>JAPXFY010000017.1:51154956-51184956 GCA_030674185.1 Monoplex corrugatus
ATTGGGTACATGTATTAAGTGCATTTTTGGCTCTAAAGAAGTGAGATATGCAGAAGCAATTTTAGGTACTTTACCGTTTTTATACCTGTTTTGGAGTCCTTAGGTATGCTTAAATTTGTATTCAGATATGTTTTTTTAGATCCCCTGTGCGATAAATTGGACGGAGTGGTCAATGCCAGGGGCATGTCCTAGGATGATGTGCGCGAATGCATTGATGTGTGTACTTAATTTTCTTGTCCTTTTTTCCTGTTGAGGTATTGTGTATGTTTTGAACTGGTTGTAGCCCTGACATGGCTCTACGCAGTCGGTTGGTCTTAAAACAACAATAACAATAACAATCAGCAGTCTGTGAACTTCTCGTGTTATCTGACTTAAATTATTTATCAAATTTCTTTTCTTGGTTTGTCAATGCATAGGGAAAAGATGTCAGAGATAAGTTGTTGTTTTTTTCAGTGACCAAAATGTCAGTGATATCAGTCTGATAGTAATAAGGCAATCAAGATTATTATGACAACGGTATTTGGTAGCTGAGGTATAACTATAAACTGGTTTAGTTCATATTTATACGCCAACTCGCACCTTGTGCTCAGCTTCAGATATTCTTTCCCTTCAGCCAGTTCAGGTCCCTAGATTTAAACTATCAACTGTTGGCCAGCATTCTTTTACTGTCTCAGGACCGTCGGCCTGGAATAGACTTCCATTTCTCCCTTTGACGAATACCTACTCTTTCTGCTTTTAAATCTATTTTTTTCATATGTCCACCCTGTTTATTTCCTTTGTGTGCTTCTTAATAATCTTTAAGACATCGTGGACTCACAGACATGATTATATAATTATACACCACACACACACACACACACACACACACACACACACACACACACACACACACACACACACACATATATATATATACACACCACACACACACACACACACACACACACCACACACACACACACACACACAACTGGCGGACACGGACACTCACAGACATAGGCGTACGTACACATAACAAGTGTATATATGAATGAAAAAAAAACCCATAATAAATCACACATACACACATGCGCCAGTGCAGTGACAAACACTTTTTTTAACGTAGCCTTTTTAAAAAAAATTTTCTCAAACTTTTTAAAAATTCTTTTTTGACAAACCACAAATAAATACAATATTTGCTAAACATTATTACAATATCACACACACACAAAAAAGAACAAGATGTGTACACAACGGACTGAGCAAAAATCACGTACACGCGCCATATCCATCAGTCTGCTATGTTTTCTTAAACAATACAAGGTCGTTTAATTTATACAGTTTTAGATTTTAGTTGTTGTTGTTAGTGTTTGCTTGTTTGTTGTTGTTTGTTTATTTGTTTGTTTGTTTGTATTTTATTTGTATTCTCTCTCAGTATTTAAATCCAATTTAATTACCACCTCTTTTCCCGGTAATGAATTGTACAACTATCTCTTTCCCTCAGCCTGTTAGGTCTTTTTTGAATATTGTAAAGTAGTCTGTGTTGATTGCATGCGTATGTGTCTGGTGCATGAATCAGCTTTGATTTGAACTGTCAAGATTTATCGCCATATAAATATTCTTATTACTATCATTATCATTATTATTATTTACTTTAGGCTATGACGGCAAGTGGCAACACACACACACACACACACACACACGCATGAGCACACAGCATGAGCACTATGTATGTATGTATGTATGTATGTATGTATATATGTATGTATGTATGCATGCATGCATGCTTGCATGCATGTATATGTATATATATTGTATATGTGTATTATGTATATATTATGTATATAACATATATACATATGTATGTGCGTATGTATGCACGCATGTATGTATGTAAATATGTATGTATGTACATGTATGCATGCATGCATGCACGTATGTATTTATGCACGTAGGTACGTGTATATGTATATGTCAGAAACGGACAAAGTCAAAGCTTTTTATGCCAAGGACAGAAAGATTATCTCATGCAATATGTAATTCAAGCAAGTAATGAAACACGTCCATAAACATCCTGTTTGTAAGCTTCTTTGTTCTGCTCGGTGGTGGGTGGTGCTTGAACAAAAGACACGCAAAGGTTTTATACTGGAAATACCTCACAGTCTACAGTTCGATATCATAGTTCTTGGTGGATATTTTGATATGAGGCAAGACTGTCTGCATATATGACAGCACGACAACCACCCTGGCCAGTTTTTCTTGGAATTGAAAAAAAAAAAGTAAGCGCATATTCAACACAACAAGACAAGACAAGCGCAAATTTTCGGCCAACCGGCCTTTGTCAAGCGCGAATGCACGGTCACAAACAGACAACAACAAACACCACCAAACAACGAGAAATAAAAAGAGGACTAAAAACTTCCCTGCCGCCTCGTCCAGTGGATAAAAAAATGACCAATCCATTTGGTTTAGTCCTGCTTTTATTACTCGTTGTTTGGTGTTTGTGGTCTGTTTGTGACCGTGCATTCGCGCTTGACAAAGGCCGGTTGGCCGAAAATTTGCGCTTGTCTTGTCTTGTTGTGTTGAATACGCGCTTGCTTTGTTTTGCTTGTTCTTCTGGTTCGTGTTTGCTTGGGCGCGGGCAGTCGCACTTGCTTTGGATCTCTTGGAATTGAAGTCAAGGCCAAGGAGAAGACAATGGATGTAGCAGCAGTATTACTATCATTATCAGTAGGTATATTGTTATTGTTATTGTTGTTTAAAACCCAGCCGACTGTGTAGAGTCATCAGGGCTAATTACTATCATTACCAGTCAGTTTATTGTTATTGTTATTGTTGTTTTAAGTCGAGCCGACTCCGCAGAGCTACACAGGGGCTATAACCGGTTCAAAACATACACAATACTTCAACAGGAATAAAAGGAAAAGAAAATGAAATACACATATCAATGCATTCGTGCACATAATCAAAGGAGATGCCCTTGGCGTTGACCACTCTGTCCAATTTATCACATAGGGGATTTAAAAATACATACCAGAATACAAATTTAAAAATAACTAAGGACACTAAAAATACATAAAAACGAGCTAAATTACCTAAAATTGCTTCTGCGTATCTCATTTCTCAAGAGCCAAAAATGCACTTAATACATGTACCCAATTATTTTATCCAAACAGAAAGTACGTGAGACTGAATCGAACACATACGAGTACAGATGAATATACCAGCAAGGCAGAAAATGATAGGAAGAAATAACAGAAAGCAAAGGAGGAAGAAAATACAAAGAGAGTGACAGAATAGAGGAAATTTCTAGCACAGAATTTCCAGAAGGCGGGGATACTGTTTATACTGAGAGCTCCTGGCATCCCCAAGGAGGGAACAGTAAGTTTAAACAATGTTTCTGACTGAAAAAAATGGGTAAAAAGAGGTCAAACTTACCATAAGTGATTAGGAAAGAATATTCACGTGTATTGTTCCTTCAGAACTGGACGCTAAACACATTAATCTGAAAAATATGAATTCTTCCTGTCTATTCTGATTGGTATGGGCAGTTACCAAAGTTTGTATAGCAGCCTTTGAAAGGATTCTTGGCTGCAATTTACGTAGGAGCACATATATGGGGTTAAAATTTGGCCGAGTGTTTCTAATAAATGTGATGACTCTGATTTGTTTTTGTTTTCTTCAGCCGCCACGACCAGTGCACTTACATGGCAAACAATAACCAATTTCTAGGTCACTTAACCCTTTGACTGCCGCACCCTGTCCACCAGTACCCTGCTTTATCAACTATGCTATCAAAGCAAAAACTTAATCCTTTGACTGCCGCACCCTGTCCACCAGCACCCTGCTTTGTCAACTATGCTAGCAAAGCAAAAACTTAACCCTTTGACTCCCTCACTCTATCCATGAGCTTCCTGCAGGAAACTGATGAATAGGGTTAGGAATTTAAAGGGTTAAACATTTGCGTTTGATGGATAGGGTCGGTAGTCAAAGGGTTAAGTGAGAAGCTGCAGTGTGTGGCATATTGATATCGACTAATGGGAAAGAGTTGGTCTCACTTATAACGTCATGCCATAAACATGTCGCCTGCTCTGTTAGCTAATTAAACGGCGGCAGCATTATCACTACCAGGCACACACTTGACACACACTAAGCTGACGGGCTTAAAACCACCTTTTCTGTTGATTGTTGAATGCACGTGTGACACACGATAGGTCGTATACTATGTCGTGTGCTGGCCTGAGAACAGTGGCGCTATACATTGCGATCGTGAAAGCAGACGTGGTATCGGACAGGGGAAATTCAAAACTGGCGAGTTGGAAGGGGCACAGTAAATTTAGAAAGACAGACATCCTGTCAGATGGAAAAACGCAACAGCACAATCAGTCTGCACTCCAAGGCATCTCACATATTTCGCCCGCAAAAAAAAAAAAAAAAAAAAAAGGAATAGACCTCCTTGAAACCAAAACCCAAAACATCAACGGAAAAAAAAACAACAACCCCAAAACAAACAACAAAACCCACCACTACCACCAACAAAACAAAAACAAACAAACACAAACAACAACAACAACAACAACAGCAACAAAATGTTTGGCTAAGGTGTAAAACAATAGAAAACGTTGAAACGCTGTCAGCAGGCTACACCCAAATCCGAAAGGCGTGTGATCCGGTAAATAGATATTTACAGTACTGTGTGGCTTGATCCATGGACAGCAAAGAAAACAAACGAGACAGTCTTGATGGAGGCAGACACAAGGAGATCATTCGTAAGGAAGATTAGGAAAAGACAGGCAACATTTATAGGCTATTTTATGAGTTGGGGGAATTGGAGCACCTGGTCACAACAGAAAAAGCTGGGGTAAAATAGTGCAACAGATAGACCCAGGGAAAAATATTGGACGGACTTGTGGCTGAAGACAGAAAGGGTGGAAAATGAGCTTGCGGCAACAAGGGATAGATACATATGGAGGGTCATGATCGCCAACGCCATGTGGCAGGGCACTTGATAATGATGAAAGTTGATCGTCCTAATCTTAATATTCTAACGTCTTAAAACCGATGAGGCATATCCTTTTTTTACCATTTCGTCTTATTTCTTTCTCGTTTTTTTTTAAATTCTTTTTTCCAAGGTCAAATATATGTTGTTTTTTTTATTTGTTGACAGGGTTATTAATTTTTCTATAGATCTACAGAGATAAAGAAAACCCTTACTTCTAGTTCCGGGATCATAAATACACATGACTGATACCCCCCCCCCCCCCCCGCGCCCAAGCAAATAAACAAACAAACAAACAAACAAACAAAAAAAACCCAACCAACCAACCAAAAACACAACCAACCAAACAAAAGCAAACAAATATACAAACAAAGAACAAGAAAAAGAAAAGAGATTTTCCCCATTGTTATTAACATACTAAGTAATCGAAGCTTAACAATTATGCCACCCTAGAGCTTTTTTTATTTGTTTATTTTATATAGTAAACCCATGAACACGCCCCAAACTAACAACATAACAAAACATTCCTTGATTGTTCTTAAGGTCTATTAGGATCACTTTCATGTAACTGAGAAAACAAAATATATATGACGTTATACTCTTTGTATATCAGACTTTCTACACACTTGTATACCTTCCCTACTTCCCCACTATGCCACGCACACACACCACACAAAACACACACACACACACACACACGACACACACACACACACACACACACACACACACACAAACACGCACGCACACATGCAAAGACAAACTAGCATGCAGACACACACACACGTACGCATCCATGTACACTCATGCACATACATGCCCACTTACATACACACAAAAACACACAGAGATATACAAGAGAGAGAGAGAGAGAGAGACACAGACACACACACACAGAGAGAGAGAGAGAGAGAGAGAGAGAGAGAGAGAGAGAGAGAGAGAGAGAGAGAGAGAACTTTTCACACTTATATCTGTAGAAATAGAACTGGGAAATGTTTGTTTGAAATGAAAATGGAAATTGTTAGAATGTCTCGTACCTCTCTGCATCATTCTGCATTCGTTTCGTTAAAAATCCCTAGCATTTTTAGTATTAATTTTATTTGTAGAGCTTTTTCTTTCTATGGATTTACACTAGCGTAAAAAAACAAACAAACAAAAAAGAAACCCCAAACAAACAAACAAAACAAACAAACAAACAACAACAAAACAAAACAAAACAAACAAACAAAAAGTAAAAAAACGTCAGTCGTGAATCCGGTATTTCGAATATACATGACCGATTTCTATCCACAGAGATATCTCCCTTTGTCACGAACATATCAAGTCATGATCGATTTCTATCGACAGAGATCTCTCCCTTTGTCACGAACATATCAAGTCACCAAAATCTAGCAATCATGCCACAATGAAGGTGCTTTTATATTTATATATGTATACATTCTTTTTTCATTCATTTAGACTAATGAAACCAGAAACTGTTGGAAACATGACCACATCAGTTGAAATAGGCCCATTGTCTGATTCTGCTTAGGATTTACTAGTGGCGCCAATGTGTAAATGTCTGGAGGGTGTTTTTGACATACACCGAAGAGATGAGTGGATGGGTAGATGGATGTCTGTGTGTGTGTCTATGACAATAACTATTGACAATATTTTCTCAGCTGTTAATGGACAGATGTTTACTAAATTTCGATCACAGACGTAGATCGTTAAGACGTGGCTGGTTCATAAGTTTTGATGTTCTGTTATTTTTGTTTAAAGCCCAGCCGACTCCGTACAGGCATATCAGGGCTATAACTGCTTCAAAACATACAAAACTTGAACAGAAAAAAAAAAGAAAATTAAGTACACATTTCATTGCATTCGCGCGTATAATCTAAGGAGATGCCCTGGTGTTGACCACTCTGTCCAATTTATCGCACAGGTGATTTACAAAATACACCTGAATACAAATATAAGCATACCTGAGGACACCAAGAATATATAAAAACAGGCATAAATTCCCTTAAAATTGCTTCCACATATCTCATCTCTCTTGAGCTAAAAACGCACTTAATACAAGTACCCAGTTATCATTCCTAAGAAAAAGTACGCAAGAGTTTATCGAACACATACAGGTGAATGGACCATTAAGGCAGAAAATGATAGATAGAAATGACAGAAAGCAAAGGAAGAAAATGAAGATAGAAATGACAGAAAGCAAAGGAAGAAAATGATAGATAGAAATGACAGAAAGCAAAGGAAGAAAATGATAGATAGAAATGACAGAAAGCAAAGGAAGAAAATGACAGGTAGAAATGACAGAAAGCAAAGGAAGAAAATGACAGGTAGAAATGACAGAAAGCAAAGGAAGAAAATGACAGGTAGAAATGACAGAAAGCAAAGGCAAGAAAATGATAGGTAGAAATGACAGAAAGCAAAGGAAGAAAATGAAGGTAGAAATGACAGAAAGCAAAGGAGAAAATGAGGGTAGAAATGACAGAAAGCAAAGGAAGAAAATGACAGGTAGAAATGACAGAAAGCAAAGGAAGAAAATGACAGGTAGAAATGACAGAAAGCAAAGGCAGGAAAAATGAAGATAGAAAATACAGAAAGCAAAGGAAGAAAATGACAGGTTTGAATGACAGAAAGCAAAGGAAGAAAATGACAGGTAGAAATGACAGAAAGCAAAGGAAGAAAATGATAGGTAGAAATGACAGAAAGCAAAGGAAGAAAATGATAGGTAGAATGACAGAAAGCAAAGGAAGAAAATGATAGGTAGAAATGACAGAAAGCAAACGAGCAAAGGTAGAAACAAAGAGAGTGATAGAACAGATAAAATTTCTACACAGAATTTCCAGAAGGTGGGAATGCTATTTATACTAAAAGAGCCCCTGGCATCCCCACGGTTTTTTGTTGTTGTTGATGTCCTGGCGATATACGTTAAGATCACACGGGCCAGAACTGCGTTCAAAATCAGTTCTTTTATACACTGTGTGTGAACAGCACTTTCCTCAGAACCTTGTGAAAATATTTCTAAAAAAATGTGTTTTTTTTTTTTTTTGGGGGGGGGGTAATTGCACCCAGGAAGTTTACCTTTGTGTTCATCTTTCTTTTGTGTCCCATTTTTTGTGGCACCTTAATGGCCACAGAAGCTGGGACACTTTTTTTTTTTACAATGCGATGATGATGATGTCGATAAGGATGATAATCATGATGCTATGGAGTTCCATTGAGGATTGAGACTGCGTGACAGGGCTGTACCCTACGCTTACTATCATCACATATCCTGGCGTCAACCAGGCCTGAGAGATACAGACACCTGCGTTGCTGGTCAGAAAGTTTGAGCAACACCCTCAATGAAGCATCCATGAAGAGGATGAGACTCGAATGTGTGGTCCCAGTCTTCCCAATGAGCCCATAGCACGCCCAACTCTGGGTAGGAGCCGGTTAGAGCCGAAAAATCCCACAATGATTTTTGAAGGGACTGATGGGATTGGAACCCACAACCTCCCAGTCGGTAGTCCGTTGCGCTAACTACTACACCACGGCGACTGGTATTACAAAAAACGTTTGTTATACTGTTTCAAACATGTTTTCATCGTTGTGACAGTCTGGCTTTGTTTTCGATGCAAAGCACAAGTCAACTTCTATTTTAACAGTAAGTCACCATGGTATTGTGGTTAGCGCGACGGACTAACAATTGGAAGGTTGTGGGTTCGAATCCCCGTCAGTCCCTTTAAAATTCATTGCAGGATTTTTCTTCTTTAACTGGCTCCTATCGAGAGTTGAGCGTGCTATGATCTCATTGGGAAGACTGGAACCACACAGTCGAGTCTAATCCACTTCAAGGATGCGTCATTGAGGGTGTTGCTCAAATTTTCTGACCAACACCACAGGTGTCTACATCTTTCGGGCCTGGTTGATACCATAATACATTATGATAATGACCGTAGAGCACACCTTGTGACACAGTCTTAATCCTATATGGAACTCAATAGCACCATGATTATCATTCTCAATGTCATCATCATCATCATCCCGTTGTAAAAACTGTGCCAGTTTCTCCGGCCATTAAGATAGTGTAGAAAATTGGACACTGACAGACAGACAGACAGACAGACAGACAATCAGACAGACAGACAGAACACACACACACACACATACACACGCACACAACACACGCACACTACACACGCACGCACACTACCACACACACACACACACACACACACACGCACGCACACTACACACACACACTACACACACACACACACACACACACACACACACACACACACACACACACACACACACACACACACACACTCACACACAAAATGATGATCATTGATAAAATTTGTTTTAACTGAAGCTTCATCAACGTCACCTGACCTTGGGAAGTACGAAATCTTGATTTTTCTGTGATAATTTTTTTTTTGTATAAAAAGTTGTGCTGCTAAGATGGCTTGACAGTCTGGTCTTTGTCAAATTTCAAGCATTTAAAAACCCAAAGTGCAAGAGAAGAAAAGAACACAAACAACAAGGTTAGGATAGTATCGTATCACGCTAGACTGCAGTTTTTTGCACGCCTTAGAGTGCCAAGGTGACCTTGGTGGCATCATATTACAAATGCAGCTGTAAGTCGCCTTTCATACCCCTCTCCTCTCCCCCCACCCCCAAAGTTACCTTGCAAGGCTGAAACCTCATGAGAATAATGGCTCCATACTTCAATCACCACTAATGGCTCCATACTTCAATCACCACTAATGGCTCCATATGTCAATCACCACTAATGGCTCCATATGTCAATCACCACTAATGGCTCCATATGTCAATCACCACTAATGGCTCCATACTTCAATCACCACTAATGGCTCCATACTTCAATCACCACTAATGGCTCCATATGTCAATCACCACTAATGGCTCCATACTTCAATCACCACTAATGGCTCCATATGTCAATCACCACTAATGGCTCCATACTTCAATCACAAATAATGGCTCCATACTTCAATCACCACTAATGGCTCCATATGTCAATCACCACTAATGGCTCCATACTTCAATCACCACTAATGGCTCCATACTTCAATCACCACTAATGGCTCCATATGTCAATCACCACTAATGGCTTCATATGTCAATCACCACTAATGGCTCCATATGTCAATCACCACTAATGGCTCCATATGTCAATCACCACTAATGGCTCCATATGTCAATCACCACTAATGGCTCCATATGTCAATCACAAATAATGGCTCCATATCTCAATCACCACTAATGGCTCCATATGTCAATCACCACTAATGGCTTCATATGTCAATCACCACTAATGGCTCCATATGTCAATCACCACTAATGGCTCCATATGTCAATCACAAATAATGGCTCCATATGTCAATCACAAATAATGGCTCCATATGTCAATCACCACTAATGGCTCCATATGTCAATCACAAATAATGGCTCCATATGTCAATCACAAATAATGGCTCCATATGTCAATCACAAATAATGGCTCCATATGTCAATCACCACTAATGGCTCCATATGTCAATCACAAATAATGGCTCCATATGTCAATCACAAATAATGGCTCCATATGTCAATCACAAATAATGGCTCCATACGTCAATCACCAGTAATGGCTCCATATGTCAATCACCAGTAATGGCTCCATACGTCAATCACCAGTAATGGCTCCATACGTCAACAATCACCAGTAATGGCTCCATACGTCAATCACCAGTAATGGCTCCATACGTCAACAATCACCAGTAATGGCTCCATACGTCAATCACCAGTACTGGCTCCATACGTCAACAATCACCAGTAATGGCTTCATACTTCAGTCACCACTAATGGCTTCATACTTCAATCACCAGTAATAGCTCCATGCATCTACAATCACCAGTAATGGCTTCATATTTCAATAATCACCAGTAAATGGCTCCATACTTCAACAATCACCAGTAATGGCTTCATACTTCAACAATCACCAGTAATGACTCCATGCGTCAACAATCACCAATAATGGTTTCATACTTCAACAATCACCAGTAAATGGCTTCATACTACAACAATCACCAGTAATGGCTCCATACTACAACAATCACCAGTAATGGCTCCATACTACAACAATCACCAGTAATGGCTCCATACTACAACAATCACCAGTAATGGCTCCATACTACAACAATCACCAGTAATGGCTTCATACTACAACAATCACCAGTAATGGCTCCATACTACAACAATCACCAGTAATGGCTCCATACTACAACAATCACCAGTAATGGCTCCATACTACAACAATCACCAGTAATGGCTTCATACTACAACATTCACCAGTAATGGCTCCATACTTCAACAATCATCAGTAATGGCTCCATACTACAACAATCACCAGTAATGGCTCCATACTTCAACATTCACCAGTAATGGCTCCATACTTCAACAATCACCAGTAATGGCTCTCTACTTCAACAATCATCAGTAATGGCTCCATACTACAATCACCAGTAATGGCTCCATACTTCAACAATCATCAGTAATGGCTCTCTACTTCAACAATCACCAGTAATGGCTCCATACTACAATCACCAGTAATGGCTCCATACTACAATCACCAGTAATGGCTTCATACTACAACAATCACCAGTAATGGCTCCATACTACAACAATCACCAGTAATGGCTCCATACTACAACAATCACCAGTAATGGCTCCATACTACAACAATCACCAGTAATGGCTTCATACTACAACAATCACCAGTAATGGCTCCATACTACAACAATCACCAGTAATGGCTCCATACTTCAACATTCACCAGTAATAGCTCCATACTTCTACAATCACCAGTAATGGTTTCATACTTCAACAACCACCAGTAATGGCTCCATGCGTCAATCACCAGAAATGGCTCCATACTACAATCACCAGTAATGACTCCATACTTCTACAATCACCAGTAATAGCTCCATACTTCAACAATCACCAGTAATAGCTCCATACTTCAACAATCACAGTAATGGCTCCATACTACAATCACCAGCAATGGTTCCATACTACACTAATCACCAGTAATGGCTACATACTTCAACAATCACCACTAATGGCTCCATACTTCAAATCACCAGCAATGGCTCAATACTTCAACAACCACCAGTAATGGCTCCATTACTGTGTACTTGCTACCGTGACACGTGGCCAGTGTGTTTTAGTCTTCTTTTGTGTATACCATGCAGAATATCAAATGATGCACGTTAAAGAACCTGTAGATCATGTCAGTGGCAGGATTTTGGAAACATGAAAATACCCAATGTGTTTGCCCATCATGTCTGATTATGTGATTGTTATTTCTGTTTAAAGCCCATCCAACTGCGTAGAGCCATAATAATAATAATAATTACAATATTTATATAGCGCAAAATCTTGATAAAATCAAATCTAAGCGCTGAAGCAGACACACACGCAAGCACGCACGCACGCACGCACGCACACACACGCACGCACGCACACACACACACACACACACACACACACACACACACACACACACACACACACACACCCACACACACGCATGGCTATAAATGGGGAGAAAGAATAAAAGCAATAAAAGCAAGAATAAAAGCAATGGAAAATTATAGAGAGCATAGCATATACAATTATATATTATAACCATGTGATTCCCCTCCAAGCGGAGACAGGCTGCAGAGGGGGGGGGGGGGGGGTTGAGTGAGGTTAGGATTTTATGCGGAGGAGAAAAGGTGAGTTTTGAGAGCGGACTTGAAGGAGACAAAACTAGGTTGCTGACGGACTGAGAGAGGAAGTTTGTTCCAGGAGAGTGGACCAGAAACAGAGAAGGCTCGTGGACCATAGGTATTGAGCTTAGTGCGTGGAAAGCGAAAAGTCAGAGGATCGAAGGCAGAGCGGAGGGTACGTGAGGGAACAGATCTCAAGTAGGCTTGACAGGTAATCGGGGGCTGCGTTATTGAGGCTTTTGTAGCACATGGTGTCTAGTTTGTACTGTATGCGCCTTGATACAGGGAGCCAGTGAAGTTGTGCCAGGAGAGGAGATATGTGGTCAGCTTTTTTCTTTTTGAGTACAAGGCGTACAGCATTGTTTTGAATGTGCTGTAGGATGTGAATGGTGGAGGCAGGAAGACCAGACAGGAGTGAATTGCAATAGTCAATGCGAGACATTATGAAGGAGAGAACGAGTTTTGCAGTTGTTTCGACAGAGAGATACTTCCTGATCAGCCTTATACGATGGAGATGATAGTAGCAAGATCTGGCAGTTTGAGAAACAAGTTGTTCATGGAGAGGGTAGAGTCAATGCAGACACCAAGGTTTTTAGCTGAATCAGAAATTGGGACTGATGTGTTACATAATGGGAGAGAAAGAGGAGGCAGCTGAGAAAGTTTCTGACGGGTGCCAATGAGGATAGCTTCTGTCTTGTCGTCATTAAGCTGAAGTTTGTTGAACGTCATCCAGTTCTTAATGTCTGAGTAACACTCAGTGGTGCGAGTCAACAGGCGCTGTATATTATCAGGTGAGTCACTGTCTTGAAGTTGGGTGTCATCAGCATAGAAATGGTGTTTTATAGAGTGGGAGTTGATGATGGTGGACAGGGGGGAGGTGTAAAGAGTGAAAAGAACAGGGCCAAGGACAGATCCTTGTGGAACACCACAGGTCAGGTATGCAGGTTGAAAGTAAGTGCCATTGATGAGAATGGTTTGTTTTCTGTTTGATAGGTATGAAGTGAACCAAGACAGAGCAATGTCAGAGATGCCAAAAGTATGATGAAGTCTAGAAAGGAGAATACCATGATCAATGGTATCAAAGGCTGCAGACAGATCAAGGAGTGTGAGGAGAGAGACTTTGCCAGTATCAGTTGCAAGGAGGAGATTGTTGAGAATGTGTAGTAGGGCAGTTTCAGTGCTATGGCACTGGCGGTAGGCTGACTGGAAAGGATTGAGGAGATTGTTGGCAGACAGGTGAGAGTTCAGCTGGTTGAGGACGACTTTTTCAAGGAGTTTTGACAAGAAAGAGAGATTAGAGATAGGTCGGTAATTTTTCAGTTCATTTGGGTCTAAATTGTGTTTCTTGAGGAGAGGGTGAACAATAGCAGACTTGAAAGAATCTGGGACAGTTCCAGTTTGAAGAGAAGTGTTGATGATGTCAGTGATGAATGGGAGGAGAGTAGGGAGACAGTCGGCGTAGAGAGAACCTGGAAGAGGATCCAGTTCGCAGGTTTTGAACGACATGGATCTGATTGTGTTGAGAATTTCTTCTTGTGAGACTGGGGTAAAAGTAGTAAGAGGTGTGCCAGAGAAGGAAGGGTCAGGTGGGCATGGTTGACAGGGTGTCCAGTCAAGCCTGTCACGAAGAGTTTGTATTTTGGTGGTGAAATACTTGGAGAATACAGATGGGAGTTCTTCATTTGTATGTTTTGTTGGGAGAGGTAAATCTTTTCGTGTGCCAAGGAGATGATTCATGGTTGTAAAGAGTTCTTTTGAAGAAGAGGCATTCAGGATTTTGGTTTGGAAATAGCTTGTTTTTGCTGATGCAATGAGGGTGGATACTTTTGTTTTAGAGGCTTGGCAAAGTTGCCTGTGTACAGTGAGTTTGGATTTGCGCCAGCGGCGCTCTGCTCTGCGGCGGGCACGTTTTGCACAGGCAATCTCATGAGTGAGCCAGGGGGTAAGGGGGCGGTCAGGTAAAAGACGGGTTGTGGCTGGAGCATGAGTGTCCAGAAGATGGTGGAGAGTAGTATAGAATTCATCGGCAAGGTTATGTGACTTTTCAGAAAGGAGACGGGAGGCATCAGATGAAAATGTGGAGAGGTCGATAGATTTGAGATTGCGTCGAGTCACTGTGCGCATGGTACTGGAAGGAGGAGAAATGTCGAGAGAACAGAGAATTGCAGAGTGGTCAGATGGAAGGGCTGAAGTTAGACGGGTAGAAAGAACTAAGCAGTTGTCAGTAGCGGAATTGTGGTGATCACGAGAAATGATCCAGTCAAGAATGTGACCTTTTTGATGGGTTGGTTCAGAAATGTGTCATATTGTGATTGGACAGAGAGTTGATATGTCTTGTGTCATAACGGTGAGTGTTGTCATAGTGGACATTGATGTCACCTAGAATGATGAGATTTCCAGGTAAGAGGCAATAGTGGTCAAGCAATTGGTCAAAGTCAGAGAGAAACGTGGATGTGGTGAGTTTGTTGGCAGAGCTAGGTGGGGATCGATAGACACAGGAGAAGGTGATGGGGTGAGGGGTGGATTGGAAGGATACTTCAACGTGCTCGAAAGAAGGATGGGAGAAAGGCAGAGACTGCGAGAAAGATAGGCGGGAATGGAGTGAGTCGTTGTAGAGGATGGCAATACCGCCACTCGGGATGAGTGATGGAAAGAAGCAAGCCTGTAACCACTCGGAGTGAGGCTAGCATGTATAGGTTCGTGACCAAGGGGGTTAAGCCATGTCTCTGTGATAAAAGCAATGTCAACATGCTCATCTGCGATAAATTCAGCAATGACTTCGGCTTTGCCATCAGTGCATGTTGACTGAGCATTAAAAAGGCATAGTTTCAGCCTATCACAGTCATATGGTGGCGGCCGAGGTGGCGACGAAGGCGGCACCGACGGGACAGAAGGCAAAAGCGGCACCGGCGGGACAGAAGGCGAAGGCGGCACCATCAGGACAGAAGGCGAAGGCGAAGACGGCAGAGGAGGAGACGAAGCTTGCAGCAGCGAGGTCGAGGGCAGGGGCAGTGGAGGAGAAGAAGAAGCAGGAGACGAAAAGTGGCGTCGGGCAGGAGGCAGGTTGTGCCAAAGACGGTGGAGACGTCCACCACGACAGGATCGCGCAGTGTGGGGCTTAGGACACAGCCCCAGTGTTCGTATTCGCTGGTAGACGCCTCCACCGAGGTAGCATTTGCTGTGTTTAAAAAGTGTCAGTCCAATTTGTTTTATAAAAGACGGGTCCATAATTGCGAGCCAGGCAGGAGAGGAAGATACTTACAGGTTGGTGTGTGGGTTGGTCAGTTCACAACACTTAAATCCAGAGAACGCAGAACACAAAGGTTTGGAAGCTGTAGCGTTGGGCGAACACAGTAGGCTAAGATGTAAACACAGTTCACAGATAAAATGTCCGACTTGAGCGGCTGAATAAAAATGATGAAAAGTAGGTATAAAAACTTTAAAATCAGATTATCTGGTAAAATATTCAGAATTTAAAAAAATATTTACATCACCGTGTGTCAGGATTTCAAAGCAACAAACTGATACAAAATTCAATGCATAAAACCAAATAGAACCACGATAAAATCACTGTAAAACACCACACACACTTTTGCTGCCTGCTGGCGCGACATCTACTCACAATCAGCCCTGTGACAGGGCAATTACCATTTTGATACACACGCAATACCCCAACAGGGAAAAAAGAGGGAAAGAAAATTAAGTACACATATCAATGCATTCGCGTACACCCCGTCCAATTTATAACACAGAGGGTTTAAAAACTATACCTGAATACAAACTGAAATATAACTAAGGACACTAAAACACATATACAACGGGCCAAAATTACCAAAAATTGTTTCGGCATATCTCGTTTCCCTAGAGTAAAAATGCACTTGGGCTTCCGACTGGAATTTGGCCATGTTTTCTCTTTTTCGTTCTCAGTCTACACGGTATGGCCACATCTGGCCATGAGTGTGGCCATTTCTTCCAAATTTCTGCCGGCTGACACGGAAGCTCAGTCATAAGGGGATTTATTCTTATTCTTCTTGTTGCTTAAAGCCCAGCCGACTGCGTACAGCCATATCAGGGCTACAACCGTTTCAACACACACAGACAGTAGTTCAACAGGGAAAAAAAAAGAAAGAAAAGGAACAGAAAATTTAAGCACACATATCAATGCACTCGCACACATAAGCTAAAGAGATGCCGTTGGCGCTAACCACTCTGTCCAATTTGTTACACAAGGGATATTAAAAAAAACATACCTGAATACAAATATAAGTGTACCTAAGGACACCAAAACACATATACAACAGGCATAAATTACCTAAAATCGCTCCCGCCTATCTTATCTCCCTGGAGCCAAAAATGCACTTAATACATGTATCCAATTATCAGTCCTAAGAAAAAGTACGTAAGACTTTGTCGAACACATACAGGTTAATGGACCAGCAAGGCAGAAAATGATATGAAGAAATGACAGAAAGTAAAGGAACAAGGCAGAGAGACTTTATCGAACACAAACAGGTGAATGGACCATCAAGGCAGAAAATGATAGGAAGAAATGACAGAAAGTAAACGAAGAAGGTAGAAACGAAGAGAGTGACAGAAAAGGGGAAATCTGAACCAGAGAATTTCCAGAAGATGGGGATACAATTTATACTGAAAGACATCCCGGCATCCCCACGGCCACTTTTTTTTCCAATTTCTGCCAGCAGACATGGAAGCTTTAGTGGTCGATAGAGCTGGACTCAGCCAAGTCTCCTGCCACTTCTTTTGATAGAGATGGACATCACTGCATTGTGTGTTCAACAGTCTGGTCTTTTTCGTCCTCCGAGTGGTGGCGATGGACGTGATTTTAACGTCTTTGATTTTAGACCAAAACAAGAAACAAAAACAAAAACAAAACAAAAAGGAAAAAAAGAAAACCCAGACCAACCAACCAACCAACCAACCAACCCACCAACCAACCAAAAACAAAAACAAACAAAACAAAACCAAAAAAAAAAAACCCGTATGTATACGCACGCAGAACATGCACGTTAACCCTTTGAGTCCTGCATACTGTCCACTAGTATCCTGCATTGTTTACCATGCTCATCATCATCATCATCATCATCATCATCATCATCATCATCATCATCATCATCATGTGCCCTGCCTCATGGCATTGGCGATCATGGCCCTCCACACGAATCTATCCCCTGTCGCTGCAAGTACATCTCCCACCCTCTCTGTCTTCGGCCACCGTGCAAGTTCTACCACGCTAACAAAGCAAAAACTTCACCCTTTGGCTCCCTCACTCTATCTACCAGCTTCCTGCAGGAAGCTGGTGGATAGGGTGAGGAAATCAAAGGGTTAAGTTTTTGCTGTTGGTGGATAGGTTGCTGGAGTGAAAGGGTTAAGGAACCTGCAAGTTATGTCAGTATCCGGTGGCTGATGGGAAATGGAAACATGAAAATACCCCCAGCATGCGCACCCACTGGAAGACGATGTATGCAGACTGCGCAGCAACATTCTTCCTACACAGTGTGAGCAAAACAACATGCGTACACGAATCCGAGAAAAAATCCGAATGTTGAAAAAAGTAAATGAAAAATAAAAATGAAAAAGACAAAAGGCGAGTGATGGGTGAATAATCAGGTATAAAACACTAAAGAAAAAAGAATGAAATCGCAATTGCATGGGCAAGACGTTGGTTAATGGGTCTGTTTAACTCTTTCACTCCCGCACCCTGTCCACCAGCATCCTCCATTAACAACCATGCCAGCAAAGCAAAAACTTAACCCTTTGGTTCCTTTACCTATCCACCAGCTTCCTGAAAGCTGGTAGATAGGGTGAGGGAATCAAAGGGTTAAGCGCTGGAAGCTGTTGGATAGGATGAGGGATTCAAAGGGTTAAATTTTTGCTGGTGGTGGATAGGATACGGGAGTGAAAGGGTTAAGTGTTGGAAGCTGGTGGATAGGGTGAGGGAGTCAAAGAGTTACATTTTTGCTGGTGGTGGATAGAGTGTGGGAGTCAAAGGGTTAAAAACTAGTAGTTCATGTGTAGTGTGAAGGCTGCTCGCTAAGGAACTAATACGTGACAAAGCAAAATTCTGATTGTCGGCTGTAAGCCAGTCTGATTTGTAATAGTGTGAAAGAATACTCCAGTCAACTACAAAGGGAACTCGGTCAGCTGTGGCAGAACTCTCCAGTCACAAAGGCAGCTCGGTCAGCCGTGGCAACCCAATACTGTATAGTTATACAATCGACGTGAATGACTTCCCTTTAGTAACTCTCCGAGAACAATGAACCTGACTGGACCAGCAAGACGGTTAAGCCGGAGCTGCTTAACACCGTTACGCAAACTGGCTGACTTGCTTGTTAACCTTTCGATTCCTGCGCCCTGTCCACCAGAGTCCTGCATTGTCAACCATGCTAACAAAGCAAAAACTTAACCCTTCGACTCCCGCGCCCTGTCTACCAGCATCCTGCACTGTCAACCATTCTAACAAAGCAAAAAAATTAACCCTTTGACTCCCGCACCCTGTCCACCAGCGTCCTGCACTGTCAACCATCCTAGCAAAGCAAAAACTTAATCCTTCGACTCCCGCGCCCTGTCTACCAGCTTCCTGCATTGTCAACCATTCTAGCAAAGCAAAAACGTAACCCTTTGATTCCCTCACCCTGCAGGAAGCTGGCGGATAGGGTGAGAGAGTTAAAGGGTTAAGTTTTTGTGGTTGATGATTAACGTGCGGGAGTCAAAGGGTTAATTGAGCCGTGGGGACTCAAGATCCCATGTCTCACGTGTCAACAGTCCTAGTTGGAAAAAAATAGAAACAACTGGACTGCATACTTCCTATTTCAACGCGCTTTCGTTCCGGTGGTGACCGTGCCAAGTGTTTCATAGTTCCAGTTTTCCATCCTTCCCTTTCTCCCGATTGCAAGACCTTGCCAGTGGGTAAGATTTTGCGGCGGCCGAAAGGATTCTCCAAAGTAATTACTGCCGGCGGATTTGAGTGAAGCTCATGGGGACTTGCGGAGTGGGTGAAGACAGAGAGGGTGGGAGATGTACTTGCAGCAACAAGGGAGAGATTCGAATGGATGGGCCATGATCGCCAACTCTCACCCTCTCCTCAAGAAACACAATTTAGACCCAAATGAACTGAAAAATTACCGGCCTATCTCTCATCTCTCTTTCTTGTCAAAACTCCTTGAAAAAGTCGTCCTCAACCAGCTGAACTCTCACCTGTCTGCCAACAATCTCCTCAATCCTTTCCAGTCAGCCTACCGCCAGTGCCATAGCACTGAAACTGCCCTACTACACATTCTCAACAATCTCCTCCTTGCAACTCACACTCCTTGATCTGTCTGCAGCCTTTGATACCATTGATCATGGTATTCTCCTTTCTAGACTTCATCATACTTTTGGCATCTCTGACATTGCTCTGTCTTGGTTCACTTCATACCTATCAAACAGAAAACAAACCGTTCTCATCAATGGCACTTACTCTCAACCTGCATACCTGACCTGTGGTGTTCCACAAGGATCTGTCCTTGGCCCTGTTCTTTTCACTCTTTACACCTCCCCCCTGTCCACCATCATCAACTCCCTCTCTATAAAACACCACTTCTATGCTGATGACACCCAACTTCAAGACAGTGACTCACCTGATAATATACAGCACCTGTTGACTCGCACCACTGAGTGTTACTCAGACATTAAGAACTGGATGACGTTCAACAAACTTCAGCTTAATGACGACAAGACAGAAGCTATCCTCATTGGCACCCGTCAGAAACTTTCTCAGCTGCCTCCTCTTTCTCTCCCATTATGTAACACATCAGTCCCAATTTCTGATTCAGCTAAAAACCTTGGTGTCTGCATTGACTCTACCCTCTCCATGAACAACTTTGTTTCTCAAACTGCCAGATCTTGCTACCATCATCTCCATCGTATAAGGCTGATCAGGAAGTATCTCTCTGTCGAAACAACTGCAAAACTCGTTCTCTCCTTCATAATGTCTCGCATTGACTATTGCAATTCACTCCTGTCTGGTCTTCCTGCCTCCACCATTCACATCCTACAGCGCATTCAAAACAATGCTGTACGCCTTGTACTCAAAAAGAAAAAAGCTGACCACATATCTCCTCTCCTGGCACAACTTCACTGGCTCCCTGTATCAAAGCGCATACAGTACAAACTAGACACCATGTGCTACAAAAGCCTCAATAACGCAGCCCCCGATTACCTGTCAAGCCTACTTGAGATCTATCTTCCCTCACGTACCCTCCGCTCTGCCTCCGATCCTCTGACTTTTCGCTTTCCACGCACTAAGCTCAATACCTATGGTCCACGAGCCTTCTCTGTTTCTGGTCCACTCTCCTGGAACAAACTTCCTCTCTCAGTCCGTCAGCAACCTACTTTTGTCTCCTTCAAGTCCGCTCTCAAAACTCACCTTTTCTCCTCCGCATAAAATCCTAACCTCACTCAACCCCCCCCCCCCCCCTCTGCAGCCTGTCTCCGCTCGGAGGGAATCACATGGTTATAATATATAATTGTATATGCTATGCTCTCTATAATTTTCCATTGCTTTTATTCTTGCTTTTATTCTTTCTCCCCATTTATAGCCATGCGTGTGTGTGTGTGTGTGTGTGTGTGTGTGTGTGTGTGTGTGTGTGTGTGTGCGTGCGTGTGTGTGCGTGCGTGCGTGCGTGCGTGCTTGCGTGTGTGTCTGCTTCAGATTTGATTTTATCAAGATTTTGCGCTATATAAATATTGTAATTATTATTAATTATTATTATTATTACCGTATGAAAGTAGAATAGGGGAAGCCCATATCTACAAGACTGTACAGTATGCCAGTCTAGTCAACAGCTTGAGGGTATCTGGCTTTCAAGCCAAAGTCTTCGCCATAGAGGTTGGAGCAAACACATCAGCCTATGACCTTGTGAAACAGCTCTTGATTTCAGAGAGAGAGAGAGAGAGAGAGAGAGAGAGAGCGAGAGAGGGCGAGAGAGAGAGAGAGCAAGAGAGAGAGAGGGCGAGAGAGAGTGTGTGTGAGATAGATAGATAGATAGATAAAGGGAGAGACAGAGAGAGAGAGAGAGAGAGACAGACAGACAGACATAGAGAGACAGAGAGAGACAGAGAGATACAGAGAGAGAGAGCGAGAGAAAGGGAGAGAGATGCAGAGAAAAAAAAAAAAGAGAGAGAGAGAGAGAGAAAGAGAGAGAGAGAGACAGAGACAGAGAATGCCAATGTGAATGCAAAATGCTTTATGTCTAAGGCGTTAGCCATTCACAGAGAACACAAGGCGGAGGGACGTGCAAACATAAAATCAATACAGAAAAACATTAAATCATTATACACAAGTTCTTCGCGACATGGGCGTCCAAATCACAGTACTGAACCGGACAGTTCCTGGCCACTGACTTCAGGCAATCAGGCCTGATGACCGCAGAGAAAGACCTGATGGCTTCTCGGAAAGACGGCAAATTTGGGGTCCCGTTCGGGGCATGTCAGACCTGCAAAACAGGCTGTGCCTGGAGCATCATGCCTGGCCTACTTTTCACGGCCATTCAAACAACTCCCCTAGTTGAAGTAAGACAACGTTGGGAGCTTCCTACTGCTAAATGTTGAGACTATAGTAGGGGAAAAGGTGGTGCTGACAGTTACACGAGCTTTTGGCAGGGTGGGCTGCCCTAAAGAGGGATGAGGACCAGAGTGGGGCAAGAGAGGGGTCTTCCATTCTCTTTTGGTCCAGAGACTGGGCTGGACCTGGTTGGTGCGTGTTGTGTGGCTTTGTCCCGGGGTTTGTCATCCTCCCACCTTGCCATTCGGTTTGTAAACAAGGTAACTCATGACTGGGTCTGTATGGGTCATGCAAAGCATGGACAGCCCCCCTTTGCTTGGGAGGATGGACGTTGGTTGGCGCCAGGAGCTTGAGAGGTGGGTGTCCTGGGAGTGGCGCGGCATTGGTGTTCCGGGTCCCATCCGCCGCACCCTCGTGCTCTTTCTTGTTAAGTCAGTATTGTTCATCCTATCAAAAGATAAGTCTTTTCACAGACATACATTCAAATTGTCCCGACCATCTTCATGGTCATCATCAAGTGCCCTGTTGCATGGCGTTGGCGATCATGGTCCTCCATATGTATCTATATCCCATGTTGTCGCAAGCACATCTTCCACCCTCTCTGTCCTCAGTCACTCTGCAAGACCGTCCAATATTTTTCCCTGGGTCTACCTAGTGCTCTCTTTCCCTTCAGCTTTCCAGTTGTGACTACGTGCTGTAATTCCGCTTTCCTCATAAAATGGCCTATAAATGTTGCCTGTCTTTTCCTTATCTTCCTTATCAATGATCTTCTTGTGTCTGCCTCCATCAAGACTGTCTCGTTTGTTTTCTTTGCTGTCCATGGAACTCTCAACATTCTTCTTAGAAACCACATCTCGGCTGCCTCAATCATGTTCTGACTTTGCTTGTTGACTGTCCACGCCTCACAACCGTATAACAGTATTGGTTCTATACAACATTCAAGAATCTTCATGTAGATCTTGATACCTTTCGTCATCATCATCATGGCTGTTAATAATAATAAT
Organism: Monoplex corrugatus; assembly: GCA_030674185.1. Classification (NCBI taxonomy): domain Eukaryota; kingdom Metazoa; phylum Mollusca; class Gastropoda; order Littorinimorpha; family Ranellidae; genus Monoplex; species Monoplex corrugatus. Next base: position 51,178,258 of record JAPXFY010000017.1, read on the forward strand.
ATATTTTATTTATATAGCGCAAAATCTTGACAAAATCAAATCTAAGCGCTGAGCGTATACATGCACACATACCTACATACATATGAGCGTATACATGGATACATACATGCTTACATACTTACATACATAAATCTAAGCTGAGCGTATACATGCATACATACATAAATCTAAGCGTATACATACATACATACATACGTACGCACATGCATACATAACAACTACAATATCTATACAGCGCAAATCTCGACAAAATCAAATCCAAGCGCCGAAAAGACACACACGCACACACGCACGCACGCACGCACACACACACACACACACACACACACACACACACACACACACACACACACACACACACACACACACACATGCATGGCCACAAATGGGGAGAAAAGAATAAAAGCAATAAAAGCAAGAATAAAACCAATGGAAAACCACAGAGAGCACATCATATACAATTATATATTAAAACAAAGTGATTCCCCTCCGAGCGGAGACAGGCTGCAGAGGGGGGTTGAGTGAGGTTAGGATTTTATGCAGAGGAGAAAAGGTGAGTTTTGAGAGCGGACTTGAAGGAGGCAAAAGTAGGTTGCTGACGGACTGAGAGAGGAAGTTTGTTCCAGCAGAGTGGACCAGAAACAGAGAAGGCTCGTGGACCATAGGAAAGTGCGTGGAAAGCGAAAAGTCAGAGGATCGGAGGCAGAGCGGAGGGTACGTGAGGGAAGATAGATCTCAAGTAGGCTTGACAGGTAATCGGGGGCTGCGTTATTGAGGCTTTTGTAGCACATGGTGTCTAGTTTGTACTGTATGCGCTTTGATACAGGGAGCCAGTGAAGTTGTGCCAGGAGAGGAGATATGTGGTCAGCTTTTTTCTTTTTGAGTACAAGGCGTACAGCATTGTTTTGAATGCGCTGTAGGATGTGAATGGTGGAGGCAGGAAGACCAGACAGGAGTGAATTGCAATAGTCAATGCGAGACATTATGAAGGAGAGAACGAGTTTTGCAGTTGTTTCGACAGAGAGATACTTCCTGATCAGGCTAATACGATGGAGATGATAGTAGCAAGATCTGGCAGTTTGAGAAACAAAGTTGTTCATGGACAGGGTAGAGTCAATGCAGACACCAAGGTTTTTAGCTGAATCAGAAATTGGGACTGATGTGTTACATAATGGGAGAGAAAGAGGAGGCAGCTGGGAAAGTTTCTGACGGGTGCCAATGAGGATAGCTTCTGTCTTGTCGTCATTAAGCTGAAGTCTATTGTGTGTCATCCAGTTCTTAATGTCCGAGTAACACTCAGTGGTGCGAGTCAACAGGCGCTGTATATTATCAGGTGAGTCACTATCTTGAAGTTGGGTGTCATCAGCATAGAAGTGGTGTTTTTATAGAGTGGGAGTTGATGATGGTGGACAGGGGGGAGGTATAAAGAGTGAAAAGAACAGGGCCAAGGACAGATCCTTGTGGAACACCACAGGTCAGGTATGCAGGTTGAGAGTAAGTGCCATTGATGAGAACAGTTTGTTTTCTGTTTGATAAATACGAAGTGAAAAAGGAGAGAGCAATGTCAGAGATGCCAAAAGTATGATGAAGTCTAGAAAGGAGAATACCATGGTCAATGGTATCGAAAGCTGCAGACAGATCAAGGAGTGTGAGGAGAGAGACTTTGCCAGTATCAGTTGCAAGGAGGAGATTGTTGAGAATGTGTAGTAGGGCAGTTTCAGTGCTATGGCACTGGCGGTAGGCTGACTGGAAAGGATTGAGGAGATTGTTGGCAGACAGGTGAGAGTTCAGCTGGTTGCGGACGACTTTTTCAAGGAGTTTTGACAAGAAAGAGAGATTAGAGATAGGCCTGTAATTTTTCAGTTCATTTGGGTCTAAATTGTGTTTCTTGAGGAGAGGGTGAACAATAGCAGACTTGAAAGAATCTGGGACAGTTCCAGTTTGAAGAGAAGTGTTGATGATGTCAGTGATGAATGGGAGGAGAGTAGGGAGACAATCGGAGTAGAGAGAACCTGGAAGAGGATCCAGTTCGCAGGTTTTGAACGACATGGATCTGATTGATGCGGTTGACATCCACATCTCCATGGAAAGAACTGGAGAGTGCATTCATGCCCCTGGCTGTTTCTTCAACACGTACCATATGTTCACCGTATTTGCCGCCATATTCACAATGGTGCTGTGTTTCGAGGGGATCACAAATGCTGTCAACATTGTTCTTGCTTTCCACAACACATGCGTTTTCAGTTTCAATGTCTTTTACATTTGCATGTTCTGACACAGTTTCAGACGCATTTTCTGATGCGGTATTGTCTATCATCATCATCATGTGCCTTGCCGCATGGCGTTGACGATCATGGCCCTCCATACAAATCTATCCCTTGTCGCTGCAAGTACATCTCCCGTCCTCTCAGTCCTCAGCCACCCAGCAAATCTGTCCAATATTTTCTCTCTAAATCTACCTGATTTTCTCTTTCCCTCCAGCTTTCCAATTGTGACCAGGCGCTCTAATTTCTTTTTCCTCATAAAATGTCCTATACACGTTGCCTGTCTTTTCCTAATTGTGGTATCGTACACTTCACAAATGTTTTCGTCGCTGCTATGATCGACGTTTTCAGACGAAGGTATACTTGACCTAATTTCTACAACAAAGTCTTTCTCGTGCAGTACTGTCACAGTCTGCGGGTCGATATGTCGCTGTGGCACTGGGCATCGATCGTCCTTACGCTCATTGGATCTTGCATTACGTGTTGGTCGATACACACAACATGGGGACCGGTCACCCGACTGAAGTGTTTCAACATAAAGACACTTTGGTGTTGTCCATATCGTAAAATAAGCACGTGGTGTTATCCATATCGTAAAATAAACACTTGGTGTTGTCCATATCGGAAAATAAACAAGTTGCGGTGGCCATATCGTAAAATAACACTTGGTTTTGTCCATGTCGTAAAATAACACTTGGTGTTGTCCATATTGTAAAATAAAAACTTGGCGTTGTCCATATCGTAAAATAAACACTTGGTGTTGTCCGTATCGTAAAATAAACACTTGGTGTTGTCCATATCGTAAAATAAACAAGTGGCGGTGTCCATATCGTAAAATAACATTTGGTGTTGTCCATATCGTAAAATAACACTTGGTGTTGTCCATATCATAAAATAACAATTGGTGTTGTCCATATCATAAAATAACACTTGGTGTTGTCCATATCGTAAAATAACACTTGGTGTTGTCCATATCGTAAATAAACACTTGGTGTTGTCCATATCATAAAATAAACACTTGGTGTTGTCCATATCGTAAAATAAACACTTGGTGTTGTCCATATCATAAAATAAACACTTGGTGTTGTCCATATCGTAAAATAAACACTTGGTGTTGTCCATATCGTAAAATAAACAAGTTGCGGTGTCCATGTCGTAAAATAACACTTGACGTTGTCCATGTCGTAAAATAACACTTGGTGTTGTCCATATCGTAAAATAACACTTGCGTTGTCCATATCGTAAAATAACACTTGACGTTTGTCCATATCGTAAAATAAACACTTGGTGTTGTCCATATTGTAAAACAACACTTGATGTTGTCCATGTCGTAAAATAACACTTGGTATTGTCCATGTCGTAAAATAAACACTTGGTGTTGTCCATATTGTAAAACAACACTTGATGTTGTCCATGTCGTAAAATAACACTTGATGTTGTCCATGTCGTAAAATAAACACTTGCTGTTGTCCATATTGTAAAACAAACTTGATGTTGTCCATGTCGTAAAATAACACTTGGTGTTGTCCATATCGTAAAATAACACTTGACGTTGTCCATATCGTAAAATAACACTTGGTGTTGTCCACATCGTAAAATGATGCTTAGTGTTGTCCGTATCGTAAAAAAACACTTGGTGTTGTCCATATCGTAAAATAGCACTTGGTGTTGTCCCATATCGTAAAATAAACACTTGGTGTTGTCCATATCGTAAAATAAACTTGACGGGGTTGGAGGAAAAAAAAAAAACAGATCAGAGGAGGAAGATGAACCTTTACTTGCCTCTTGCTCCTTGTGTTGTGTTCTACGCACCTCTGCCCTCCTTTTGTTTCTATATGCCTGAGATGGGCATTTTCAGCCGTAGATAGTATTGTGACCTGGATACATGGCATGGGGCTGACTGGTAGGCACCGTCAGTCTTAACCCTCTGACTCCAGCACCCTGTCCACCAGCATCCCACATTGCCAACCATGCTAGCAAAGCAAACACTTATCCCTTCGATTCCCTCACCCTGTCTACCAGCTTGCTAGAGGAATCTGGTAGACAAGGTGAGGAAATCAAAAGGTTAAATTTTTGCAGTTGGTGGACAGGGTGTGGTAGTCAAAGAGTTAATACAACAACCGTCTGTTGGCCACAGCTTTCCAGTTTTGGAAAAAAAAAATTATTTCCTTCAATGGCACGTTAAGAATTCCTCCCAGAGTAGGTAGGAGTCCTTCGACAGGTATAGGTGTTGGAACGTTTTATGGAAAATCACAATTTAGTGTTTTCCCCACTATCACAGGGTCGTCTTGTCGTCAACCTGCAAGGGAAAGGGGGAGAGAGAGAGAGAGAGAGAGAGAGAGAGAGAGAGAGAGAGAGAAAAAGAGAGAGAGAGAGAGAGAGAGAGAGACAGACAGACAGACAGATGCAGACAGACAGACCGACAGACAGACCGACCGACCGATAGACAGGCAGACAAACAGACAGACAGATGCAAACAAACAGACCGACAGACAGACCGACAGACAGACAGACAGACAAACTGACAGACAGACAGACAAACAGACAGACAGAGACACAGAGAGACAGAGAGAGGTGGATGACAGTTTTTGGGATTTGTGCACTAGGGTATCGTTTGTCTTGTATCTCAGTGTGGCATTGACGTAAAATTAATTTGTCTTGTATGTATGTATGTAGTGTGTGTGTGTGTGTGTGTGTGTGTAGTTGGTGTGTGTGTGTGTGTATGTGTGTGTGTGTGTGTGTTGTGTTGTGTGTGTGTGTGTTGTGTGTGTGTGTGTGTGTGTGTGTGTGTGTGTTGTGTGTGTGGTGTGTGTGTATGAACGTGTGTTTGTGTGTGTATATGTGTGTGTGCGTGGGTACACAAATGTGAGACTATGTCTGAATGAGTTCTCAGTGTCATGTAAGCTTTTTTTCATATCTTCTTCCCTATCAATATACACTTCTCATGATCTTAAAAACAAACGCTAGACAAACAAAAGAAATACGTCTCAAAGCCACCTCGCCACAATACACAAGCACCAAATCTAATTCACAACAGAATAGTCAAAGTCACACCTACATCACAAAAACCTTTTCTTCAACATCCTGTTTCACTTCTCTCAAATTTCTCCAGGCCACAATTTCGATATCATAAATGTTTCCATCTCTAAGCCTGTTTTGTAAAACAAAAACACACAACAAGAAACAACAAAAACACAAACAAACAAACAAAACAAACAACAACAACAACAAGCAAAGCTAAACAAAACATAACAACGACCAAAACAAAACAAAACAAAACAAAACAAAAAACCCACATACACTCAACAATAAAACCAAAGCAAAACAAGACCCCAAAAAACCCAAAACAAGCAAAAAACTCAAGTAGTCAATCTCTTTGTCACTGAGAGCATACTACAGACACAATCTTACATGAAATTATTCACATTTCAACGAATAACTGTAAACTGCTGCCAGTACCTGCCAAAACTGATCTAATAACAGCACAGCAATACTGAACAACACCACACAAAAACATGCAGGCCAGAAGCGCGTCTTACCTTCTCAAAATCATTTAGGTTTCTGACTTTGCAATTCAGAACCGTACTTCACCAAGAACTTTTTAAACACGGCTAACTTTATACAAGGAAAAACACTCCATATCATATCAAGTGACTAATCTCCATTTATATCACGGTTCTACACCACATCCGCCAAATATCCAAAATCATAATTTACAAATGCACAGTTTCAGTTTCAGTTTCTCGAGATGACGTCTCCACGCTGGGAGGAAAAATAAATTCCATACACACTAACGTCACAGGTGAATATGATAGAGAAGATCTAAAGAACGATCATGGCATAAGCCTTAAGCCTGCACATAAACTGATTATGGCACAAGCCTTAAGCCTGCATATGCACTGATTATGACAAACCTTAACCTGCACATGCACTGATTATGACAAACCTTAAGCATGCACATACACTGATCATGGCACAAGCCTTAAACCTGCACATACACTGATCATGGCACAAGCCTTAAACCTGCACATACACTGATCATGGCACAAGCCTTAAACCTGCACATACACTGATCATGGCACAAGCCTTAAGCCTGCACATACACTGATCATGGCACAAGCCTTAAGCCTGCACATACACTGATCATGGCACAAGCCTTAAGCCTGCACATACACTGATCATGGCACAAGCCTTAAGCCTGCACATACACTGATCATGGCACAAGCCTTAAACCTGCACATACACTGATCATGGCACAAGCCTTAAGCCTGCACATAAACTGATTATGGCACAAGCCTTAAGCCTGCACATAAACTGATTATGGCACACGCCTTAACCCTGCATATGCACTGATTATGACACAAACCTTAAGCCTGCACATGCACTGATTATGACACAAGCCTTAAGCTTGCACTTAAACTGATTGTGGCACAAG
>JAPXFY010000017.1:51187456-51192456 GCA_030674185.1 Monoplex corrugatus
CTCTTCTCACTAAGTTGTGACAACGCTAAAAATAGTATTATTATTCTGTTGAAATCTTCTCACTAAGATGTGACAACGCTAAAAATAGTATCATTACTCTGTTGAAATCTTCTCACTAAGTTGCAACAACGCTAAAAATAGTATTATTACTCTGTTGAAACCTTCTCACTAAGATGTGACAACGCTAAAAATAGTATCATTACTCTGTTGAAATCTTCTCACTAAGTTGCAACAACGCTAAAAATAGTATTATTACTCTGTTGAAACCTTCTCACTAAGATGTGACAACGCTAAAAATAGTATTGTTACTCTGTTGAACTCTTCTCACTAAGTTGTGACAACGCTAAAAATAGTATTATTATTCTGTTGAAATCTTCTCACTAAGTTGTGATAACGCCAAAAATAGTATTGCTACTCTGTTGAACTCTTCTCACTAAGTTGTGACAACGCTAAAAATAGTATTATTACTCTGTTGAAATCTTCTCACTAAGTTGTGACAACGCTAAAAATAGTATTATTACTCTGTTGAAATCTTCTCACTAAGTTGTGACAACGCTAAAAATAGTATTGTTACTCTGTTGAATTCTTCTCACTAAGTTGTGACAACGCTAAAAATAGTATTGTTAATCTGTTGTTGAAATCTTCTCACTAAGATGTGACGACGCTAAAAATAGTATTGTTAATCTGTTGTTGAAATCTTCTCACTAAGATGTGACAACGCTAAAAATAGTATTGTTAATCTGTTGTTGAAATCTTCTCACTAAGTTGTGACAACGCTAAAAATAGTATTGTTAATCTGTTGTTGAAATCTTCTCACTAAGTTGTGACAACGCTAAAAATAGTATTGTTAATCTGTTGTTGAAATCTTCTCACTAAATTGTGACAACGCTAAAAATAGTATTGTTAATCTGTTGTTGAAACCTTCTCACTAAGTTGTGACAACGCTAAAAATAGTATTAATAATCTGTTGTTGAAACCTTCTCACTAAGTTGTGACAACGCTAAAAATAGTATTGTTAATCTGTTGTTGAAACCTTCTCACTAAGTTGTGACAACGCTAAAAATAGTATTATTACTTTGTTGAACTCTTCTCACTAAGATGTGACGACGCTAAAAATAGTATTATTACTTTGTTGAACTCTTCTCACTAAGATGTGACAACGCTAAAAATAGTATTGTTAATCTGTTGTTGAAATCTTCTCACTAAGTTGTGACAACGCTAAAAATAGTATTATTACTTTGTTGAACTCTTCTCACTAAGATGTGACGACGCTAAAAATAGTATTATTACTTTGTTGAACTCTTCTCACTAAGATGTGACAACGCTAAAAATAGTATTGTTAATCTGTTGTTGAAATCTTCTCAGTTGACGACATTGAGACATATCAGTTGATTTTCATTCCTTTTTCTTTTATTCTCAGCAGATACAGCCTGTAACATTCAGACTGCTCTGCCACGGTGCAGCAGCACTCACGAAATTGTTTTTCCCTGTGTGTGCTTTTTATATTTTTTATTTATTACTTTTTTATTTCTTTATGGGAGCGAACATTGTGTACAGAATTCTGTCAGAGACAACCCTGTCGTTATGGTGGGATTTTTTATGTGAAGTGAATATATGCTGCACATGAAAACCTTGGTTTATCATCTCATCCAGAAAGGGTGAATGGAAGAAGAAAAGTATGGTGAAGATTTAAAAAAAAAAAGTCATCTTAATACATATTAATATCCACACACAACACACACACACACACACACACACACACACACACACACACACACACACACACACACACACACACACACACACACACACACACACACACACACATACACAGCTAAAACAATTCACGCTTTTGTCTTCAAATCTTGGAGAATAAGAACACATTTAGTATCCCTCACCCTCCTTCCCTTTAACCCTCATCTCCCCTTCACGCCAACTCTATAACTGTCCTTGCTGGGTGCTAGTCCTACATCGAGGCCATTCTTATATTTCAGACATCAGCCAACACGCGCACGGACGTGTCTTTCATAACTCAGTAGTTGTCAAGTTTAAATACTTCAGTGCTACTTTCTTTTACGAAGCACTGAAGCGTTGAAAAGAAATCGGACACAAGGGCAACGCAAAAGGACACAAAATCTGGGACGGCGTTTACGACGATAAAGAAAAAAAAGGTATTGTTACTCTGTTGAACTCTTCTCACTAAGTTGTGACAATGCTAAAATAGTATTATTACTCTGTGGAGCTCTTCTCACTAAGTTGTGAGAACGCTAAAAATAGTATTATTACTCTGTTGAACTCTTCTCACTAAGTTGTGACAATGCTAAAATAGTATTATTACTCTGTGGAGCTCTTCTCACTAAGTTGTGAGAACGCTAAAGATAGTATGATTACTCTGTTGAACTCTTCTCACTAATTGTGATGACGCTAAAAATAGTATTATTACTCTGTTGAACTCTTCTCACTAAGTTGTGACAACGCTAAAAATAGTATTATTACTCTGTTGAACTCTTCTCACTAAGTTGTGACAACGCTAAAAATAGTATTATTACTCTGTTGAACTCTTCTCACTAAGTTGTGATGACGCTAAAAATAGTATTGTTACTCTGTTGAACTCTTCTCACTAAGTTGTGAGAACGCTAAAGATAGTATGATTACTCTGTTGAACTCTTCTCACTAATTGTGACAACGCTAAAAATAGTATTATTACTCTGTTGAACTCTTCTCACTAAGTTGTGATGACGCTAAAAATAGTATTATTACTCTGTTGAAATTTTCTCACTAAGTTGACAACATTGAGACATATCAGTAGATTTCGTTTTTTTTCTCTTTTTTTTTCTTTTTCACAACAGATATTCAGCACGTAAAATTCAGACTGCTCTGCCATAGTGCAGCTGCACCCATGAAATCGTTTTTCCTGGCTGCGATCTTTTTTATTTATTACTTATTTATTTGTTTATGGGAGAGAACGTTTTGTACAGAATTCTGCCAGAGAGAACCCTGTCATTTCTGTGAGATATTTTATGAACAGTGAATGCATGCTGCACACGAAACCTTGATTTATCATCTCATCCAAAAAGGGTGAACAGAAGAAGAAAAATACGTTTAAAACTTTTTAAAAGATGTCACCTGAATACATGTCACACGAATGTCAAAGCCATACCAAATACATCGCTTTGGGTAAGGAAGTGAAGGTGACCTCTCACACACAACTTGTTACAATGCTGTGATACGTGTGATGATGGAGATGATAAACATGAAGCTGTGATGTGCCATCTTGGATTGAGACTGCATGACAGGGGCTGTACTCTATGCTTACTATTATAACATATCCTGGCATCAGCCAAGCCCAAGAGATGCAGACACCTGTGGTGCTGTTCAGAAAATCTCAGCAACACATTCGACGACGTATCTGTGAAGTACATGTAGATAAGACTCGACTGTGCAGGCCCAGTCCTCCCAATGAGGCCACAGCATGCTCAATTCTAGGTAGAAGCTGGTTTGAAAGAGAAAGATCCCTGAATGAGTTTGACAGGGCTGGCGGGATTTGACTCACTACCCATGCAGTTGGTAGTTTATTACATTGACCACAACACTATGGTGACTGCTTCTCCCTTTCCCTTGCTCATTCACACTCTCAGAATAAAGTCAATTTGTGTGTGTACGTTTGAGTTTCTGTTTCATTCTCTCCAGATGACGTCTCTGCGCTCAGAATGAATTCCATATGGACTAACAGGTGCCATGTGATGGTGAGCCTGGCACAAGCCTTAAGCCTGCACATAAACCCATTAGCTGGCCAGGTTCTGAGGCCCTACCTCGCCTATGTTTTACCTAGCCTACATTTGTTTTACTAGTATTGCGTCAGTCTATCACTGGAACAATCTTAGTTACATGTCAATGACATGTGCATCTGTGTATCTTATCTTCGAAGAATAGAATGGATAACCAAATAAAAAGTTAAGGGTCTCAGTCACAACAGAACTAGTCACTCAGTGTAAACTTGTTGCACATTATTATTATTATTAAGGGCATTTAGAGCGCCTAATCTTTCTGGAAAGCCCTAAGCGCTTACAAACTGTACAATACACATTACATCGAACATAGAAACATAGGCCTAATATAATTTTCATCATACATGGCGGACCTCTGTCACTCCATCCCACAAGCACATACACACCATTAATAATATCAAATATCAGTACCTACTCTCTGGCACACACACACATATCCTCCTCCCACCCCGAGACATATCTATAGGCGCACAGCAATAACATACACAGAAGCACGCTAGCGCGCAGACAGCATAGCTCTTTTAGGTTAATAAATTTCAGAGAGGAAAGAGATGCGTTTTCAAGCCAGATTTAAATGACTGAAGACTTGTTTTGTGCCTCAGCGGGTAGGGAAGTGAATTCCATGAGGAAGGGGCTTGAAAAGAAAAGGATCGCTCACCATATGATTTTGTTCGAAAAGTTGGGATTCGAAATAAGCGGGTATCGGCTGAGGTACGAAGATGACGAGATGGAACGTATAGTTGAAGATATTCAGACAGGTAAGAGGGAATAGAATTGTCGAAGTATCTGAAGCACTGAACAGCAATTTTATGTTGGATCCTTTTCAACACAGGTAACCAATGCAAGTCTTGGAGAAGAGGAGAGACATGCTGAAATTTGGAAGACCGAAATACTAGCCGAGCGGCATGGTTCTGTACTTTCTGAAGTTTGTCAAGGAGCACATCACAGAAAGCCCTCTCCACCCTCCTTCCCCAAGTCAAATCACAAAACCTCTGCTGCCTATCAACAAGATGAAGACAATTTTTGTTTAATGGTGGCTCCGCCAGTCTGTCGTTTGAAAATTATGACATCTAATTAACAAAGAAATCACTGCCAAGGAATGTACATAAAAATGATATTAGGGATCCAAATGAAAGGGAGAATATGTATGCTATTGCCGTGTTATGCGATAAATTTGAATCTGAATTAGTCGAAGAGTGATTCATTGCATTC
>JAPXFY010000017.1:51194956-51199956 GCA_030674185.1 Monoplex corrugatus
AATACTTCAACAGGGGAAAAAAAAAGAAAATTAAGTACACATATCAATGCATTCGCGCACATAATCTAAAGACATGCCCCTGGTGTTGCTCACTCCGTCCAATTTATCGCAAAGGGGATTTAAAAAACATACCTGAATACAAATTTAAGCATAACTAAGGACACCAAAACATTTATAAGAACGGGCATAGATTACCTAAAATTCCTTCCACATGTTTCATCTCCCCAGAGCCAAAAATACACTCAATACATGTACCCAATTGTCAATCCTAAGAAAAAGTACATAAGACTTTATCGAACACATTACAGGTAAATGGACCAGAAATACAGAAAATGATAGGAAGAAATGATAGAGAGCAAAGAAACAAGGCAGAAACAAAGGAAGTGACAGAAAAGGGGAAATTTCTTGCACAGAATTTCCAGAAGGTGGGGGATACTATATAATATTGGAAGAGTTCCCGGCATCCCCATAGGGGAATAAACAAGACTACCACCATCCTCCCCAAACATCAGTACGGCTGCACTGGCACAACATACTTTCTCCAAACGGAACAGCCTGAACGTTGCACCCTTAAGTCACTGTGATATGGTATCACCTTAAGAACACGGGACACAGACGGAATTCGAAACCAAAACAGACAAAAGAAGGAATGAACCACAAACGCACACAAAAATGAATCAGAACAAGTATGAGATATACAAGAGAAGAGAAGGGAAGACAAGACAAGACAAGACAAGACAAGACAAGACAAGACAAGACCAGACCAGACCAGACCAGACCAGACCAGACCAGACGAGGCAAGACAAGACCAGTCAAGACAAAGTCAGACAAGGAATGATTTGTCTTTCCTTGTCCTGTGATACTGAATACGCGTTCTAATTTAGTATTGTAGATTTCTGGTTCCTATTTGTTTCAGCATAGCGGTCACTTTGACTTACAAAACAAAACAAAACAAAACAAAACAAGAAAACAAACAAAACAAGGCAAAACAAAACAAAGCAAAACAAACAAAGCAAAACAAAACAAAACAAAATCAACAAAAATGCAACGGAATAGGGGGCACTAACAATGGATGCCTTTCAAGTTTCAATTCATTTAAACATTTGACATTTTAGAATATGACATACTGAATATTTTGATTACGTTTAATTCAATATTGAATTTAATGTTCTAAATGTAACATACTGATATTCATATATGAGCCCGTGTCAAAAGGTGCTTTCTGACTACTGTAAAAATCAAAATACGTTCTGATTAATTGCAAAGCATTCCTTTCTCGCATTGTTAATACATTTACTGATATGAAATGGCACTTGGAATAATTTTTGACGGATTTAGAGTAATTTAGCATATAATACATGATCTGAGTTGCGTCTGTTGTGACACGTACAAACGGCCATGCTTAAACAGCATTCAAGAAAATGAAAAGCATTTTTACCAACAAATGTCTTTCAATTAATACCAGAAAGAGAGTTCTTCAGTGTCATATAGAACCAATACTGTCGTACGGATGTGAGGCATGGACAGTCAACACGCACAGTTAGAGCAAGATTGAGACAATGAAATGTAGTTGCTAGGAAGAATGTTGAGAGTTCCATGGACTGCAAAGGAAACAAACGAAACAGTCCTGAAGGAGACAAGACACAAGAAGAACATTAATGAAGAAGATTAGGAAAAGACATCAACATTTATATAGGACATTTTAATCAGGCAAGAGAAATTAGAGCACCTAGTCACAACAGGAAAGCTAGAATGACAGAGAGCACCAGGGAGAAAATATCAGACGGACTTGCAGAGTGGCTGAGGACAGAAAGGATGGGAGATGTACTTGCAGCGACAAGGGATAGATTCGTATGGAGGTCCATGATCCCCAACGCCATGCGTCAGGGCACATGATGATGTTGACGATAATAGGTTACTTATTTAGAAAAAAATGTGACGGAAATGAAATGCAATTGGGGACTAAGCATCTGGTGCACCATCACTTTATTGTTTATATGACAAAATAATGTCACCTCAATGTGGCCACATGTCACAACAGACAAACCTCATTCACCAACACACAGGAGTAAGTTTCAGACACTTGTACAATTGCAAGCACAGGAAACGACACAGTCGACAGCAGAAAATCAAGATAAGACAGGCTCACTGTACGTAATATATATATATATATATGTGTGTGTGTGTGTGTGTGTGTGTGTGTGTGTGTGTGTGTGTGTGTGTGTGTGTGTGTGTGTATATATATATATATGTGTGTGTGTGTGTGTGTGTGTGTATATATATATATATATATATATATATATATATGTGTGTGTGTGTGTGTGTGTGTGTGTGTGTGTGTGTGTGTGTGTGTGTGATGTTGGACCCGGTGAGATGTGACGAGAAGATCCTCTTAACTATGAGTTATTGGCATTCTGATTGAATCTGTCCAGTTTTACAGTCAGATAGAATGAATAATAAACCTTTTCACGTCACAGCTATCTAGCAATATTGAAAACAAGATATATAAATTAAAAAAAACAACTTTTTATGTCATGATAATAACGACACTAAATCCTTCTTGCACAGCTCTTTTTTTTTCCCCAAAGTCATCTAGACTCAGTGCACCTTATATATTTCATACGAAGCAGACTATACATATATAAGGCATTATATACACCAAAAAATACATAATACCTCATACATATTCATGCACACCAGAATGCACCCATAAGTACACAATACCTCATACATATTCATGCACACCAGAATGCACCCATAAGTATATAATACCTCATAGATATTCATGCGCACCAGAATACACCCCATAAAAATATAATTCCTCATACATATTCATGCGCACCAGAATACACCCATAAGTATATAACTCATACATATTCATGGCCACTAGAATACACCTATAAGTATGTAATACTTCATACATATTCATGCCACCAGAATACATCCATAGTATACAATATCTCTCATATTCATGCACACCAGAATAACCCACACGTAATAATACCTCGTAAATATTCATGCACACTAGAATACACCCACAAGTAACATAATACCTCATACATATTCATTCACACCAGAATACACCCACAAGTACATAATACCTCATACATATTCATGCACACCAGAATACACCCACAAGTATATATTACCCCATACATATTCATGCCCACTAGAATACACCCACAAGTATATAATACCTCATACATATTAATGCAGGCCAGAATACACCCACAAGTATATAATACCTCATACAAATTTGTGATCACCAGAATACACCCACACGTATATAACTCATAAATAGTCATGCACACCAGAATACACTCATAAGTATGTAATACCTCATACATATTCATGCTCACCAGAATACACTCACAAGTATATAACACCACACATGTTTATGCTCACCAAAATACACCCACAAGTATACAAGCAAAGTTGGATACATACAGATCCTCCAAAACAAAACAAAACAAAACAAACAAAACAAAACAAAACAAACAAACAAAACAAAACAAACAAAACAAACCAAACCCCAACAACAACAAAGAAACAAACGAAACATATACATACATGAAATATACCCACAAGTAAACGAGCAAAGATGGATACATACATAGAAGAAAACAAAACAAACAAACAAACAAACAAACAAGACATACACAGATATAAAATACTCCCACAAGTAAACAAGCGAAGGTGGATACACAAACAGATGAAAACAAACAAAAACAAACAAACAAACGAAACATATACATACATATATGGAATGATTTCACCAGGAGTTTGGAGTTTGTTCAAGAGGGATTCATCGCACTCGGATAATTCCATATGTGCTCCACCCAAATCTGACAGCAAAGACTCCCTGAGCCTGCGCAAAACTCTAAGCGCTGGCAAGGTCTTAAACTGAGGAGCGTAAAGGCAGGGGGGGGGGGGAGGGGAGGGAGGGCAGAGACCTATGAAACACTACGCTCACACCAGCAGAATGATGGAAACGTAAAGATGGTCAGCAAACAGCCAGTGGATTATGAAACACTAAGCTGACACCAGCAGAATGATGGAAACGTTAAGATGGGCAGCAACAAGCCAGTGGATTATGAAACACTAAGCTGACACCAGCAGAATGATGGAAACGTAAAGATGGTCAGCAAACAGGCCAGTGGATTATGAAACACTAAGCTGACACCAGCAGAATGATGGAAACGTTAAGATGGGCAGCAAACAAGCCAGTGGATTATGAAACACTAAGCTGACACCAGCAGAATGATGGAAACGTTAAGATGGGCAGCAAACAGGCCAGTGGATTATGAAACACTAAGCTAACACCAGCAGAATGATGGAAACATTAAGATGGGCAGCAAACAGGCCAACGTTTAATGTTGCAGGCTGGGACTGAACTCAAGATATCAGATCCTGAGTCCATGGCTCTTTCTAAAGAACCAACCAAACATCTACAAATGGAGATGCACATTAATGGATAAGCACATATGATATCTACCATGAAAGTCCTGGATCAACAGGTAACTCTTCAAGTCTTTAACTGTAATCTGAAGTGTGGGCAGATCCCTCAGAGAATCTTGAAAACAAGACGCATAAAATTTCAAAGGAATGCCCTGCTCTTTACGATTTTCAACTGCCGTGGGATCTTTAGCGTGCGTAGCCCGAAAGCACGCCGTCCGACTCATTTTTCGTCCCCTTCCGAAGGAGTAGACGTCCAGTTCGATTTTCCGGTCAAACTGAGGAGAAATATCAAGGCCTCTACAGGGAGCGAATCCTGGAACCTCGAGTCTTAGTTATTGGTAGGTGAACATCTGAACCATTTTGCCACTCTTCTCCCCTGATAAAATCGTGGCCAGCCCACAAGTCATGAGTTTTGAGCCTACCAATTTGACCACAGAGCTAATGGGCCACTTCGTGTCTATTGTAACATGTGCCAGAATTTCTCACTCTGTCACACAACTCTAGATTACGAAGTCTGCCTGTGTCAGGTCGTGTGCCATCGT
>JAPXFY010000017.1:51204956-51214956 GCA_030674185.1 Monoplex corrugatus
CTCTCTCTCTCTCTCTGTGTCTCTCCCTATTCTCTCTCGCTCTCTCTGTCTCTCTTTCTCTGTGTCTCGCTCTTTCTCTCTGTGTCTCCCTGTGTCTCTGTGTTTCTGTGTTTCTGTCTCTGTCGCTCTCTCTCTCTCTCTCTCTCTCTCTCTCTCTCTCTCTCTCTCTCTCTGTATCTTTCCCAAAGCAAGTTATCATGCTGAGCAACATCTTCAATCCTATACGTTCTCTCTCTCTCTCTCTTTCGCTCTTTCTCTGTCTCTGTCTCTCTTTCTCTCCATCTGCCTCTCTCTTCGTGCCTCTCTGTTTCTCTCTCTGTCTCTATCTCTCTCTCTGTCTCTCTCTCTTTTCGCTCTTTCTCTGTCTCTCTGTCTCTTTCTCTCTATCTGCCGCTCTCTTCGTGCCTCTCTGTCTCTCTGCTTCTGTCTGTCTGTCTGTCTGTCTGCCTGTCTGCCTGTCTCTCTTTCTCTGCATCCTTAGGGGAGCTGGGAGTGGATCAGAACAGGCATTGCTGCACTCCACCAGAGTAGCCCACCAGCAACAGCGCAGAGCGTCCTCAGGTGAGTGGCCATAGAGTGGCTGGACCTCACTGGTTGCCAGAGAGTGGTATTTTGTTGAAGACAAGCAAACGATCGAACAATCATCATCACGCCACTCACCTCCATCCCCATCCCCTTTCAAATCCGCTCCTTCGTCTGTGGATAACTTGGATAATTATGAGTTTTTTTTGTGACTTTTGCATTATTTGTGCACAAATGAATGTGTGTAGGTCTGAAGTTGATGAACCATTTTTAAAAGTGAACAAGAACCATTTTCAGTTTCCCGTGGTTTTGAATTTCCATTACAAAAGTTTGAAGCAAAATCAGCGTTGATGTTCTAAAGTCTTATTTAACTAAGCAAACGAACGCGCGCGTGCGCGTGCACACACGCACACAGTCACGCGCGTGCGCGCGCGCGCACACACACACACACACACACACATATACATAAACGCATACATCGACACATTTTCTCTCTGTTTTCCTTGTGTGTGCGTATGTGTGTGTGTGTGTGTGTGTGTGTGGTGTGCGTGCGTGCGTGTGTGTGTGTGCGTGTGTGTGTGTGTGTGCGTGTGTGTGTGTGTGGTGTGGTGTGTGTGTGTGTGTGTGTGTGGTGAGTGTATGTGTACATCTACGCGAGCGCGCGCGCGCGTGTTTATATGAACGCGGGCATATGCGTGTGTTGTGTGTGTGTGTGTGTGTGTGTGTCCGTGTGTGTGTGGTGTGTGTGTGTGCGTGCACGCACGCGTGTGTGTGTATGTGTGAGCGCGGGCGTGTGTGTTTGTGTGCGTGTGTGTGTGTGTGTGAGTGCGCGGGGGTGTGTTTGTGTGTGTGTGTGTGTGTGTGTGTGCGCACGCGTGTGCGTGTGTGTATGTATCTGTGTGTGTGTGAGTGCACGTTCCTGTATGTGTGTAATTGTATGTGTGTGTGTGTATGTGTGTGTGTTGTGTGTGTGTGTGTGTGTGTGTGTGTGTGTGTGTGTGTGTGTGTGTGTGTGTGTGTTTGCGAACTGGAACAAAATTAGTGTCTTTTTGGAAGAAGAAAGAAGTGCTTTTAGCATTATGGGTAAAGTACCGTGTAAACGCCCGCCCCCAAAAGTTTGGCTCTATTTTATGCAAAGGGGTGGGTGGGCAGGCGCTTACAAGGTACTTTACGGTAACGGCGTTGGCCACCTAATAAACTTTTGACCTCTTTTAGCTTATCATCGATCTCCACATATATTGTCGAAATAACTCCTTTATGCCTCAGAGCAGCGTTGAGAGAATTTGACTATTCTTGCCTCGTCATCATCATCATCAGATGCCTTGCCGCATGGCGTTGGCGATTATGGACTTCCATCTGTCTCTATCACTTGTTGCCTCAACCATTTCTTCCACCCTCCTTGTCCCCAGCCACTCTGCAAGTCCGTCTAGTATCTTCTCCCTGGGTCTACTTGGTGCTCTATTTCCCTCCAGCTTTCCCGTTGTGACCAGGTGCTCCAATTCCCCTTTCCTCATAAAATGGCCTATGAATGTTGCCTGTTCTTTCCTAATCGTCCATATGAATGATCTACTTGTGTCTGCCTTCATCAAGACTGTCTCGTTTGTTTTCTTTGCTGTCCATGGAACTCTCAACATTCTTCTTGGAAACCACATCTCGGCTGCCTCAATCTTGTTCTGGCTTTGCTTGTTGACTGTCCACGCCTCGCAACCGTACAACAGTGTTAGTTCTATCTAACCTTTAAGAACTCTCTTCCTGATGTTAATTGATAGGCATTTGTTGGTAAGAATGCTTTTCATCTTCTTGAATGGTGTTTTGGCTTGGCCGATTCTGCTGGCTATTTATGATATGCATCTGCCGTCTGGTAAAATAATTGTTTCCAGGTATTTAAACTTATCAACCTGTGTCAAGGTTGTGCCGTTTGCTGTTATTTTGCATGAGGGGATTTCATGTTTTTTACTGATCACCACGACTTCAGTCTTCCTGCTGTTTAGTTCCAACCCCTTACCTTTGCTTTCTATTTCTAGTATATTCACAAAGTTTTGTAGGTCCCTTTCACTTTCTGCAATTAGCACGATGTCATCTGCGTATCGAATGTTGTTTATCATTTTTCCTCCAACCTTTAATCCGGGGTCTTCCTGTAGGTTTCTCAATGTTTTGCTGTAAAGTGAAAACAGATCTGGTGACAAAACACAACCCTGTCTGACTCCTCTTTCGATGTTTTGGAAAGAGCTTATATCGTTGTTTATTCTCATTGCAGTTGTTTGTTCCCAATACATATTTCTGATTATTCATAGATCTTTTCCATCTTTCTTGCTTAGCAAGTGATATTGTCCTTATGTGCTGTTAGATTTGCCCCAAATGTTTTGTGTCGGATACCAAGATAAGAGTTTCTTCTCAAGTTGTCTTTAACCTTCCGTTTCGATTTTGGCGGTTCTGGTCGTTATTGTTATTGTTGTTTAAAGCCCAGCAGACTGCGTAGAAGAAGAAAAAGAATGCGCAAGAAAGGAAAGAAAGCGAAAGGAAAGGAAGAGAAGAAGAAGAAGAAGAAGAAGAAGAGAGAAGAAGAAGAAGAGAAGAAAGAAGAAGAAGAGAAGAAGAGAAGAAGAAGAAGAAGAAGAAGGAGAAGAGAAGAAGAAGAAGAGAAGGAGAAGAGAGAGAGAAGAAAGAAGAAGAAGAAGAAGAGAAGAAGAAGAGAAGAAGAGGAGAAGAAGAAGAAGAAGAAGAAGAAGAAGGAAGAAGAAGAAGAAGAGAAGAGAAGAAGGAAGGAGGAGAGAAGAAGAAAGAAGAAGAAGAGGAGAAGAGAAGAAGAGGAGAAGGAGGAGGAGAGAAGAAGAAGAAGAAGAAGAAGAAGAAGAAGAAGGAGGAGAGAAGAGAGAAGAAGAAGAAGAAGAAGAAGAAGAAGAAGAAGAAGAAGAAGAGAAGAAAGAAGAAGAAGAAGGAGGAGGAGAGAAGAAGAAGAAGAAGAAGAAGAAGAAGAAGAAGAAGAAGAAGAAGAAGAAGAAGAAGAAGAAAGAAAAGAAGAAGAAGAAGAAGAAGAAGAAACAGATACAGATACAGATACAGAAACAAAAGAAAAAACAGAAGAAGGAGAATGATGATAATACGAACTTGCTACAGAGCAAGTAGCCATCTATCTGTCTCCGCTCGGACTCAAGAGGAAGTCAAAGAAACAGAAGAGGACGGGGTTTATCGATCAAGACATCGCATGAATCCAGCCAAGAAAACAATGAATACAAATAGCTTCTGGTCAGACTGCGTTAGGATGGACTGTGAGCAAAACGAATTGGCCGCTATGAACAAGAACAGCAACAACAACAAAAACAAGCGACAACCAATTAAACAAAACAAAACAAAAAAATGCCCTAGTTATTCTAACATTTCTTTCTTTTTCTTAAAAAAGAATTACAGTCAGTCTACGTGTTGCACTTCTCAAGGTCACAATGACCTTGAAGAGACGTCGGTTGCGATGACATCTTGACAGGCATCGAAGACAATGGCAGACTGTTTGTTGTGTATATAAAAATAGATTTTAGAGACTGGCTTGACCGTCCTGATGTTCTGTGTTCAAGTACGTCCCACACCCTCCTTCCCCCCCCCCCTCCACACACACACAAACGCACACGAATTTGGTCAGACCACACGTGATGATAGTGAGAAAGAGGAAAGAGAAGAAAAAGAAGAGAAAGGAAGAGAAATGATGATGGTGATGGTGATGATGATGAAGACGACGATGACGACAACGATGATGATGGTGATGATGATGATGATGACGACAACAACGACGACGACTATGATGATGGATGATGATGATGACGACTACGACGACGACGATGATAACGACGATGATGATGAAGTAGGGGAAGGAGGAGACCAAAAAAAAAAAAAAAGTAATGTCGATCATCTCTAGAAGGACAAGGGCCAAGTGGAAGAATGAATACAAAATATTTTTCACCGATTCAAGGTCCAATTGTGTGGAATTATGTATATGAAATTTTGTCCTGCACTCAAGATTATGCCACCAGTCGTGACAGCGGGGCGAAAAGATCACCACTCAAGGACGAAGGAGACGACCATCAACTTGCTTTCAACTGGATATCATTCGTTAAGTGGACAAGGGTTTTGGAAATAATGTACTCTCCATTAGTTAGTGACGTGAACTTTTGAGCGACACTTGTGTTCATCGGCGCGCGCGCGCGTGCATACAACATACACAGACATACACAGACAGACACAGACACAGACGACAGACAGACACACACACACACATACACACACACACACCACACACACACACGCACGCACGCACACACACACACACACACGCACAATCTCTCTCTGTGTCTCCCTCTCTCTGTGTGTGTCTCCCTCTCTCTATGTTTGTCTGTTTGTCTCTGTCTCTGCCTCTGTCTGTCTGTCTGTCTCTCCTCTCTCTCTCTCTTTCTGTCTATATTTCTTGTGTGCTCTGTCTCTCTCTGTCTCGGTCTATCTTTCTGTCTCTGTCTCTCTTCGTCTCTTTCTGTCTCTCTGTCTAGCTGTCTATCTATCTGTCTGTCTGTCTGTCTGTCTCTCCGTCTGTGTGTCTCTCTCTCATTGGCGCAAACAGTCGTTCTATTTTTCTCGCTTTAGTGGCCCCGATGACTCAGTTGGTTAAGCCGACATGCTGATAAAACGGGAGTTATGAGTTTGATCCTTAGGCCACATCTTTATTGGGTTTGTTTCAGTTGAATCTTGTTTAACTTATAATAATAATAATAATAATAAATTTTATTTATATAGCGCAAAATCTTGATAAAATCAAATCTAAGCGCTGAGCGTATACATGCATACATACCTACATACATATGAGCGTATACATGCATACATACATGCTTACATACTTACATACATAAATCTAAGCTGAGCGTATACATGCATACATACATACATACATAAATCTAAGCGTATACATACATACATACATACATACATACATACATACATACATACATACGCACATGCATACATAATAATTACAATATTTATATAGCGCAAATCTCGACAAAATCAAATCCAAGCGCCGAAAAGACACACACGCACACACGCACGCACGCACACACACGCACACAACACACACACACACACACACACACACACACACACACACACACACACACACACACACACACACATGCATGGCCACAAATGGGGAGAAAAGAATAAAAGCAATAAAAGCAAGAATAAAACCAATGGAAAACCACAGAGAGCACATCATATACAATTATATATTAAAACAAAGTGATTCCCCTCCGAGCGGAGACAGGCTGCAGAGGGGGGTTGAGTGAGGTTAGGATTTTATGCAGAGGAGAAAAGGTGAGTTTTGAGAGCGGACTTGAAGGAGGCAAAAGTAGGTTGCTGACGGACTGAGAGAGGAAGTTTGTTCCAGGAGAGTGGACCAGAAACAGAGAAGGCTCGTGGACCATAGGTATTGAGCTTAGTGCGTGGAAAGCGAAAAGTCAGAGGATCGGAGGCAGAGCGGAGGGTACGTGAGGGAACATAGATCTCAAGTAGGCTTGACAGGTAATCGGGGGCTGCGTTATTGAGGCTTTTGTAGCACATGGTGTCTAGTTTGTACTGTATGCGCTTTGATACAGGGAGCCAGTGAAGTTGTGCCAGGAGAGGAGATATGTGGTCAGCTTTTTTCTTTTTGAGTACAAGGCGTACAGCATTGTTTTGAATGCGCTGTAGGATGTGAATGGTGGAGGCAGGAAGACCAGACAGGAGTGAATTGCAATAGTCAATGCGAGACATTATGAAGGAGAGAACGAGTTTTGCAGTTGTTTCGACAGAGAGATACTTCCTGATCAGGCTAATACGATGGAGATGATAGTAGCAAGATCTGGCAGTTTGAGAAACAAAGTTGTTCATGGACAGGGTAGAGTCAATGCAGACACCAAGGTTTTTAGCTGAATCAGAAATTGGGACTGATGTGTTACATAATGGGAGAGAAAGAGGAGGCAGCTGGGAAAGTTTCTGACGGGTGCCAATGAGGATAGCTTCTGTCTTGTCGTCATTAAGCTGAAGTCTATTGTGTGTCATCCAGTTCTTAATGTCCGAGTAACACTCAGTGGTGCGAGTCAACAGGCGCTGTATATTATCAGGTGAGTCACTATCTTGAAGTTGGGTGTCATCAGCATAGAAGTGGTGTTTTATAGAGTGGGAGTTGATGATGGTGGACAGAGGGGAGGTATAAAGAGTGAAAAGAACAGGGCCAAGGACAGATCCTTGTGGAACACCACAGGTCAGGTATGCAGGTTGAGAGTAAGTGCCATTGATGAGAACAGTTTGTTTTCTGTTTGATAAATACGAAGTGAAAAAGGAGAGAGCAATGTCAGAGATGCCAAAAGTATGATGAAGTCTATAAAGGAGAATACCATGGTCAATGGTATCGAAGGCTGCAGACAGATCAAGGAGTGTGAGGAGAGAGACTTTGCCAGTATCAGTTGCAAGGAGGAGATTGGTGAGAATGTGTAATAGGGCAGTTTCAGTGCTATGGCACTGGCGGTAGGCTGACTGGAAAGGATTGAGGAGATTGTTGGCAGACAGGTGAGAGTTCAGCTGGTTGAGGACGACCTTTTCAAGGAGTTTTGACAAGAAAGAGAGATTAGAGATAGGCCTGTAATTTTTCAGTTCATTTGGGTCTAAATTGTGTTTCTTGAGGAGAGGGTGAACAATAGCAGACTTGAAAGAATCTGGGACAGTTCCAGTTTGAAAAGAAGTGTTGATGATGTCAGTGATGAATGGGAGGAGAGTAGGGAGACAATCGGAGTAGAGAGAACCTGGAAGAGGATCCAGTTCGCAGGTTTTGAACGACATGGATCTGATTGTGTTGAAAATTTCTTCTTGTGAGACTGGGGTAAAAGTAGTGAGAGGTGTGCCAGAGAAGGAAGGGTCAGGTGGGCATGGTTGACAGGGTGTCCTGTCAAGCCTGTCACGAAGAGTTTGTATTTTGGTGGTGAAATACTTAGAGAATACAGATGGGAGTTCTTCATTTGTATGTTTTGTTGGGAGAGGTAAGTCTTTTCGTGTGCCAAGGAGATGATTCATGGTTGTAAAGAGTTCTTTTGAAGAAGAGGCATTCAGGATTTTGGTTGGAAATAGCTTGTTTTTGCAGATGCAATGAGGGTGGATACTTTTGTTTTAGAGGCTTGGAAAAGTTGCCTGTGTACAGTGAGTTTGGATTTGCGCCAGCGGCGCTCTGCTCTGCGGCGGGCACGTTTTGCACAGGCTATCTCATGAGTGAGCCAGGGGGTAGGGGGGCGGTCAGGTAAAAGACGGGTTGTGGCTGGAGCATGAGTGTCCAGAAGATGGTGGAGAGTAGTATAGAATTCATCGGCAAGGTTATGTGACTTTTCAGAAAGGAGACGGGAGGCATCAGATGAAAATGTGGAGAGGTCGATAGATTTGAGATTGCGTCGAGTCACTGTGCGCGTGGTACGGGAAGGAGGAGAAATGTCAAGAGAACAGAGAATTGCCACATCTTGCCACATGTGTAGGCCACATCTTTATTGGGTTTGTTTCCCGTTGAGTCTTGTTCAGCTTAGTGTAGGCCACATCCCTATTGGGTTTGTTTCCCGTTGAGTCTTGTTCAGCTTAGTGCTTTGTCTTGTTCAGCTTAGTGCTTTGTCTTGTTCAACTTAGTGGTTTATGTGTCTTGTTCAACTTAGTGGTTTATGTGTCTTGTTCAACTTAGTGGTTTATGTGTCTTGTTCAACTTAGTGGTTTATGTGTCTTGTTCAACTTAGTGGTTTATGTGTCTTGTTCAACTTAGTGGTTTATGTGTCTTGTTCACCTTAGTGGTTTATGTGTCTTGTTCAACTTAGTGGTTTATGTGTCTTGTTCAGCTTAGTGGTTTATGTGTCTTGTTCAACTTAGTGGTTTATGTGTCTTGTTCAGCTTAGTGCTTTATGTGTCTTGTTCAGCTTAGTGCTTTGTCTTGTTCAGCTTAGTACTTTATGTGTTTTTGTTCAGCTTAGTGCTTTATGTGTCTTGTTCAGCTTAGTGCTTTGTCTTGTTCAGCTTAGTACTTATGTGTTTTGTTCAGCTTAGTGCTTTATGTGTCTTGTTCACCTTAGTGGTTTATGTGTCTTGTTCAGCTTAGTGGTTTATGTGTCTTGTTCAACTTAGTGCTTTATGTGTTTTGTTCAGCTTAGTGTTTTATGTGTCTTGTTCAGCTTAGTGGTTTATGTGTCTTGTTCAACTTAGTGGTTTATGTGTCTTGTTCAGCTTAGTGCTTTATGTGTCTTGTTCAGCTTAGTGGTTTATGTGTGTTGTTCAGCTTAGTGGTTTATGTGTCTTGTTCAACTTAGTGGTTTATGTGTCTTGTTCAACTTAGTGGTTTATGTGTCTTGTTAAGCTTAGTGCTTTATGTGTCTTGTTCAGCTTAGTGTTTTATGTGTCTTGTTCAGCTTAGTGTTTTATGTGTCTTGTTCAGCTTAGTGTTTTGTGTGTCTTGTTCAGCTTAGTGTTTATGTGTCTTGTTCAGCTTAGTGTTTTGTGTGTCTTGTTCAGCTTAGTGTTTTATGTGTCTTGTTCAGCTTAGTGTTTGTGTGTCTTGTTCAGCTTAGTGTTTTATGTGTCTTGTTCAGCTTAGTGCTTTGTGTGTCTTGTTCAGCTTAGTGCTTTGTGTGTCTTGTTCAGCTTAGTGTTTTATGTGTCTTGTTCAGCTTAGTGCTTTGTGTGTATTGTTCAGCTTAGTGCTTTGTGTGTCTTGTTCAGCTTAGTGCTTTGTCTTGTTCAGCTTAGTGCTTTGTGTGTCTTGTTGAGCTTAGTGCTTTGTCTTGTTCAGCTTAGTGCTTTGTGTGTCTTGTTCAGCTTAGGCTTTGTGTATCTTGTTCAGCTTAGTGCTTTGACTTGTTCAGCTTAGTGCTTTGTGTGTCTTGTTCAGCTTAGTGGTTTATGTGTCTTGTTCAGCTTAGTGCTTTGTGTGTCTTGTTCAGCTTAGTGCTTTGTGTGTCTTGTTCAGCTTAGTGCTTTGTGTGTCTTGTTCAGCTTAGTGCTTTGTGTGTCTTGTTCAGTTTAGTGCTTTGTGTGTCTTGTTCAGCTTAGTGCTTTGCGTGTCTTGTTCAGCTTAGTGCTTTGTGTGTCTTGTTCAGCTTAGTACTTTGTGTCTTGTTCAGTTTAGTTCTTTGTGTGTCTTGTTCAGCTTAGTACTTTATGTGTCTTGTTCAGCTTAGTGCTTTGTGTGTCTTGTTCAGCTTGATGCTTTGTGTGTCTTGTTCAGCTTAGTGGTTTTGTGTTCTTGTTCAGCTTAGTGCTTTATGTGTTTGTTCAGCTTAGTGCTTTGTGTGTCTTGTTCAGCTTAGTGCTTTGTGTGTCTTGTTCAGCTTAGTACTTTGTGTGTCTTGTTCAGCTTAATACTGTGTGTCTTGTTCAGCTTAGTGCTTTATGTGTCTTGTTCAGCTTAGTTCTTTGTGTGTCTTGTTCAGCTTATTGCTTTGTG
>JAPXFY010000017.1:51224956-51242456 GCA_030674185.1 Monoplex corrugatus
CCGAGCGTGTGTGTGTGTATGTGTGTATGTTTGTGCATGTGTGTATGTGTGTGTGCGTGTATGTGTGTGTGCGTGTGTGTATGTGTGTGTCTGTGTGCGTGTATGTGTGTATGTGTGTGTATCTGTGTGTGTATGTATGTGTGTGTATGTGTGTGTGC
Organism: Monoplex corrugatus; assembly: GCA_030674185.1. Taxonomy (NCBI): domain Eukaryota; kingdom Metazoa; phylum Mollusca; class Gastropoda; order Littorinimorpha; family Ranellidae; genus Monoplex; species Monoplex corrugatus. The sequence continues at coordinate 51,225,115 of JAPXFY010000017.1, forward strand.
GTGCGTTTTTGTGTGCGTGTGTGTGTGTGTGTGTGTGGGGGGGGGTGCTTGCGTGTGTGTGTGTGTGTGTGTTTATATATGTGTGTGTGTTTATGTGTGTGTATGTGTATGTATGTGCGTGTGTGTGTATGTGTGTGTATGTGTGTGTGTGTTTGTGTGTGTGTGTGTGTGTGTGTGTGTGTGAGAGAGAAAGAGAGAGAGAGAGAGAGAGAGAGAGAGAGAGTGAGTGTGCAAGCGCAGATTTGTATGTACGTGTTTTTTTTTTTGTTGTGTTTTTTTTTTGGGGGGGGGCGTGCTTGCGTGCGTGCGTGCGTGTGTGTGTATGTGAGTGTGCATGTGTGTCGGCTGGCAGAATGTTAATTTTGAAAGAATCAGAGGATCAAAACTAATGACGCTAAGCCTCACGAAAGATCGATACTGATGCATAGAAAACGGGGGCCGCGATTTGCATACATATCCGTCCATTGCTTTGTGAAACGGGGACAAAATTTCCGGGTCAGAGTGATAGTTCGGTCCAATAGTTGGACGGAGGGATTGAGGAGAGACACATCAGTTTTCACCTCCTCCAAGATTGTTTGATTTATTTATATCACGTAGACTACACACATACTCGTGCACAGATGGGAGGGAGGGATTTGGTCATTAAAATCTTAACAAAAGCATGAACGGGCGGTTGTTCGATAATGATATAGATATGCTGAAAAGCGTACAGTGCAGTACTGTTTGTTTTATGGAAGAAGGTTGACATATGTGGTGCTGGAAAGTTGATGAACGCAGGGTTTATTTAGAGGTTTTCTTTGGCGCGCGCGCGTGCGCATACACACACACATACACACACACACGCCCGCACACGCACACTCACACACACATACGCGCACGCACGCACACACGCACACAACAAACACACACACACACACACTGACCACACACACTCACAGAGACGCACACACACACATGCACACATACACAAATGCACACACTCACATACACACACAAAATACACACACACAAAATAAACACACACACATATACACATAAACACACACATATTCACACACATACACATACACACACACACGCACACGTGCACACACACACACACATACACGCACACACACACACACACACACTACACACACATGCACGCACACGCACACACACAAACAAAACAAAACACAATACACACCCACCCACACCCACAACACAAACACACGCACACACACACACACACACATACACACACACAATACACACACCACACACACACACACACGCCGCGCGCGCAAATTCCACATTGTTATTTCATCCCATCTAGCGTACGCGAAAGAAAGAAAAATGTCCGTGGTTTATGGGTTGAGAACTGGAAAAGATGGTCAAGCCATTCTAAATATTTCCCAATTCTTACATAAACATAAAAGCACATTCAGATTTTGTATCTATCAAGGTCATTATGACCTTGTAGAAGTATCAGGTAAAATGAAACTTGACGTGAAATCGGAAGGACGATGGTACATTGCCATCGCACTGAAAACAGAATGAAATATTCTCAATAGTTCCGGAAAATGTTTTGTTCACACAGGATTGTAACAGCCTTAAAGACAAGATGAAATATTGTCAAAAGTTCCTGATAATATGTTGTTTATACAGGATTGTTACAGCCTTAAAGACAAGATGAAATATTGTCAAAAGTTCCTGATAATATGTTGTTTATACAGGATTGTTACAGCCTTAAAGACAAGATGAAATATTGTCAAAATTTCCTGATAATATGTTGTTCATACAGGATTGTTACAGCCTTAAAGACAAGACGAAATATTGTCAAAATTTCCTGATAATATGTGGTTTCCACATGATTGTAACAGCATCGAAAGCAGGATGAATGTTGTCAAAAGTTCCTGAGAAAATGTTGTTCTCACAGGATTGTCACAGCATTGAAAGCAGGATGAAATATGTTGTTCACACACAATTGTCACAACACTGAATACAGGATGAAATATTCTGAAAAAACCTGACAAAATGTTGTTTACACAAAATTGTCACAGTACTGAAAGTAGGATGAAATATTCTCAAATGTTCCTGATAATATGTTGTTGATCTCACAGGATAGTAACAACATTGAAAACAGGATGAAATAGCCTGAAAAATTCCTGACAAAATGTTGTTCTCACAGGATTGTCGCAGCATTGAAAGTAGGATGAAATATTCTCAAATGTTCCTAATAACATGTTGCTCACACAGGATTGTCACAGCATTGAAAGCAGGATGAAATATCCTGAAAAATTCCTGATAAACTGTTGTTCACATAGGATTGTCACAGCATTGAAAGCAGGATGAAATATCCTGAAAAAATCCTGATAAACTGTTGTTCACACAGGATTCTAACAGCATCGAAAACAGGATGAAATGTTATGAAATGTTCCTGATAATATGTTGTTCACATACCCTCCACACAAAATGCAGATTGTGGGCATTTTTCCCCCATGAACTTGCCCTTAACAACATTATTTCCAAGTTTACGCATTCGCGACTCTTCAACGGCCTACACTTTTAATCAAAATGTAATAAACATTCACCCAGAAACACACTGTTAACACATTTTTTATCACACACGCACACACACACACACACACACACACACACACACACACACACACACACACACACACACACACACAGGATAATCGCCAAGGATTCCTACACCAAGATGGCGGCTTTTTAACTGAACGACATCGGAGAGGAATCAACTGGGCTGAATATAACCCGTTCGAAACGTAGCCTCACCAAAGAGAAAACGAAGAACACCGTTACCAAAAAAGACAACACCAAAACAGAGTCACCGTCATCTTTCAACACCCCAGATGACGGCAATAATTCAAACAACACCAGCTCCACTCAGACAGGTTTGCCGTCCATATGTCAGCCACCAGTTCTACAACCGTCAGTAGTAACATCTTGTGGCTGTCACTGTCAAGAGGCGGTAAGGCAAATAGACATTCTTAAAAATACAGTGGAGTCCATTAATAACGACAACTGTAATAACGAGAACACTGTATGTAGTAACGAGACATTTTTCAATCCCCGTTTTTTATCCTTCTTAATCTTTAGTTTAAGAATAAACCATTGGGTTTAACGAGAGTTAGTGGATAATCATCTCGGTAATAACGAGAGATTTTCTATCCTTCCTGGTCACAAAAGTTCTCGCCACTCGCCCCACCCCCACCTCGTCGTCAAGTTCCCGGTAGGGCACATCTCGTGGTGGCCGGTAACAAAGAAAAACAACGAAAGGCGCGTCCTTGTGCGGTGTTTAATCCCCTCTCCCCCTCCCCCCTCTCTCTCCTCTCATATTCGTCTGGCTCGAGTGCGCACGGTGCCGTTGGCGTTCTCATTTGGGAATTACGAGAACTCGGCAATATAGTTTACAGTCAGTAATATAATACCCATCACTAATTGCAACAGAATTTTTTTTTTATGGAAAAGAAAGAACATTATTTTCTGAACATATCCTGAGAGTTATAAGGTTTATAGTGCTCAAATAGATTTACAATTAATTTTTGTTTATTTTATCGACTGGCGGTTTTACTCTCTTGACGCGGACGGCCTTCCACCAGCGTTCCGCGGTAAACTCGCGATTGCGGCGACCTGCTGAGCTAGTTTCAGTGCAATAGGCATGCGCGCCGTGACCCACGTCGGTGTTTAATTAAACTCGTTTCCGGCCTACTCAACCTCCTACAGTCATTTTCGCTAGAGCTTAACTTTAGTTATATTCTTAACTTAACTTTGTATGCATTTTATCCTGTTAGTAGTACAAGAAACGTTGAATGTGATCTGCTCTCAAAAGTTCGTCTGCTCTCCAACTTGCTATTTCATTCGAAGTATGGTGCTGAACAACTGTCAAAAATCAGTAAGTTAACTCTTTTTATCTACAGTTAGGTTTTACTGTGTAGCCTATGTATTCTAAGATTGGTGTTGTGACCATGTGTATTTGTGATTTTTTTTTATGCTAAACATGTAAGGATAATTTCAGGCCTAGCGAGGTTATAAATCTACTTAGGAGAATAAATTGATAAATTCATTCAGAAAACGCACTCCTGGAAGAACGAAAGAAAAATGCTTTTACTAGTTTTAGTTGGAAAGTTGTTACAAGTGGAGGCATATTTTAACGATTCCATTAATACATGTTTGTGATTTAGACTTAAGTGACAGAGGTACAGTGTTCATACTGTTATAACAGGGTGGATTAATGTTTAACAAGCTTGGGCAAGAAGTATAATACAGGAGCAAGTAGCATGATGCTGATATAGATAAACTAGGATCTATCTATCTATATGTCCGTCTTTCTATGAGAGAGAGAGAGAGAGAGAGAGAGAGAGAGAGAGAGAGAGAGAGAGAGAGAGCAAAATAAACATAATAAACTCATAATAATAAACTCATAATATTTCCAAACTCTTTAGTATTTAGTAATGTTGAATTTGATTTAGAAATTATTTAGTTGTTAAATTGTTAGATTTTTATATACTACTTTATTCATTTATTTCCATTCATTCACTGTTTGAAAACATATTTCCAAAATAGCATAGGCCTATTGACAAGACTGACTCGGACAGACTTAATATCGGTCCCTTAATATCTACTGTTTTAGGGCATGGAGCAGTGTATACTCTGTGGCCAGAATCTTGATTCGGGGAGAAGACAGTGGTGCCACAGCAGCGAGGCAGAGACACTATCAACAATGCTAGTGCACAGAGAGGGGACACGCTCTGCATTACTGAAGGTCAGGCAGTGCATGAACACTGTCGTCGTGTGTACACAAACAAAAACAAACATCAGCAGTTTTTTGAAGAAAAAACAATTGGAAAGTGAAGCTAAATCTGGCCAGGAATTAAGATCAAAGAACCATGCCTTTGACTTCAGAACATGCTGCCTATTTTGCGGTAGGGAAGCACAACCTGATGGAAATTCTGTGTGGCCTGTTAGAACTTTGGACTTTCAGAAATCTATCATGAGAAATTGCTTGGAGCGTGTGATGAATGGGCAGAAAAAGTAAAAGGTAGACTGGAGTTTGTGTCTGACCTTCCAGCAGCTGATGCAGTGTACCACCAGTCATGCAGTACAAATTTCCGCACAAAAAGAAAAGTCCCAAAGTCATTTGCTACAGAAAAGGAAGCCAAAAAGTGAAGTGTGGAAGGCCGAAAGATGAGGAGAGAGATGAGGCTTTCAGAAAGGTTGCCACCTTTCTTCAGGACAACGATACAGAGCAGATCACCATCAATGACCTGATGAACATGATGGATGAATTGACAGGTGGCAACGCTTACTGCTTCACCAAGATGAAGGAGGAATTGGTGAAACACTTCGGGGAAGAACTCATCATTGCTGAACTTGACGGCAAACCAAATGTTGCCACGTTTAGGAAAACTGCCTCTTCAATTCTACATGCTTTCTACTCTGAGCCTGACACCGATGATGAGGAAGCACAGAAGACGGCCATTATTAAAGCAGCTGCTGAGCTCATCAAGAGTGACATCAGGAAGATTTCTGTATCCCGGAAATCATATCCATCACCGGATGATGTTGCCTCAGTATCAGAAAACTTAGAATTTGTGCCCAAATCTCTCCAGCTGCTTCTCGGTACCATCTATAGTGGCAAAGATTGTGATCTCCAAATTGCATCCATTGGTCAGGCAATTATGCAAGCAGCAAGACCACGCTTACTGATTGCCCCACTACAGATTGGGCTAGGTGTCCAAGTACACCACAGTTTTGAATCACAATTTCTGGTCGATCTTCTTTATTCGCTTGGATTCTGTTCATCCTACAAAGAAGTTCGAACTTATGAGCTCAGTGCAGCTGCTGTCCAGGAAATGAATCTTCCAGCAGATGATCATCATTTCATACAGTATATGGCTGACAATGTTGACCACAACGCAGCAACCTTGGATGGAATGAACACATTTCATGGAATGGGTATGATAGCAGCCATCACACCAACAGTGCAAGACAGAGCACCCATACCAAGGAAAACTGATGTCAAACTGGAAGAGGTTGTCAAGAAGGCAAGAATTGACATTCGTTATTACAAAGGAGAGAAAAACGGCATGCTGAATCTGAGGTTTGAAAAGCTGGAAACAGTGATGACATATGACCCGACCAAGGAAATTGAAATCCTGTGGAAAACATCCTGGTTGCTTCTTCCTCAAAGGCCATCATGGTCAGGAGTAATGCAAACTGTGCATACTGGGGATTTTCCTGGTCAGGCATCATTCATTTTCATGCCCATGATCGATCTACACTCAAGTGACAAAACATGCATTTACTCCACTCTTCTGTTCATCTGTGGTGAAGCAAAGCGCTATGGCAAAACGCCCATTGTAACATTTGACCAACCGCTTTGGTGGAAGGCGCTGGCTATCATTACAAGTGAACCTGACACAAGTGACCTGCGTGGCATTGTCCTCCGGCTTGGCCCTTTCCACATGGAAATGAGTTTTCTTGCCTGTATTGGGCATCTGATGGCAGACACAGGTCTCCAGGAAGCCCTTTCTGTGGTCTACGCTCCAAATGCCGTCAATGCCATGCTGCAAGGGAAAGCTGTCACGCGGGCAGTAAGAGGACATTTTCTGATGGACGCAGCACTAAATGCTTTGCTAGCATCTGAGGCATTCCATGCACCTCTGCCTAGACTTGAAGTCAGAATGGAGGAAGAGAGGTCATGTGATGAATTCAGTGCACCACTGGCAACAACAGTGTCTGACGAATCTTCGTCACAGGATGAGAGTGTCACAGACACACGAGCAATGCCAGCAGAATCCCATGAAAAGCCTGAGTTTGAACCTGAGACTGCACTGGAAATGAATCAAGTCTCAATGGAAGATGTTCCTCATGATGTGAGAACTACCATCAAGTCCAGTCCAGCAGACAAAGTTGATCCATCAGTGGACAATACTGATTCTGATTTTCTGGAAGCATTTGAAATATACAGGAAAGTCATTGAAGGAAATCTGTCTTTAAGTGACCTGAAAACCTGTGAATCCATTTGCAAGATCACCAAGAAGCTAGAAGATCACATGATGGCCTTGAACAGCAGAACAAGCACGCTGTGGTTGCAGTATATGTCCATGATAGACATTCTGAAAACATTCATCAAGGCAGAAAGAACTGGGAACTGGCTATTACATCTGTCTGCTGTTGATCGTATGCTTCCTTATTTAGCTGCAGCAGGACACAACCTGTACACTAAATCAGCCCACCTATACCTCCAAATGATGAACAAACTTCCTGAAACCCACCCTGATGTCTACAGCAGCTTTCTCAACGGACATCATGTCGTTCGAAGAAGTCAGCGGTTCTGGGCAGGCCTTTCTTCAGACCTGGCTATTGAACAGGTTTTGATGCGGAGTTTGAAGTCAGCTGGAGGCTTGACCAGAGGAAGAGGGATGGCTGAATCACAGCGAGCCACATGGGTTCTGTCAATGCCAGCATGTGCTGAAATCAACAGTAGCATGCAAGAATTGACAAGTGCTCGCCGCCTCTCAAGTGAGCAACACAAAGAGTTGGGCCCAACCAGAACAGCAAAAGACACCAAGGACATGATGGCCCTGACCTCATTTTTGGAACAACACAGTCCATTTGTTGATGATCCAAGTCTGAGGAACATTGTTACTGGTGTTGTTGCAGATGCATCTGTCAATGTGGACAACGCAAAGGAAGTTGGACTCCGTATACTGAAGACCATGGACGGAGAAACAGCTTCCAATGTTTCATTGAGAAAGAAAGACAAGGCAGTCACAATGAACATCAAAAATGCCATCAGAATAGATGACAATCCAGTGTCTGTTGATCCCCAACTTCTTTTCCAGCGCTTAGTAGCAGCTGCCAACAACATGTATGACGACAAGACAGAAGTTTTCCGTCACGAACTTTGCAGTTTTCCATCAGCATTGTTCGAATCACCTGGTTTCTTCCTGCAACCCAACAAAGCAGCGCTTGCAGATGAACTCTGGAAAAAAGTTAACACCACAGAAACCCGGCCTCAGGAAACGTCTCCTCAGTTTGTTCTTGATGGAGGTTCGTTACTTCAACGCATTCCTTGGCGACGTGGAACTACATTTGAAGAAATCGTTCAAACATATGTCTTCTTTGTGAGAACGAAGTATCAAAATGCAGTGATCGTATTTGACGGATATGTGTCCGGACCAACCACCAAGGACATCACTCATCTCAAACGTGGGAAAGGAATGAAAGGGCAGACTGTACACTTTGCACTCAACATGGTCCTGCAGTCCTCCAAAGAGCAGTTCCTCTGTAACACTGAGAACAAGCAGCGCTTCATCCATGCCCTTGGGTCAGCTCTGGAATCCTGCTGCACTGTGATACATGCCAAGAGTGATGCAGATCTCACCATAGTCCAGACTGCAACCATGTGTGCGCAACATCAGGTCACTGCCGTCATTGGAGAGGACACAGACATTCTGGTGCTGTTGGCACATCATGCCAACACATCAGACCATGACATCTTCTTCTACTCTGACAAACAAGGAGGGAAAACAAGATGCTGGAACATCAAGCACTTGATCCGTGAGCTTGGAGAAAGACGTCATTTGCTGCTGTCTCTCCACGCGTTGACTGGCTGTGACACGACCTCCAGGCCATTTGGAGTAGGAAAGGGCAGAGCTTTTCAGAAACTGCTGAAGAACGATGAACTGAAGTGTTTAGCACGGACATTTCTTCAACAAAGGACCCAGGACGATATTGCAGAAGTAGGTGAGAAGGCCTTGGTATTACTCTACAATGGCCGCCCTGGGGAGAGTCTCGACTGTCTACGGCACCGGATGTTTTGCATGAAAGTTGCAACTGGGTCAACCTACATTCAGGTGCACTCACTACCACCGACTTCAGCTGCTGCCAGATTTCATAGCCAAAGGGTGTACCTTCAGGTTCAACAATGGCTGGGGATTGACACCATGCAACAAGTTGAATGGGGCTGGAAGATTGAGGGAGGACTGTGTATACCTCACATGACTGATTTGCCAGCAGCACCAGCAGACCTGTTGAAGGTCATCCGGTGCACATGCAAAGAAAACTGTGACAGTAAGCGGTGCAGCTGCAGAAAGCACGGCCTTCTCTGTTCTCCTGGATGTGGTGAATGCAGTGGTGTTAGCTGCTTCAATTCCCCTGCAGTGTGCTTGGATTAGACAGTGATGCTGAAAACACAAGGACAGGTACTGTGGCATATCTTCTATCTGTGTGAACTCGTTTTGTACGCTACTAATTTGCATGATTCAGATAATTTTTTGACATCATTATTGTTAATTACTGGTTTGCACATGACTATTCCATTAATTTTGTTTCATATTTGAAAACGCCATTTCAAGACCTTTAAATTGATATGCTACATGATAGGTTTCTATGTAGGAGTGGAAATTTTCTATTTTTGGCGTATGACGTCACTAATTCCCTCATTACATAATTATCTAGGTCACTAGAGCGTTATAACTTGGTGAGATGATAGTTGGGATATTGGTGACTAAATTGCTGCAAAAAAAAAATCTGTTGCAATTTGTGGTGGGTTATGCCGTTTTTTCACCCCAAGTCAGTAGCCTAATAGGGAGAAAATGTGCCTGGGCCGTCCGCTCTCGCTATAACAGAGTTTCACCGTACAATCTATCAGATGTCTATCCAAATCAGCAGCCTTACAGACAAGCTTCAGTCTGACAGAAAACTTCTGCATGAAAACAACAAAGCATTACAAGAGCTGCGCGAAATCAAAAAGTGTGCAATACTTACAACCTCCACAGCGTGCCAGACTGACTCCGCAGTCCATGGTGATTATACCACCACATCACCCATGGACAAATTTTCATCTTATGCGGAATGCGCCGCCCAACCAGCCAAAACAACATTTCGCACAAACATCGATTTTCGACAGAAAAATGTCAGGCACCAATCTGAGGTCTCTACCAAAACTAAACGTGACGTCAAAACTGCTGTTCCAACACATCCCAGATCTAAGTCCAATGTTCTCCCACGAGTCCTCATTATTCATGACTCTATTGTAAATAAAGTGGATGGAAAAAGATTAGGATCGTCCTACGGTTTCCAGGTGGCCACGAGGAAGATACGTACCATCGACGAGTGTAAGAGAGCTATTGAAAAATCTAAAGAAGAGCTGACACCTGAACCTGACTGCGTTCTTTTACACGTGGGGATAGCAGATCTGAAAACGAAGGAGCCAAAAGTATGTAGTACAAATCTAGACGACTGTGTAAAATCTGTTAACACCCAATTTCCAAAAGCCAAGATAGTGTTAAGTCAGGTCGCTCCTGTAAGAAACAAGCACCTAAACGTGAAAAAAGAGCTGCTTAATGTCCTAACCAAAGAGAGACTCCTCAACGCAGCAAATGTCAACTACATCAGCCACGATAACCTGCAAACAAGTCACTACACCCAAGTCAGCCAGGACGACGTACATCCGACCACTAGAGGGGCGAGCGTTCTGGCCAGAAATATAGGGAGGCATATCCATCAGCTTTTCTGGGAAAAACCGAGGAGGAGATCAACCCATCAACACCATCAATCAAGACCTGGCTTTCACCCTCAGTTTTTCTTCCCTCCCTGGTCATTTTAGATTCAGCCCAGATTCAGTTCCTCTTTGTTCAGTACTCAACTATATTGTTTTAATTCCTTATACACTTATTTGCTTACTTATGATAAATTTTACTTGAACGTTAGATTAACTGATTATCTAATCATCTAAATGTGGGATATTACTCCAAGCTTATTCAACCGTTCATCATGAAAAAGTGTGTAGTCAGTGACATCAACATTGTTCAGTGGAACACACATTCCATTGTTAGAAACATTTCCTATTTGAGTAACTATCTATCTTCTAGAAACATCCAAGTCTTGCTTCTACAATCGCTGAATACCATCAAAACCAATGTACCTAAAATATCGGGGTTTTATTATCCACCAGTATATGACTCTATCAATGACAGTGGCCGAATACAAACAGCTATATATGTTCGTGAAGGACTGAACTACTGCGAAAGGTCATCGCCAGTACCAAAATCGTCCTCATCTATTTCTTCGTGTGCAATTATTATAAAATGTTCATCATCATTAGTTTTGAATTTGGCCTGTGTCTATCTACCAAGAGGTCCCGGTTCTGTGAATACTGAGTGGTTGAAACATTTTCATGACCAACGTGACAAGTGGATAGTTGGTGGTGATTTTAATGCACATGCCCCATTTTGGGACAAGGATTGTAAAAACATAACTAGCAACAGGTTGATTGAAAATATTATAGATTCCAATTTATACTTACTAAACAACGGACACGTTACCCGTGTCCCTGATATACCAACCCACAGACCCACAGCTATAGACCTTACCTTAATCTCACCGTCGCTAGCACCAAATGCCACATGGCAAACAGAGGATGACTTGTTGGGATCAGATCACATCCCCATACTTCTTACCCTTAACCTTATCACTGAGTTTGATGCAATACCACAAGATAGTTTACCCAAGTTTAACTATAAATACGCAGATTGGCCCAGTTTTAAAGCTTTCCTACGAAATACAAGAACAGATCTGTCTGAAACAACGACCTTAAACGATATGTACGCAGATTTCTGTAAGTCACTCTTAAGGGCTGCAAAAATTTTAATTCCAGAATTTAAAGCATCAAAAACAGGAAAACATCATGGAAAAGTCTGGTGGAATAAAGATTGTGAAAAGGCAGTCAACGAAAAGAAAGAAAAATACAAACAATATATAGCTAATAGGTCACCTGAAAATCATACAGCAATGAAAAGTGCGAACATAAACTGTAACAGAGTCATAGAACAAGCTAAAGAACAATATTGGACATCTTTTTGTACATATGAAGCAAATCACCATAAAGATATGCAAAAGATTTGGGAAAAACTGAAAACAATGAAAAATGGGATGAAGTTGCCATCAATTCCAATAAAGCTAGAAAACAACCCTTTACCTAGCTCACAGGAGAAAGCAGAAGCTTTTGCAGACATGTTTGCTGAGGTCTGTCGAGTTGGACTTCCTGCCTCTAGTAGAAATTATAGAGTACAAGAAGAAAAGACCGACGCATACAAGGATCCTGTCCCAGATAATACGCACTACGTAAATGCACCAATCACGCTCCAAGAATTAAAAGATGCCATTAAATCAATTCCAAATAAAAAGACATCAGTAGGATTTGATGCAATTTCCAATGAGATATTGAAAAATTTACCAGAAATTTTTTTAATCTTGCTACATAATATGTTTAAAAAATGCTGGAATAGCGGCAAACTGCCCGACTATTGGAAACAATCAATAGTGGTTCCTGTACTAAAAGCAGGTAAATGCAATATTGACTTGAAAAACTATAGGCCAATTGCATTAACATCGCACGTATGTAAACTTATGGAGAAAATAATTTTAAAGAGATTGATGTACTACTGTGAAAAGAACAACATATTACCAGTGAATCAGGCAGGGTTTAGAAAAGGCAGGTCACCAGTGGAACTCCTAACAAAGCTAACCACTAATATCAAACAACAATTTGCCAGACGCCAATGTGTTTTAGCTACATTTTTTTATATAACTAAAGCATACGAGCAAGTATGGCACTCCCGATTATTATTCAAATTGAAAAGTATTGGGCTAACAGGTCACATTTTTGATTATGTCAAATGCTTCTTAGAAGACCGTGTAATTCAAACGAGGATCGAAAATGTGTATTCTTCAAAACGATTTCTTCAAGTGGGTATCCCTCAGGGATCCGTTATTGCTCCCCTTCTCTTCATGATATTATTGCATGACTTACCCAGTAAAATTTCTAAACATGTAACTTTAGCTCAATATGCTAATGATTTATGCATGTGGATGCAGGTCAATATGAAAAGAAAAACTCCTTTGCGCTGTCTTAATTATACGCGTAAATGTTATCAATTAGAACTCGATAAAATAGCACGATATATGGTAGAAAATGGACTGCATCTATTCGCGGAAAAAACGAAGATAGTTTTGTTTAACAGTGGAGCTAACCCAGCAAATGTTCCCACGTTCAAACTGAGAGATACTCTTCTTCAGTATAATGAGTCGATTAAATTCTTAGGAGTTTTCCTTACAGCCAAATTATCTTGGAATCAGCATATTGAATACTTATTAACAAAAGCTCAAAAAAGTTTAAATTTCTTGAAAATAGTTCGCAAACAGATATAGGGACAAGATGCATCAACACTTGTTCATCTCTGTAAATCGCTTATTAGATCTAAATTAACCTATGCCCAAGAAATGTTCTTCAGCGCACCAAAACGCTTACTCACAAAACTGCAGAGCATAGATTGTAAAGGTTTCAAACTTGCGCTGGGGTCTTCCAATGCATGCCTGTTGCCATCGTACATACAATGCAATCAAATTGTTGCCACTTGATGAACAAAGGAAAGTCGCTTCTACTAAATTTCTGTTAAGAAACACTACCATAGAAAACAGCATCAAAACAGAGACAAAAGTAAGATCAGACACCGATTTTCCAAAAAGAGCTAAATCAATATCCTCACAGGTCACGCTTGCAACATTTACAGCTGATGTTATGAAAGACTCTGGAATTGATTTAGACACAGGTCCTGTAACTTTAAGACCTTCGTTTTCACCAGTACCCAGTTGGGAACTTCAAAGAGCACGATTTGACATAAACCACACTGACTTAAAAAAAGAAGATAATATCAACTTATTGGCAAGTCACGTTAAATGTCATATAGAAGAGTTTTATTCCGATCACTTGAAAGTTTACACTGATGGTTCAATAATTGAAAGACAAGCAGGCTCAGCGTTTTTAATACCTGCTCTCAAAATTGAGAAATCTTTCTATATAGGACTTTATAAATCTATCTTTACTGCAGAACTCTTTGCAATCTTAATGGCTTTGAATTGTATGATAAATCTTCCAAGGACAATTCCCCAGATACTTTTTTGCGTTGATTCAAAATCTGTACTTCAAGCTCTTGAATTATCAAAATTACAAACAAGATCTGAAATGATACTGGAAATTACTCACTTGATTAATAGTTTATCCTTAAGAGGCACTGATATTACTTTCTGCTGGATACCACTCATAGTTCTTTTCATTACAATGATATGGTTGATAGGGCTGCCAAACGGGGGACAAAGAGCTCACCAGATTCAAATCATATACAACTTTCCTTCTCATTGCATAGTGTTATGTTATACCTTAGTGGACGCCTACGTATGGAAGCAGTTTCAAGATAAACAGAAAAAGTATGAAAAATGTTACATGAATTTTGAAATTAGCAAAACACCTAAGCGGTTCCCTGCCAGCAGAAGTGTACAATCCCTTATGTATAGGTGGAAACTTGATGCATTCAAAACAAAATACACCAGGAATGTAGTGTGCCTGTGTGGAAAGAAGATAACACATAGTCATATTCTTTCATGCGTTCGGGTAAAACGACATATACCTACGTTATCAACGAAGACAGTTTCTTACATATTTGCCTCACCATCCTTAACATATGAATTTTTTGTTAGCCTGTCAAAAAGTCCGATAGCGAAATATCTTTAACGCGCCGTTACTTCTCATGTTCAGTGTTATGGTTAGCTAATTTTACTGTTTCAATCGTTAATTATGATAACGTCATTTGTGAATTTTTCTTTCTTGTTTTGTTTTTCTGGTTCATTTCTTTTTCCTGAAGATTAACCATTTCCAAGTTGTTGTTTTTGTTGTTTTTTTTTGGTCTAAAATCACTTTAGTGAATAGACATTAAATCAAAGACCACCACACACACACACACACACACACACACACACACACACACACACACACACACACACACACACACACACACACACACACACACACACAACACACACACAAGCACACACACACAAACACACACACACACATAAGCACACACCCTCTGACAAATAATAAACAATTCTCTTAAGAAAAAGAGGGAGAGAGCCAGAGAGACAAAGAGACAGAGAAGAGAGAGAGAGTGAGTGAGAGAGAGTGTGTGTGGTGCGTGCGTGCGCGCGCGCACTCGCAGTGTGTGTGTGTGTGTGTGTGTGTGTGTGTGTGTGTGTGTGTGTGTGTGTGTGGTGTGTGTTGAGAGAGAGAGAGAGAGAGGTGTTTCAAGGGAGCGAAGCATGTAAGTGCGTGCGTTGAACCGCGAGACACGTGATGTCTGATCCCCTCGGTGTCATCCGCCCTCCTCCTCCTCCTGTACAATGCTCTAGTTGAAAATCTGCCCTTCTTGTTTGTCAGCATAGAATTTACTAAATTAAAAAAAATGTCCATGCCCATCACCAGAAAAACTAGAAAACAAATTAAAGTATGACAGAAATAGATTATCAAAAAAAAGAAAATTCCGTAATCATCCCCACACCACCGCCCAAACAAAAACTAAATTAAAAAACACAAAATATGCACAAGAAAAGAAATCCTGACAATTACATGCACACACACACACTCACTACACACACACACACACCACTACACACACACACACACACACACACACACACACACACACACACACACACACACACACACACACACACACCATATATATATAATAATATATATATGTATATGTATGTGTGTGTAGGCATATATGTATACATACATATGGATAGAGAGGTAGACAGACAGGTAGATAGACAGACAGACAGCTAGCTAGATAGACAGACAAATAGACAAATAGATAGCAGTAGATAGATAAACAGACAGACAGATAAATGGGCAAATAGACAGACAGTTAGATAGATAAATAGATAGATGGACAAAAAGTCAGGCAAACAGATTGAAAGCTAGATAGACAGAACGACAGATAGATAGACAGACAGAAAGAGAGGGAGAGAGAAAGAAATAGACAGTTTACAGACAGACAGACAGACAGACAGAGACAGAGAGACAAAGACAGACAGAGTTGTTGTTTAAACCGACGGGAGTTCAAACTTCTGTCCTCCCAAACAGTAGTCCATTCCATTGCCTTAACCACTTCACCACACGAACTGCTTACCTCAGCTCATTTTTATTTCATGTTCACCAGTCCACATAATTATAGTCACGAGTTCAGATCTCCCCATCCCCTCCTCACCCTCCTTCTTCATCATAACCCTCTCTCTCTGGGCCAGAATGGCAAGACCATATTTCGTTACATGTCCCACGTCACACGAACAACAGATGGGGTTTTTAATGAGTGTCGGACATGATCCGCCACGTGACGACTAAAAGCGCAGGAGCTCTAATAAACTGATGTCACCTCTGGTGCGTTGAAGGGGATGATCTACTTTGCCATCTGACAGGCTAAAGGGACTGATCCACTTTCAGGTCTGGTAGGATAAAGGGGTTGATCCACTATCACATCTGGTACGTTAAAAGGGGTGATCCACTATGCCATCTAGTAGTCTAAAAGAGATGATCTACTATCATGTTAACACATCTGGTAGAGTAAAGGTGATTATCCTCTATCATATCTGGTAGGTTAAAGGGGCTGATCCACTATCATGCATGGTAGGTTAAAGGGGCTGATCCACTATCACCTCTGGTAGGTTAAAGGGGCTGATCCACTATCATGTCTGGTAGGTTAAAGGGGCTGATCCACTATCATGTATGGTAGGTTAAAGGGGCTGATCCACTATCACATCTGGTAGGTTAAAGGGGCTGATCCACTGTCACGTCTGGTAGGTTAAAGGGGCTGATCCACTATCACATCTGGTGGGTTAAAGGGGCTGATCCACTATCACATCTGGTAGGTTAAAGGGATACATCCACTGTCACATCTGGTAGGTTAAAGGGGCTGATCCACTGTAACATCTGGTGGGTTAAAGTGGCTGATCTGTTATCACATCTGATAGGCTAAGGGAACTGATCCGCTATCACTTCTGGTAGGTTAAAGGGACTGATCCACTATCATATCTGGTAAGTTAAAGGTGGTCATCTACTATCACATCTGGTAGGTTAAAGGGGCTGATCCATTATCACATCTGGTAGGCTGAAAGGGCTGATCCACTATACTGATAGACTAAGAGGGCTGATCCGCTATCACGTGTAGTAGGCTAAAGGGGATGTTCCACTATCACATCTGATAGGTTAAAGGGGATGCTCCACTATCACATCTAATAGGCTAAAAGGACTGACCCTATATCAGATCTGGTGGGTTAAAAGGATTGATCTACAGTTCGTAGATATAGATCGTTCTTGTAGAGCACTATTGTCTAAACTCACTGCCCTTTACACACAATTGGACTATTTTTCTTGTATTTATATAGTTAGTTATTCAGTTAGTTAAATAGTTAGTTAGTTAGTTAGTTAG
>JAPXFY010000017.1:51244956-51257456 GCA_030674185.1 Monoplex corrugatus
AGTTGCTTGCTTAGTCAGTCAGTCAGTCAGTCAGTTAGTTAGTTTGTTAGTTAGTTAAGTTAGTTAGTTAGTTAGTTAGTTAGTTAGTTAGTTAGTTGGTTGGTTGTTTGGTTGGGTGGTTGGTTGGTTGGTTGGTTGGTTAGTTATTTAGTTAGTTATTTCTAATTTATGTGCATTTTTTGCTCTGTTTGTAATCGAGCATCCATTTAAAGTACAGCTAAATCAGCAAACTTTTATTTCTCGTATTTATTATTTGTTTGTTTTGTTAATTACTCGTTGCTTCATGTTCACTTTGCGACTCAACAAACAGATGTGACAGAAACCAGTTTTGCGATATTTTGTAGAAGTATTCTTTTTTTTCTTTTTCTTCTTCTTTTTTTTTTTTTATTCCACGCGAAAGGAAATTATTTCATTTCCACCAGAGAGGGAGATGTGTGTGTGTGTGTGTGTGTGTGTGTGTGTGTGTGTGTGTGTGTGTGTGTGTGTGTGTGTGTGTGCTTGCGTGCGCGCGCGTGTGTGTGTGCGTGTGTGTGTGTGCGTGTGTGTGTGTGACTGTGTGTATGAGTGTATGTGCGTGTGTGTGTGTGTACATGTGTACTTATATGTGTGTACTTGTGTGTATGTATATACATATACATGTGTGTGTGTGGTGTGAGGGAGAGAGAGAGAGGTAAGAGAGACAGAGAGAGAGAGAGAGAGAAGGGAGAGAGAGACAAGAAAAAGAGAGAAAGAGAGAGAGAGAGAGAGAGAAGAGACAGACAGACAGAGACACAGAGACAGAGACAGACAGGGAAAGAAAGAGAACAGAGAGAGACAGACAGACAAGGGAGAGAGAGAGAGAGAGGAGAGAGAGACAGACAGACAGACAGACAGACAGGCAGACATACAGAGACAGAGAGAGAAAACAAAAAGAGGGACAGAGAGAGACAGACAGAGAGACAGAGAGGCAGAGACAGAGACAGAGAGACATGAGAGAGAGAGAGAGGGTGAGAAAGAGAGAGAGAGAACAAATAGAGAGAGACAGACAGAGAGAGACAGAGAGACAGAGACAGAAACAGAGATAGATAGATATATAGAGACACAGAGAGAGAGACAGAGAAAGAGACAGACGACGACAGAGACAGAGACAGGGAGAGAACAAAAAGAGAGACAGAGAGAGACAGAGACAGACAGACAGGGAGAGAGAGAGAGAGAGAGAGAGAGAGAGAGAGAGAGAGAGAGAGAGAGCAAGAGAGAGAGACAGAGAGCGAGAGAGAGGCAGAGAAACAGACAGACAGACAGACAGACAGATTGAGAGAGACAGAGAGACAGACAAAGAGAGAGAGACAGACAGACAGAGAGAGTCAGAGAGAGAGAGAGAGAGAGGGAGACAGAGAGAGAGGGAGACAGAGAGAGACAGAGACAGAGCGAGAGAGACAGAGACAGAGAGAGAGAGAGACAGAGAGAGACACACAGAGACAGAGAGAGAGACAGAGAGACAGAGAGACAGATGAACACTGAAAGAACGCTGTTTAATACCAACCACCCATGTTCCCACACTATTAGGCTACCGAAAATAATAAAATATATCGAAAATATGGAAATCGCTGCAACATAATTTCTTTTTGCTGAATGTTAGTCTACATGGTTTGTAGAATCTTAAAATCAACCCTAGGACACATAGGTCACTATCCTACTACCTGAAAATTGGGTCACATTACGCAATACCTTGTACAAATGACCGACTTTAGAAATATTTATGGAAATATATAGAAGTTGCACCTCGTTAGAAAGGTCTTGAAAAAGTACGTTCAAATCTGTCATCAAAACAGATGTATAGCAAATATTACAGCAGAGAACGGCTTGTTTTTGTGTGCCAGTCATGAATCAGCATGCGTAAGGTCTGTTTGTCCTAGTATTCCTCTGTCGCCTCCTCCAGCAATGTCACAAAAGAATTTGTACAAGTAACACCACGGCAGTTACCATAAACAGTGGACCAGGCCTGTCAATGTTTCTTACAGCTACATCTCCCTGAATCACAATGTGTCCTACAGCTGCATCTGATGATTTGAAGAAATGAGTCTGGAGCAGGAGGCAGATCAGCCATGCAAGGCTCAGGGGTCGTCATTTACACGCCATCCCCAGTCCTCTGGATTCAGGTTGAGGTCTCGGTGCATCCATTGCTAGGCTTGAAGGTGTGCCTGCATACTATGATATTTGCAGGCATCACTGGTTGGTGGTAGATTATGGACTTGTACAAAGCTGGTGCTTAAAGCCACTTTCTCTGTAAACTTCTAATAGTGTAGTTCATCCAGTGCATTGATGCGGTTTCCGTTATACATGGAGATGATGACTTTCTCACCTACAGACACCACCTCTTCCACTGTGGCTGTGCATTTGGAAAACACGCCAGCATCTTCGTGAAAGACGTTATCTGCCTTCAGCTTCCTTTGTGTGGCTGTGCCTTTTCCCACTCCAAACAACACTGAGGTTGTATCACATCCTGTGATGGCAAGCACAAACAGTAATGTCTGACAAATCTCCTCTCCAAGGGGCTGCTGTGGTCACTAAATATCCCGTACTCGCTGGGGGGTTTTTCTCTTAGACTTTGAATCTGATCTGAAGATGATAGTTCTCAGATCTGGGCTAATATGGTGGCAGAGCAAAACCAGGAGATCGGTGTTTTCTCCAATGACCACAAGAGGATGATCAGTTGCAATTCTGATGGAAGTCTCAACAATCAGGAAATCTGCATCATTTTGGCTGTGAAATGTTGGATGTCCATTTGCCAGAAGCATATCACTAAGCACAATGATAAATCTCTTGCTTGTTCGCATGGTTTGCCGGAAATTATCCCTTTTCTGATGATAAAACCATGTCAGCATTGAAATTGACTGTAGTTCCAACACACCTCCTTTTCCAATCTGTCCAATACTTCTCTGGTAACTGATAGCGTCTCACCATGAATCAAGTTGATAACATTCACGCTTTGTCGTGTGTAACTCGTCAGATTCGTACTGCTGAGCGTCTGTTTGAGCCATGGCATCCCTTTCTGATAAATGTTCGTCTGTAATGACAGCTGGTGAGACTGGAAGGTACACAGTAAATGATATAGCTGTAATCATAGCATTCAGAGCAGCATCAACCAGAATGTGACCTCTGAAAGCCCTTGCCATTGCTTTTCCAGTCAGCATGTGTCCAACAGTATTGGGGGCATACACAACCTTAAGCACTTGCTGAAGTCCAGAACCCCACTTGATCCTGCCTATACAGCCATGGAAATTCATTTGAGTGTGAAAGCCTCCCAGATGGAGAACAATTGATTTCAGGTCGCTATCTTCAGGCTCTTTCTGGACGATCAGCTGGGACTTCTACCAAAGTGTTTGGTCAAACGTCAGCACAGGATTGATTCCAAGACATCTGGCTTCAGCATACACAAACTGCAAAGTAGAGTAAATGCACCTCATACTACTTGGATTGAGATCAATCATCAGAAGGCAGAACATAGATGACCACCCAGGATGTTCTCCTCGGCTCAACGACTTCATGAAACCTGATCACCCTGGTCTTGGTGAACGCAAAGGCCAGGATAACTTCCACAGAAGGCCCTGTGTTGATTGGGGATCCTCACAATAGAAATCATGCAACGGAGTGTTGTATCTGAAACAATCAAAGTCCTGTCTACGAAGGTTGTAAAAATGGATGTTGATCTTCCTAACTGCTGTGACATCTTCAAGTGTTCCAGATATTCTTCGAATTGCTTGTTGCCTTCTAGTACCTGGGGTAACGACAGCAATTGTACCCATACCATGGAATGTACTAAACCCATCAAGAATGCACACATTGTGATCAACATTATCAGCAACATATTGTATAATGTGACCTTTTGTTATGCCGGGAATGTCTGTTCCCTGGGTCAGTGCTGCAGATACTTTAAACTTCTTTACTTTAGAATGCGATATACAGAATCCAAGCTGGAACAAGATGTTAGTTAAAAACTGAGATGCAAACTGGTGGTACATTTGAACAGCTAGGCCAACTTGCAAAGGAGCCAGGAGTATTTTGGGTCTTGCAGCTTGTATGATGGCTTGGTCTATGGCGGCTATTTTCAGATCGTTCTCAATTCCACAGAAGATTGTCTTCAGGAACAACTGGAGTGAGTCAGGGACAAAATTTAAGTTCCCTGAGACAGACTTGATCTTATCCGATCCTGGATGCACATCCTTGATAGCAAAACTCCTTTTATGTCACTTTCAATCGATTTTGTGGCAGTTTCGTATAAGGTTCAGTTTTTGTTGTTGTTGTTGTTGGTTTTGTTTTGTTTTTTTGTTGTTCTTCTTTGCATCTGAATCTTCTGTCTTTGGGGTGTCAAAGTGCTGTCTGTTCTAAGAGTTACCACAGAAATCTTTTTGCCTCTGCTTGATATTAATATATCTAACCCAAAATGTTCAATAAGTTTGTTTTTCATATGTTTTGTAGTGTATGCACGAACTCCATCCCCGCAAAACTCCTGCACTTTTGATACAAGATCAGACAATGTGGCTTGTTCATCATCATTCTCCTCCAAATATTGGCAGACTTTTAGAAAAACTTCCTGCCTAGCCTGTTGAGGATCTTCATAGAAAGTAGCTGGTTTTGTTTTCTTTGCATCGGTAAATCTATCAGAACTATTTCTGTGTGTTCTAAAGCTGACACTGAAGGCATCATGGTACACAGCATCCCATGCAATGAGGTCTTCCCAACATGTTGACTGGATTCTGTCAGATACTGTTTTTGCCCAGCTGTCATCTCATTCCTTGCAAACACCTAGGATAGCTGCCTGAAATCCCTCGTGTGGTTTGGTTTTCACTGGGAAGGCTTCATGTCCTTTTCTGTGAGTATTGACATCAGCAGTGGTGCCACAAAACAGTGAATCCTTGGATCATGGGCAGGCTGAAAGGATCGTCTGGATGGCCTTGGGTCATCTCTATAGGCGCTTTGTTTCTTCTCTAGATATTATATCTTTATTGCTTTGGCATTTGTATAGTCAATCCGGCATTTTCTATGTAATTTCTGTCCTTCAACAGTCACAATGTTAACATCACGCTGTGTGCTGCACCAACTGACTATCTTACATCCAGTCTCACCTAATTTCACTGTTGGTTGACCATTGTCAAGGGATTCTTTGCAAATGACGCAGTTTGCTGTACATTTGGCTGCAAAATAAGACGAACGAAAGCTGTTACATCACACAGAATACAGAATATTTTATTGCCCTGTTGATAAACAAAAGCTGTTACATCACACGGAATACAGAATATTTTATTGCCCTGTTGATAAACAAAAGCTGTTACATCACACGGAATACAGAACACTTTATTGCCCTGTTGATAAACAAGAAAGGGCAGTTTAATGGGAGGCGTGGAGATGGAGTGCATTTTAAATGTTCAATGAAATACAGTGATACAGACTTTACAATATGTTATACTTTACACACACACCACACACACACACACACGCGCACACACACACACACACACACACACACACACACACACCACCACCACCACCACCACCACCACCACACCCATACCACACCACACACACACACCAACACCACGCCCACACACACGCACACGCACACGCACACACAACATGTACGTTTAAACAAGTATCCATCATCCAGAATAATAATCAAAGTTTTTCTTTTCCGTTTTTTTTTTTAATTGACAAGGAAAAAAGAAAACCAACAACAAAACAGACGATCAACAGCAAAGTAATTAGTCAAAATCATAAAAAGCATGCGTACTTAACATTTTTATCATTATTATATCATTGATGCACACAGATAACTACATAAAAGTATTGTATGGCGAGCTAGGTCACGTAACCTTTGTGTTACAGAATAAAAATATTCAAGAAAACACAATACTCTTAACTCCTGTCTGGTTTTCTTGTACGGGGAGATCTGCCCTGGGATTTTGATTTGCCTGCTTTGCCATAGTTTTTCAGGCGTTGGACGCTTCCATTGGAGAGCAAATTTGACAATGGAAGGGTCCACACTTCATTAGCATGCATTATCAGTTTTACACACACACACACACACACACACACGTGCTACGGATCATCCCTATAATGCCGCATGTCATTCAAGTTCAAGAAACAAATTATTGAGAACTTCAGTATTGATCCCAATTAAAAAAAAAATCATATTAAACAAAAAATAAGCCTTTGCTTACCTGCAAATATTTGCTGCCAAACTTGCATTCAAACTGCCAAAACACTATTCCAAACGTGAAAAATGCAACCCGCTCGTAGATCATAGTATGTCCGTGGAACGCGCTTCTACCATAGTATCGGTATATCGCGGTAAACGTAACATGAAGATGAGAGTTACGCTTTTCTCGGTAGCGGATGTAGCCGTTTACACGTCAACTTCAAGTGGCACCCCGGCCGCGAATTGTATGGTACGCCAGAGCGGTCACATCGCATACAAATCACAACGCTCGTAAATCTAATTAGTTAATTGTGACAATATACCAAACTTTTGTGTGTCCTAGGGTATTTTTCTTGTTTTTGGTTATTTTTTCCTTGCCTGTGAGAAGAAAAAAAATTCTGTTGCAGAGATTCCCATTGAAAAAATATATTTGGTAGACTATATGTTTCCCGAGTCTGTGTTCCCCTGGCTTCGCACCCAATGACATACCTACGCATGGAACTCACTCTACATTTCGCAGTCTGAAACTCGACCCTGCCGTGTGATTGTGTGTGTGTGTGTGTGTGTGTGTGTGTGTGTGTGTGTGTGTGTGTGTGTGTGTGTGTGTGTGTGTGTGTGTGTGTGTGTGTGTGTGCGTGCGTGTGTGTGTGTGTGTGTGTGTGTGTGTGTGTGTGTGTGTGTGATTGTGTGATTGTGTGTGTGTGTGTGCGTGTGTGTGTGGTGCATGTGTGTGTGCGCGCGCGTGTGTATGTGTGTGTGTGATTGTGTGATTGTGTGTGTTTGTGTGTGACTGTGTGTGTGTGTGTGTGTGTGTGATTGTGTGTGTGTGTGTGTGTGTGTGTGTGTGTGTGTGTGTGTGTGTGTGTGTGTGTGTGTGTGTGACATATCGAATCCGGTAAGTATCGAACCTGGGACGTATCGAACCAAGAACATATCAAACCTCGGACGCAACGAACCTGGGACGTATCGAACCTGGGACGTATCGATGCTGTGACGTATTGAACCTGAGACGTATCGATGCTATGACGTATCGAACCTGGGACGCATCGAACCTGAGACGTATCGAACCTTGGACGTATCGAAGCTGTGACGTATCGAACCTGGGACATATCGAGACGTATCTGTTTATTGGACGCTTGTTAACGCCCTATCGGTATATTTAGTTGTAAACATTATATACAACAACATTCATAAAATCTAAAGCTTAACGTTTCAACCTATTGCTTCGGAAGATTACAGATGTATCATCATCAATCATCAAGTGCCTTGCCACATTGCGTTGGTGATCACGGCCTTCCATCTGTTTCTATCCCTTATTGCCGCAAGCAACATCTTCCACCCTCTCTGTCTTCACACACACATACATACACACACAGACTCACATGCAAACACACACAGACTCACATGCAAACACACACACACACACACACACACACACACACACACACACACACACACACACACACACGAACATACACACACACACACACACATTAACTCACACACACTCACATACGCACACACACACACACGCACACACATACACACACTCGCACACACACACACATAACACTCACAAACACACACATAACACAGACACACACACATACACACACACAGACACACACAGACACACACGCACACGCAAACTGTATGTATACTGTTCACTGCGGTTATTACATAATCATGGATTTGTTGCCTTCGGTTTACAAAGCATTTTGACCTTTAGAAAATGCGATATCATTTCTCTCTGTCCCTCTCTCTCTCTATCTCTCTGTCTCTGTCTCTTTCTGTGTCTGTCTCTGTGTCTCTGTCTTTCTCTCTCTGTTTCTTTCTCTACGTCTTTCTCTGTGTCTCTGTCTCTCCATCTGTCTCTGTGTCCCTGTCTCTGTCTCTGTCTCTATCTCTGGTTCTTTCTCTTTGTCTTTCTCTGTGTCTCTGCCTCTCTCTGTGCCTCTCTCTGTCTCTTTCTCTGTGTCTTTCTCTGTCTCTCTCACTCTCTCTCCCGCATGCACATACACACATGCTCACGCGGCACACACAGACACACACACACACACACACACACACACACACCGTCTAATATCACTTATAGTGAAAAGACGTTAAATCAAGCAACGAACGAACGAACACACACACACACACACATTCTCTCTCTCTCTCTCTCTCTTTCTCACGCGCGCACGTACACACACACACACACACACACACATACATAGAGCACAGACACATACACAGATACACACACACAGAGACACACACACACACACACACACACAGACACACACACAAACACACACACACACACACACACAGACACACACACAAACACACACACACACAAACACACACACAAACACAGACACACACACAAACACACACACACAAACACACACACACACACACACACACACACACACACACACACACACACCACACACACACAGAGCACCCATCAGCACCCTCTCATACACGTTATCGGCATTGGGGAAAAACGACAGTTGAACTGGGTAGGCGATAGGGGTCACTGGTTCGCTATCTGCCTTTTCCAAAACGAAACAAAAATGTTTTATATCGATCTGGGTGTATGTATTATGTATGTATGTATGTATGTATGTATGTATGTATGTATGTATGTATGTATGTATGTATGTATGTATGTATGTGTGTGCGTGTGTGTGTGTGCGGTGTGTGTGTGTGTGTGTGTGTGTGAGTGTGTGTGTGTGAGTGTGCACGTGTGTGTGTGTGTGTCTGTGTGTGTGTGTCTGTATGTTTGCGTGTGAGTGACAATGTGTGTGTGTGTGTGTGTGTGTGTGTGTGTGTGTGTATGTGTGTGAGACAATATGTGTGTGTTTGTGTATGTATAACAAAATGTGTGAATAAGATTTTCCCAGCTATTTATCGGAAGATCTTTACCAAAGCTTTGGATTGTGAAGAAAAGGCCAGTGTATTGATGAAGAAGATTAGGAAAAGAAAAGCAACATTTATAGGACATTTTATGAGGCAAGAGAAATTAGAATATCTAGTCACAACAGGAAAGTTGGAGGGAAAAAGAGTACTAGATAGACCCAGGGAGAAAATATTGGACGGACTTGAGCAATGGATGAAGACAGACATGGTGGGTGAAGTATTGCAGCGACAAGGGATAGATTCGTATGGAGGGCTAAGATCGCCAACGCCATGCG
The DNA here is from genome assembly GCA_030674185.1 of Monoplex corrugatus. Classification (NCBI taxonomy): domain Eukaryota; kingdom Metazoa; phylum Mollusca; class Gastropoda; order Littorinimorpha; family Ranellidae; genus Monoplex; species Monoplex corrugatus. Next base: position 51,254,317 of record JAPXFY010000017.1, read on the forward strand.
TCAGGGCACATGATGATGATGAGGCCAGTGTGTGAGTTTGGAAGATAACCGTCCATGGTCAAAATTACTCCGATCAAGACAAAGCGCCTAAAATCAACTCTATTTGACGAAGATGTGTGAAAGTTTTTGAAAGAAGAGTTGACAAGAAACACCACGAAGGTGCGGATGGGACCCAGAGCACCACTACCTCGCCACTCTCCAGACAATCACCTCCCAAACTCCCGACGCCACTCGATAGTCATTTTCATCAAGCAAACGGGGGCTGTCCATGTGTTGCATGACCCATTCGGACCCGGTAATCAGTTACTTTGTTTACAAACCGAATGGCCAGGTGGGAAGATAATAAACCCCGGGACATAGCCACACAACGCGCACCAACCAGGTCCAGTCTTGCTACTGGACCAAGAGAGAACGGAAGACCTCTCTCTCACCCCGCTCTGGTCTTCATCTATTTTTCTTTTCATAAAAAGATGATACCCAACATCCCGTTTTCACCGTTGTAACAGTCTACCATTCTCCTCTCGCTGCAAGTCAACTTTTATTACATATCAAGAATCTTTTAGGCCACAGTGACTGATACTCGAGGTCATCTGCATATTCATGATCACTCAATATGAAACGACATTGTTAAAAAAAGGATTCAAGGTCCTGATTTTCTGCATAAGCCTAAGAACAAGAGTTGTTAACCGTGTGAAAATTGTTTAAACTTCAAGAGGCTGGTTTTCTGTATAAGCTTAAGAACAAGAGTTGTTAACTGTTATCTATTGATGCACGTCTACATGACCTCAGTGACTAGTATCCGTCAAAGGTGGCGTGCATGCTGGGTGTTAACGTGTTTCTATATCTCTCTGGACACTGATATGACTTACTGGATCTTGAATGTGCATTCGACTTCTAATGATTTTTTACTTTGGATATCAGCTGAACACAGCTGGGCATATTGATAGTCATCATTTGTATCGTTTTACAACGATAGGTACGATACACAGATTTCTACACATGTCATTTACAGTAGAAATAGTATCCCCACCTTCTGGAAATTCTGCGCTAGAAATATCCTTTTTTCTGTCACTCTCTTTGTTTCTGCGTTTCTCCTTTGCTTTCTGTCATTTCTTCCTATCATTTTTTGCCTTGCTGGTCCATTCACCTGTCTGTATTCGATAAAATCTTGGTACTTTTTGTTCGGATTGATAATTGGATACATGTCTTAAGTGCATTTTTGGCTCTACAGAAATGTGATGTGCAGAAGCAGTTTTAGGTAACTTAGGCCCATTTTTTTTTATGTTTTAGTGTCTTTGGTTACATTTAAATTTGTATTCGGGCTTGTTTTTTTTTTCAATCCCCTGTGTGATAAATTGGACGGAGTGATCAGTGCCAGGGACATATCCTTAGATTATATGTGGAAATGCATTGATATGTGTACTTAATTTTCGTTTCCATTGCTTCTGTTTCTTACCTGTTGAAGTATTTGTGTATGCTTTGAAATAGTTATAACCCTGATATGGCTCTACGCAGTCAGCTGGGCTTTAACCTTTGACTCCTGCACCCTATCCACCACCTGCAAAAAATGAAACCCTTTGACTCCCTCACCCTGTTTACCAGCTTCCGGCAGGAAGATTGAGGGAACCAGAGGGTTGTTTTTACTTTGCCAGCATGGTTGACCACGCAGGAAAGCTGGTGGACAGGATGCGGGATCAAAGGGTTAAACAAAAACAAAAATAACAATAACAATAAAGCAAAGATTATCAGAATGTCTTGACTATTTTGTCCCTGTCCAACGGTCAAGGACAGACGCGGTCTTAAGTGTGACCGAGTTTAGGCAGGTGAGTTGCGCACAGTACAGTGACAGCGGAGACGGCACAACTGGCAGGCAGAAATGATTCGAAGCATAGAATGAACGGAATACAGGGGGAAAACTAGAAGGAGCAGAGTTTGTGTGTTTAACTTCGAGTTTAATTTAAAATCTAGCCGACTACACAGAGCCATATCAGGACTTAAGTGTATGTAACTGATACAACAGATCTTTGGATTTTTCCAACAGGAAAGAAAACAGTGTTTGGTTATCCAAAACAAGTGTGACTGCCCACGTTCAAGCAAACAGGAACAGTGTTTGGTTAGTTTGCCGTGTTCGCCGTTACTAAAAATCTACTTGTTATTTGTTGTTATTTTTTGTTTAAAGCCCAGCTGACTGCGTAGAGCCCTATCACAGGGCTATAACCGTATCAAAACATAGACAATACTTCAACCGGATAAAAAGGAAAAGAAAATTGAGGACACATCGATGCATTCGCGCGCATAATCTAGTGTGCTGTTGAATTACAATAAGACCTGTAGCCTACCGGCTTACCATAAAGATTGCTATATTTGAAGCGTGCTGTTGAATTACAGTGAGACTTGTACCACTCTGTCCAATTATATCAACAAACACGTGTAGCTATGAGACCACTCCTCAGTGGAAATACTCACAACGGAAACAAATGGAAGGCAACATTGCGTGAACAGGAAAGAAAAGTTTTCAAAGTTGCCTCTTACCTCTGTTGGTTAAAGTATCAATCTAACAGCGCAGAGGGCGTGAGTTCGAACCCCAGAAGGGCCAATTTTAACCCTTTGAATCCAGCACTCTTCCCCCCCCCCCCCCCACAGCATCCTGCATCATCAACCATGCTGGCAAAGCAAATACTTAACCCTTCGATTCCCGTACCCTATCCTGCAGAAAGCTTGATGGATAGGGTGAGGGAATTAAAGGGTAAAGTTTTTGCAGTTGGTAGATAGGGTGCATGAGTCAAATGATTAAATGCCAGCCGATATCTCGACATTGCCAGTGCATAGGACTTATGCTCAGGCTTATATTATGCCTTACGTTGAGATTATTCTAGATCTTTTTTCACATAGCGTCTGTGGCATCAGCGCATATGGTCTTCATTCTGCGCTTAAAGACGAAGATCATGAGAAACTTACGCTGAAACTGAACGAAGAAGTAGTTTGTGTTTGCGAATATTTATTAAAGCAATCCTGAGCCGAAACTAGCAGGACAAATTATAGTTATTCCAATAACTGTTTCAACGGAACAGGAGCAGCTGCAAAAGTACCACAGGACCGCGCCCGCACGCACGCGCACACACACACACACACACACACAC
>JAPXFY010000017.1:51262456-51349956 GCA_030674185.1 Monoplex corrugatus
GCCTCACCACCACCTACTTCACCTTCCAAGGTGAATTCTACCAACAAAAAGAAGGAGCAGCCATGGGCTCCCCAGTAAGCCCAATAGTAGCCAACCTGTTCATGGAGGATTTTGAAGAGAAAGCATTGGCTTCTTTCCACTCCCCACCACGATACTGGGGGCGCTACGTAGACGACACCATGACTATCCTCCCCCAGCAACTGGTCGAACAGTTCACAGAACATCTGAACAACCAACACCCAGCCATCAAATTCACGAGGGAAGTGGAACAGAACAACTCCATAGCCATGCTGGACACCCTCATCACCAGAACTGATGGCATTCTATCCTTCTCGGTCTACCGTAAACCAACTCATACGGACCAATATTTACAGTTCGACAGCCACCAGCCCCTTGAACACAAACTGGGAGTGATTCGAACCCTTACTCACAGAGCTAACACCATATGCAGTACCCAAGAGGCAAAAGACAAGGAGACAAACCACCTGAAAAAAGTGCTCACCATCTCGGGCTACAAAAAGTGGGCCTGGAACAGCCCGGGAGGCAGGAAATCCAACACCGCATCCCAACAGCCAGTGAAACAACACCAGCGCAAGGGACACATCACCATCCCATACGTAGGAGGTGTGAGTGACGCTCTGTCCAGAAAGATCAGAAAACTGGGGGTGGCTGTACATTCCAAACCTTCCAACACCATACGCAGCCAGCTGGTCACCCCCAAGGACAAAACCAGCAAACTCGACAAAGCTGGCATTATATACAGAATAGACTGCCAGGACTGTAACCAACATTATGTCGGTGAAACTGAACGCCCCCTTCAGAAGAGACTAACAGAACACAAGAGGGACTCTTCTCCAGTAGGAGCTCACCTACACGCCGAAAAACATCAATTCAGTGCGGACAATGTCAACATCCTGGACAGAGAAAATAAGTGGTTCCAGCGAGGAGTCAAGGAGGCCATCTACATCGCAGCCACCAACCCCCCGCTCAACAGGGACCGAGGCCGTTACACCCTGCCCCCGGTGTACCATTCTCTGATTCGATCTCGTGAACTGGGTTCATCCCATGTTCGCGAGATCTGAGTAGAGATTCACGCAGACAGCATTAGAGCGCTGACGAAGATGGCGAGAACGCCATCGAAAGCTACGGAACTGTGAGTAGCGATTTTTGCACTGTTGGGAGACCTTGTTCTTCAAAATTGGTAGCATTAGATCGATATGTTGTACGTGTCCTGCTCCAGTATTAAGATGAACACAGTGTTAGGATGAACACAGTGTTAAGATGAACACAGTATTAAGATGAACACAGTGTTAAGATGAACACAGTGTTAAGATGAACACAGTGTTAGGATGAACACAGTGTCAAGGTGAACACAGTATTAAGATGAACACAGTGTTAAGATGAACACAGTGTTAAGATGAACACAGTGTTAAGATGAACACAGTACATTTCCTTTTTTTTTTTTTTTATCTTATTTACGTGCTGAGTGGATTCATCTGTCTGTCCCATGCCTGATTTTTCATTTGGAGTCGATTGCCTTTTGTTGTTTTCATCATCTATTGAAATGGAAAATGTATTGTTACAAATAAAATGTTTTGTTACGAGTAAAATGTATTGTTATGAGTAAAATATATTGTTACAAATAAAATGTATTGTTACAAGTAAAATGTATTGTTACGAATGAAATGTATTGTTACAAATGAAATGTATTGTTACCTGTAAAAGGTTTTGTTAGAAATAAAATGTATGGTTACAAATAAAACGTATTGCAACAAATAAAATGAATTGTTACAAATACGTACCCAATGAACAGTATTCTTAAATTTTAAGATGATTATATATGTGTAAGATACATTTAATCATTTCGTGGAGATGTACGTATGGCATATAAACATGTGAGTCGAGTGAATCCTACAAATGCCAAAAATCTTAAATACAATGAATATATTACAAGGATATTTTGTTAAAAGGATCGACTGAAACGGGTGTTTACTTTATTCATCAGTCTATGCAGCGAAATGATACATTCTTAAATATTTATGAATATCATCGTCATCATGTGCCCTGCTGCATGGCGTTGGCGATCATGGCCCTCCATATGCATCTATCCCTTGTTGCTGCAAGTACATCTTCTACCCTGTCTGTCCTCAGCCACCCTGCAAGTGCGTCCAATATTTTCTCCCTGGGTCTACCTGGTGTTCTCTTTCCCTGCAGCTTTCCTGTTGTGATCAGGTGCTCTAATTCCCCTTTCCTCATAAAATGGCCTAAAAATGTTGCTTGTCTTATTCATGAATATAAAAACATATTTCAATACAAATTCTATCACTTATCATAGCTGCATTCATGCTATCAAAAATATATTAAAACGCTGATTTTCATAATTCAGAAAAACAGACTTTTCTCTCTCTGTGTCCGTATTCTCTCCCTGTGTTATTTTCCCTTTTCATTTATAGAGCATTGATCAGAACACGCTGGGGCTCTGACCCAACCTGTCTTAAGATGACTTTCGAGAATGTTCTTCTACTTGTGAATGCATGAAGGACGAGTTGACGTGAACAGACACAGGCCAGAACCTGTCCATTGAGACAATGGACCGCTCCCTTTCACTGGGGCGTTCCTAGAAAACATCCCAACAGAGCTGCATGTATACCTGGCCCTATTGCTTAATTGTCTCGTTTACAATCTAACACAAGTGTGACTGGCTGTACTGCTAGATGTTGGTTAATACTAAGCCATCAGTCAAGAGGTTAGTTTGTCTGGCTTGCCAGACACTGTCCACTTCATGTTTCAGACTGAAGTACAGGTATAGGCCTGCTTTTATCTGAGAGATTGTAAGTTGGTTGATCCTAAGCTTTCACTACAGGCTAGTTTGTCTGTCTTGCCAGACATTGTCAACATCTTGTCTCAGACTGAAGTACGGGTATGGACCAGGTTCTACCTGAGGGGTCTCTGTGATATAGCTGCCAATAACATTTGCAGAAAAAATGCTATCATGTTTGAAATTTAAAACCGAGGAGATGATTTTATTTGGAGGTTGTCAAAACGTCATATCCAGTGACGTCATTCGGGTTTTGTTTCTATGATTTATGCGAAAATTCTATGTTTATGGGCGCGGAAATGAAAACAGTGTTTCATTTTTGACACATATTTACTTCAGTTACATACGCAATACAAAATGTTAACAAGAAACACCACGAGGGTGTGGATGGGACCCTGAGAACCAATGCCTCGCCACTCACTGGACAATAACCTTTCAAGCTCCTGACGCCAGTCGATAGTTATTTCATCAAGCAAAACGGTGGGGGAGGGGGCTGTCCATGCGTCCGTGACCCAATTGGACTCAGCCATCAGTTACCTTGTTTACAAACCGAATGACAACGGGGGGAGATGACAAACTCCGGGACATAGCCACACAACGTGCACCAACCAGGTACAGCCCAGACTCCAAACCAAGAGAGAATGGAAGACCCCTCTCTCGCCCCACTCCAGTTTTCATCTCTCTTTCGGGCAGCCCTTTCGGACTTTTGAAATTGTAATGTTGTAAATTAAAATAAAGAGCCTACTATAATAGGTACACACACACACACACACACACACACACACACACACACACACACACACACACACACACACACACACACACACACACACACACACACACACACACACACACACACACACACAAAAGACAAGCAGGTTCAGCGTTTTTAATACCTGCTCTCAAAATTGAGAAATCTTTCTATATAGGACTTTATAAATCTATCTTTACTGCAGAACTCTTTGCAATCTTAATGGCTTTGAATTGTATGATAAATCTTCCTAGGACAATTCCCCAGATACTTTTTTGCGTTGATTCAAAATCTGTACTTCAAGCTCTTGAATTATCAAAATTACAAACAAGATCTGAAATGATATTGGAAATTACTCACTTGATTAATAGTTTATCCTTAAGAGGCACTGATATTACTTTCTGCTGGATACCATCTCATAGTTCTTTTCATTACAATGATATGGTTGATAGGGCTGCCAAACGGGGGGCAAAGAGCTCACCAGATTCAAATCATATACAACTTTCCCTCTCATTGCATGAGTGTTATACCTTAGTGGACGCCTACGTATGGAAGCAGTTTCAAGATAAACAGAAAAAGTATGAAAAATGTTACATGAATTTTGAAATTAGCAAAACACCTAAGCGGTTCCTTGCCAGCAGAAGTATACAATCCCTTATGTATAGGTGGAAACTTGATGCATTCAAAACAAAATACACCAGGAATGTAGTGTGCCTGTGTGGAAAGAAGATAACACATAGTCATATTCTTTCATGCGTTCGGGTAAAACAACATATACCTACATTATCAACGAAGACAGTTTCTGACATATTTGCCTCACCATCCTTAACATATGAATTTTTTGTTAGCCTGTCAAAAAGTCCGATAGCGAAATATATTTAACGTGCCGTTACTTCTCATGTTCAGTGTTATGGTTAGCTAATTTTACTGTTTCAATCGTTAATTATGATAACGTCATTTGTGAATTTTTCTTTCTTGTCTTGTTTTTCTGGTTCATTTTTTTTTCCTGAAGATTAACCTTTTGCAAGTTTGTTTGTTGTTGGTTTTTTTGTTTTTGTTTGTTTTTGTTTTTTGTCTAAAATCACTTTAGTGAATAGACATTAAATCAAAGACCACCACCACCACACACACACACACACACACCCCACACACACACACACACACACACACACACACACACACACACACACACACACACAATCAACCCAGAAACTTTTTTAATTTTGTCAGGTAGGACACGCACAGATTGAATTTGCAAAACTTATATAATGCCTGGCAGGTCACATCTGGTGACCACTGTGGACATATTTTACATTTTCAGCTGGCTGCCATGTTGAGATGCAGGACCTGAAGGGACATTAACAGCCGAGAACCATTCTCGTCTGATGTAGATGACTGTGTAGATATTGGCATTATATGGTGACATGTTCATGACAATATTGACATTATTGACATGATATGGTAACATGTTGTAGGTATGGACATTATACCGGTATAGCAACATGTTATAGATATGGATATTATATGGTAACATGTTGTAGATATGGGCATTATGTGGTAACATGCTATGGATATTGACATTATATGGTGACGTGTTGAAGACATGATATTGTAATATGTTGTTGATATTAACATTTTGTGGTAACATGTAGATATTGACGTTCTAATGATATTGATATTATATGGGAACACGTTGTAGATATAGACAATATATGGTAACATGTTGATGGCAATGTATACATTGACATTATATGGTAACATGTTGTAGATATTGGCATTATATGTTAACATGTTGTTGATATTGACATTATATAACATGTTGTTGACATTGATATATGATAAGATGTTAATGACATTGATATTATATGGTAACACGTTGTAGATATAGACAATGTATAGTAACATGTTGATGACAATGTGAATATTGACATTATATGGTAACATGTTGTAGGTATTGACATTGTATGGTAACATGCTGTAGATACTGACATTATATGGTAACATGTTGTAGGTATTGACATTGTATGGTAACATGTTGTAGATACTAATATTATATGGTAACATGTAGATATTGACATTATTTAGTAATATGTAGAACTTGACATTATATGATGACATGACCATGTACACATTGACATTATATGGTAACACGTTGTGGATATTGACATTACGTCGTAACATATTGATGATATTGACATTATATGGCTACGTGTTGTAGATATTGATATCATATGATTACATGTTGTAGATATTGACATTTATGTTAAAATGTTGTAGATATTGATATTATATGGTAACATATCATAGATATTGACAGTATGTGGTAACATGGTGTAGATATTGACATTACCACAGTGGTAACATGATGTAGATATGGACATTATATAGTAACACGTTGTAGACATAGACATTGTATGGTAACATAGTGATGACAGTAGATAATGACATTATATGGTAACATATTGTCCTTGCTTGGATAAAGTCTTATCTTAGTGAGCGTACACAAAAAGTCTTAGTAAATGGCCTCTGCTCACCTGCTACGCGATTGGAATACGGAGTTCCACAGGGTTCTGTGCTGGGACCTGTGTTGTTTATCATGTACACAACACCTATCTCTGGGATAGTTAACCGTCACTCTCTATCACATGAAAGCTTTGCTGACGACACACAGCTCTATCAGTCCAGCTCAATTACTCAAATCCATCAAGTGATTGAAAGTACTCAAAACTGCATATATGATTTAAAGGCTTGGATGACACTCAACAAACTGCAGTTCAATGAAGAAAAAACAGAAGTTTTGTTAACTGTTCCTCCAAAATTTGAAAAACATCCCTCACTTCCAGACGCGATTTGTATTGATGGTGCTGACATTCAGATTTCTCCCCATGTTCGTAACCTTGGTGTCATTTTTGATCAGACCCTTTCTTTTAAATCTCACATATCAAATGTCTGCAGGATAGCATACCTGGAACTTAGGAGAATAAGCACCATCCGCCACTATCTGTCTGTAGATGCAACCAAAACTCTGGTTTGTTCCTTTGTTTTATCCAGGCTTGATTATGGTAATGCTCTTCTTGCAGGCGTGCCAAAGTATCTGCTTCAAAAGCTCCAAAAAGTACAAAACAATGCTGCAAGGCTGATTCTCAAGTCACCCAAACATGAACATATCACACCTCTTCTGAAATCCTTGCACTGGCTACCTGTACAATCTAGAATCTCATATAAACTTTCTTCAATCTGTTTCTCATCTGTCTCTGGCACAGGCCCTGATTATCTGACAGACATTCTTCGCCTCTACGTCCCTTCTCGAAATCTCCGTTCCTCATCTGATGATCGCATTCTCTGTCTCCCTACTGTTAGAACAAAATCCTTTGGTCAGCGTTGTTTCTCCTATCAGGGTCCAACCATCTGGAATACCCTCCCCCTCACCAATAGACATTCTACTTCTACAGCCTCTTTCAAGTCCTCTCTGAAGACCTATCTGTTTAAGCAATACTGACCCGGCCCTATCTTACGCCGCCTCCCTCCCCCCCCCCCCCCCCCCCAATCCCCTCTGCCCCCCCCCCCCCTCCCGCTGCCCCCAATCCACTGCATCTCTCCTGTTTATTTAAGCAACACTGATCCCGGTTCTATCTTACGCCGCCTCCCACCCTCCTCTGGAATCCCCTCAGTGCCCTCCCCCCCCCTTCCGCTGCCCCCAATCCACTTTACCTCTAGTGTTTATATTTTCCATGTGTCTTTGGAGCGGTGTGTGTGTGTATGTGTGTGTGTGTGTGTGTGTGTGTGGGTGTGTGTGTGTGTGTGCATGCATGCGCGTGCGCGCGTGCGGCACGCCAGTATGTGCAGGTGGGGTGGGGTGTGTGTGTGTGTGCGGGGGAGGGGGGGAGGGGGCATTGCGAGCATGTCTTTTTGAGTTTTATTCATTTGTTGTTTCATTTGCTTGTTTGATTTAGTGATTGTTTGATTTGTTCTAGTCATTATCATAATTTGTATCGATGTAAAGCGCTTAGAGCTCAGTCGAGAAAAGGCGCTCAACAAATCTTCGTTATTATTATTATTATAATGACATACGGTAACATGTTGATAATGACATATGATAACGTGTAGATGATAGTACAGATAGATATTGACTTTATATATGGTAACATATTGATGCCGTGTTGATAGTGACATTATTATTATGGTTACATGTAGATGACTGTGTAGATATTGATATTATGTGGCAACATATTGCAGATATTGACATTGTACGGTAACATCACAGTGTAGATATTGACATTATGCATGGTAGCATGTTGATGACAGTGTTGACAATGACATTTATATGGTAACATCACAGTGTAGATATTGACATTATGTATGGTAACATGTTGATGACAGTGTTGATAATGTCATTTATATGGTAACATCACAGTGTAGATATTGACATTATGTATGGTAACATGTTGATGACAGTGTTGATAATGTCATTTTTATGGTAACATCACAGTGTAGATATTGACATTATGCATGGTAACATGTTGATGACAGTGTTGATAATGACATTATATCGTAATGCGTAGATGACAGTATAGATAGATATTGACATTTTGTAGTAACATGTTGTAGATATTGACATTATATGGTAACATCACAGTGTAGATAATGACATTATGCGTGGTAACATGTTGATGACAGTGTTGATAATGACATTATATGGTAACATCACAGTGTAGATATTGACATTATGCATGGTAACATGTTGATGACAGTGTTGATAATGACATTATATGGTAACATCACAGTGTAGATATTGACATTATGCGTGGTAACATGTTGATGACAGTGTTGATAATGACAGTTATATGGTAACATCACAGTGTAGATATTGACATTATGCATGGTAACATGTTGATGACAGTGTTGATAATGAGTTATATGGTAACATCACAGTATAGATATTGACATAATGCGTGGTAACATGTTGATGACATGTTCATAATGACATTTATATGTAACATTACAGTGTAGATACTGACATTATGCATTGTAACGTGTTGATGACAGTGTTGATAATGACATTATACGTGGTAGCACGTCAATGACTATGTAGAAATTCACATACACTTTCATAGTCACGTACCAAGGACGACAAAAAGCGCGACAGCCAAGTTAGTTCTGACCTTAATAACCCAGTCTGAATGTCATCCTGACCAGACAGCGCCCAGTCGGCGGGGCTTTAAACAACAATAACAATATACAACAAAGGGATAATCACGCACGCAAAGTGTTTTACTCCTTTCATGAATTAGAGAGCACCTAAAGCATGGCTAACAAGATTTTCAAAGTCTATTCTAATGCTATGCGTGCGAATGCATACGAAGAGGTGGGGGGGGGGGGGGGGGGGGGAGGCAGTGAGCATAGGGGCCAAGACTTACGAATTTGACACGTCTAACAAGTCTGCACATATATATGCTGTCGTGAGAAATGGAAATTTGTTCTACAGCATATATATGTACAGACTTGCTAGACGTTATAGCCCAGCCGACTACGTAGAGCCATATCTGGGCTATAACCACTTAAAAACATACACAATACTTCAACAGAAAAAGAAAAAAGGAAAAAGAAAATTAAACACACATATCAATGCATTCGCGCATATAATCTAAGGAGATGCCCCTGGCACTGACCATTCCGTCCAATTTATCACACAGGGGATTTAAAAACCATATCTGAATAAAATTTTTATCATAACAAAGGGAAACAAAACATAAAAAAAAAAAAAAGCTAAATTACCTAACATTGCTTTCGCATATCTCATATCCCTAGAGCTGAAAATGCACTTAACACATGTACCCAATTATCAATCCTAAGAACAAATACGTAAGAATTTATCGAACACATACAGGTGAATGGGCCAACAAGCCTGAAAATGATAGGAAGAAATGACAAAAAGCAGAGAAGGAAGAAAGAAACAGAGTGAGAGAAAAGAGTAAATATCTAGCACAGAAATTCCAGAAGGTCGGGATACCGTTTATACTGAAAGAGCCCCCGGCATGCCCATGGGGAAACCGCTGGTAGTAGCAGTAGTACTAGTAGTAGTGGTATTAGTAGTTAGTACTAGTAGTAGTAACAACAACAACACAATAATGATAATAATAATAATAATAATGATAACAATAATAACAATAATAATAACATTTGTAAGGCGCCAAATCTTTATTCAAGAATGAAATCAAGGCGCACACTCTCAGTTTTCAGTTTGTTTCTCAAGATGACGTCTCCACGCTCAGAACGAATTCCATATGCACTAACGTCACAGGTGCCACGTGTATGGTGACCGTGGCACAAGCCTTAAGCTTGCACATAAACTAGTGCGCTGGCCAGGTCCTGAGGCCCCCACCTAGACTATATTTTACCTAAACCTGTATTTTATCAGCCTACCACTGGAATAATCTTGGATACATGTAAATGATATGTGTATGTGTGTATCTCTCATCATTCCCCAAACAATCACCAACAATGACGAAACCTCCAGGGCACAAAGCTCATGCAAAGTAAGGGTGGGCGGGGGAGACAGGAGGAGAGTAAGGGTGTGACCGTCACACACACACACACACACACACACACACACACACACACACACACACACACACACACACACACACACACACACACACACACACACACACACACACACACACTTGCAGAAAAAAGCACAGAATGTGTAAGGTCAACACATCGCAATCATAGATCAAAAGCGCAGTTGTCCATCTTATGGGTCCTCGACACACCATGAACGGAAAAGTAATCTACACACCTGTCTAATAGTGTCAATCCAGAAGTCTCAATCCATTGCATCGTTATGATCATTCCCATCATCACGTTTCATCACAGCATAGTAAAACATTTTTAAAAAATCTTCCTAGACGTTGCGAGGAAAGAAAAATTAGAGCACCTGGTCAAAACAGGAAAATGGAGGGAAAGAGAACACCAGGTAGACCCGGGGAGCAAACGTTGGATGGACTTGCAGGGCGGCTGAGGACAGAGAGGGAGGGAGATGTACTTGCAGCGACAAGGGATAGATTCGTATGGAGAGCCATGATCGCCAACGCCATGCAGCAGGGCACATGATGATGATGATGATGATAATGATGATGATGATAATGACGAAACTTTGCGACCAGTCAAATGTGACAGAAACAGGGCAGACAAGAAAGACATGGATGTAACAGAAGAAATACCTACCTAGATCTGTACAACACGCAGTAGTTTGGTCTTCCATAAACGTTGTTGCCAAATGCTGACAAGAGCGATAACAACGTTTTATATTGGAAAATTGTTGATATCGTATCAGCATTACGTCAAATCTGCTTGATACAAAAAGTACTGTCGTTGCCACGTGTAACTATAAAAGTGATGAGTCAACGGCAGTGTGTTATATACAAACCAACCAACAAACAAAACTATTAACACAATCAAAAAAATGCCAAACACAATAACACATAATAGACAATGACAGAGAAGTGTTGCCTGCACTACTTTTAGCCCAACCTGTAAGCTTTTGTCAATTAATCACTCACTTGTCACCATGTTTAACTGCTTTATTTAAAATTAAGATTTGTATTGAAATAAGCTTTCAAAAGCCGTGTTTATATGACGGTTTTAATTATACTACATGTAGATTAAGAAAAGCTTCTATTTCTTCTTGTTGTTCAAATGACGTTTTTAATGATTTTAGATTAATCAGATTTTCTTATTCTTCCTCCTCTTCTTGTTCAAATGACGTTTTTAATTATACTAAATTAATCAAAGCTTCGTCTTCTCATTATTATTCAAATGACATTTTTAATTATACTAGATTAATCAAAGCTTCTACTTCTTCTTGTTTCCCCCCATTTCCTACTTCACATGAATGGCCACGGAACTTGGGAATGTTTTTCATAATGCTGTGCTGAGGCGAGAGAAATTAGAGCACCTTGTCATGCTGGAAAGCTGGAGAGGAAAAAAAAGCACCAGGTAGATCCAGAGAGAAAATATTAGACGGTTTAGTGGAGTGGATGAAGGCAGAAAGGGTGGGAGATATACTTGCGGCAACGAAAGATAGATTCGTATGGAGGGCTATGATCACCAACGCCAAGCGGCAGGGCACATGATGATAATGATAATGATGATGACAACGAAGAATAGATTCGTGTGGATGGCTATGATCACCGACGTCAAGCGACAGGGCACATCATGATGATGATGATGACAATGACGACGACGATGAGGATGAGAGACAGGAGGCTATGGAGTGCCATACTGGATTGAGACTGTATCAAAGGACTAAACTCTACGTTTACTTTCATAAATTATCCTGGCAAGAGGTACAGACACTTGCGTTGGTCAGAAGATTTTAACAGCACCCTCAGTGTCGCAGCCATAAATTATGCAAGACTGGACCGTGTGGTCCTAGTCTTCCCAGTGAACCCATAGCATACTTCTCTCAGGGAAGGAGCCAGTTGGAACAGAAAAATCCTGCACTGATTGTGTTGTTTGTCTCAGATGGCTTCGTGTGTGCGTGGTAGGTCTGTGACTGTGGCGGAGGTCCTTACAATAAAAACAGCGAGACAGCAGTTGTGGGGTTGCCAGCTTTTAGTCATCTCCGCTCGTTGTTGTCCTTGACGACCCCCCAAAGGGACGTAAGTATCAAGGAGTTAAAGAGTTACAGATCCTAGATCAGCATCCAAACAGTTTGTCTGTTCTTGTTGCAGCTGGACAAGATGTTCGACTCGTCCAAGAATTTCTTTGAGCTAGACCCAAAGATCAAAAGCAAGTACGCCCGTGGGGTGAAGACCAACAATGGATGGGTGGCCATGGAAAGAGAAAAGTAAGGAGACAGTCAACTTATATAGTTTCACTCTTTTTTGACATATAAGAACATGATAGTCAAGTCATTCCAAATAACCTTCTTTTGTGTACAAAAATCATGACACAAAATCTGGATTTTGTACTTGTCAAGGTAATACTCTCAACATATCGACCAGACAGAGCCGTGTGTCTGTCTGTGTCTGTATTCTGTGTCTGTGAGAACAATGAGTTAGCATGTTTTTTCTCAGCTATTTTCGGTTGGATCTTTACCAGTTTTGGTCAAAGGTGTAGACTCTTGAGAAACACAAAAGCACACGGCTAGTTTCAGTTTCACTTTCTTAACATAACGTCTCCGTGCTGAAATGAATTCCATATGCACTAACGTCACAGGTATCATATGTATGGTGATCATGGCACAGGCCTTAAGTCTGCATATACAACCCATGAGCTGGCCGGGTATTGAGGTCCTGCCTAACCTATGTTTTACCTACATTTTTACGCAGTTAGAAATCAGATTTATTTGGAAATAAATCGAGAACGCTTATAAAGCTTACAGAAGAAGACAGGCGCAAATTTCACGACCGTAGGGCCTTTGTTAAGCGTATACAAAAGTCAACAAAGAAACATATACTAATATACACATTCAGAAAAATAAATCATCAACAGAACTTGAGTGATGTTTTAATGAGCAGGAGACATATTTGGAAGTCATGGTGCTAAGGTCAAGTTTACACAGACAACAACCAACAGACAACAACACAACAACAACAACAAAAGCGCCTAGAATCAGCATTTTTGGGGGAAGGTGGGTAAACAACTTTCTGAGGCACTTCTGGCAATACTTAAAATCTCTCTTCAAATTTGATGCAGTATACCATTGTCCTCAACGTATGTCAGTTTTTATTGGTTGGTTGGTTGGTTAGTTGGTTGGCTGGTTAATTGGTTGGTTAGTTCTTTAGTTGATTGATTGGTTGGTTAATTGGTTGGATGGAGGTTGGTTAATTAGTTGGTTGGTTGGTTGGCTGGTTTTGATCATCGCACTTAGGGAGGTTTCTTTGATGCTCACTTTATTGGTCCCATTTTCTATGCCATTAATGACCACAGAAGCCGGCACAATTTTTACAACGCAATAATCATGATGACAATGCGGATGATAACCATGATGCTATGAAATTCCATCTAGAACTGAGACTGTTGACAGGGCTGTACACTACACCTACTATCATGATATATCCTTCTTGTGCTTTTCTGATTCACTGTATCGCTTGTCTCCCTTGTTCAGAGTAGGGTTTTACAGTATAGTTGTATGGTTATTTTGTTTGTTTCTTTCCATTTTGAATGATTATTTGTTTATCGGTTTAATCTTATAGGTTTGCTTGCTTGTTTTCTTGTTTGTTTGCGTGCTCGCGCGAGTGCATACGTGCGTGCGTGTGTGGTGTGTGTGTGTTGTGTGTGTGTGTGTGTCGTGCGTGTGTGCGCGCGCGCGCGCGCGTGTGTGTGTGTGTGTGTGTGTGTGACCTTGCTTGTTTGCTTGCTTCTTTGTGCGCGCCTGCGCGCGTGTGCGTGTATGAGACCCCAACTTAAATGCATCTCAAGCACAGGCAGCAGTGTTATTCATCTTTCTCCGCTCACAAACCCTTCGGCAGTGCAAGGCGTTGATATGACAGAATGTGACAGAGATAATTGCTGTCTGGTACTCCATATCTATGCTGGGACCGAAAACAGGGGTCACAGGTGTTGTTTTACCGGGCATCGTGCCTTATGAATTTTTTGGCCCGGATACGGACACGTAACGGACGAGAAAATCAATTTGATAGTCGTGTCGTGGTGTGGTAGTTAATGCAATGGACTGACGGCTAGAAGGTGGGAGGTTTGATTCTCATCAGTAGTGCACATTATCGTGGGATTTTTTGTTTTGTTTTTGTTTTAGTTCCAGCTAGCTTTTTACCAGAGTGGTCTTTACGGAGTTCTCATTTGGAAGACACGAACAACACCGTCAAGCCTCTTCTTCCTTCTCTATGTCTGTCTCTCTATCTCTGTCTCTGTCTCTCTATCTCTGTCTCTGCTGTCTGTCTTTATCTGACTGTCTGTCTGTCTCTCTCTGTCTCCGTCTCTGCTTCTGTCTGTGTCTCTGTTTTTCTCTCTCTCCCTCTTTCTCTCACTCTCTCTCTCTGTCTCTCTCTCTCTGTGTGTCTCTCTCTGTCTCTGTCTCTGTCTGTCTGTCTGTCTGTCTCTCTCTCTCTCTCCGTCTCTGTCTGTCTGTCTCTGTCTCTGTCTGTCTGTTTCTCTGTCTCTCTATCTCTGTCTCTCTCTCTGTCTGTCTGTCTTCTGTTTATCTGTCTGTCTGTCTCTCTCTCTGTGTTTGTTCTTCTCTTTCTTTCTGTTTTTTAATTTTGATCGTGTGATAAGGAGAGAGGATTAGGTACACGTGTAGGTCAGAGACAGGTGGGGGACTCTGCCACTGGAGCAGACAGAAAACCAGGAGCGAATTGTTTTCTGGTATAAATCATTGATTTAAAAAGAATGAGAAAACACACACACACAAAAAAGAGAATAAGAACGCGTATTCAATACAAGACAAGACATTGCACTAAATACGCGCTCTTATTCGTTTTTTTGTGTTTTTTTTCCCCTGGCTCCTGTTTACTTGAACGCGGGCAGTCACACTTGTTTTGGATTTAAAAAGAATTGTGGTTGTTGTTGTTGTTCTTGATGATGATGATGATGATGTGAAGATGAAGACGATGATGATGATGATGATGATGAGGAGAGGAGGAGGAGGAGGAGGATGATTCTGTAATGTCGACATGGGTTCGTATCTTATTTTCGACATCATGGAAAGAATGCTGTAGTCGTCCAATTAATGATAGAAAATGATTTTTAGTGCATGCTATTATGCATGGTTTATCAGTCCACAGCATACCGGGAGTGTCTTATTACCGGACTGAACTACAAAAATGGAATCTCAACACGTTATCGTTTTTGGAAGTGTTAGTAGCCAAGCCAACTACTCAGACCCATATCGGGGCTGTAACCATCTCAAACAAAAAACCACACACATCTGAACACGTCGATGACCCCGGGGAAAAAACCCGGAGAAGGAAACGAAATACACGTATCACTGCATTCATGTAACTAATCTAAGGATGTACCCCTGGCACTGGCTTTTCCACCAAATTTATCCCTGGGGAATTTAAAAACACGATCTGAATACATTACATAAACGAAAACAGACACAAAAACTGGCATGTACTACTTACAATTGGTGCTAAGCGGTTTCCAGCTCCTTAGAGCTAAAACATTACTAAGTGCACAAACACAGACATAAAGATGAACCTGTAGTACTTACAATTGGTACAAAGTAGTTCATATTTCTTTAGAGCTATGACATGCAATTAATGTACGTATCCAGTTATCAAACTTAACAGACAGAAAGTATGTAAGTCTTTATGGAAAAAATAAAAGTCACTGGCTCAGCAAGGCAGAAAGCGAGATACGAAAAAGATGACAGAAATCAAAGGAAGAAGTTAGAAACGAAGAGAGTGAATGAAAAGGGTAACATTTCTAGCACAGAATTGTCAGAAGGTGAGGATGCTAGAAAGAGCCCTTGGTATTCCCCCGGGGGGGAGGGGGGATATCTACTCCTTACATTACAGTACTGTAGTGCAGTATACAACTCTGGCAGCAGTGACTAATTGTAGCTGTCTGGCAGTTGGTTTCTGAATTCCCACCCTCCACCCCCCGTGGGGATGCCGGGGGCTCTTTCAGTATAAATAATGTCCCCAATTTTTGGAAATTTTGTGCTAGAAATTTCCTCTTTTCTGTCTCTGACATTTCTTCCTATCTTTTGACTTGCTGGTCCATTCACCTGTATGTGTTCGATAAAGTCTTACGTACTTTTTCATAGGATTGATGACTGGTGCATATATCAATTGCAGTCTTGGCTGTAGGGAAGTGAGACATGCGGAAGCTATTTTAGGTAATTTACACCCGTTCTTATGTACCGTTCTTATGTATGTTTTGCTGTTCTTAGGTATGCTTAAATTTGTATTCGGGTGTGGTTTTTAGATCCCCTGTGCGATAAATTAGACGGAGTCGTCAACGCCGGGGGCATGTCCTTAGACTATGTGGACGAATACATTAATATGTGTACTTAATTTTCTTTTTTTTTCTTCCTGTTGAAGTTTTTTATGTTTTGAAGTGGGTATAGCCCTGATATGGCTCTACGCATTCGGCTGGGCTATAAACAACAATAACAATAACAACGGTTTCTGATTTTAATTTGTTGTTTGTGACTCAATGACAGGCTGAATGAAACAAGACCGCATTTCGATCTGAAGGAGGCTTTCAACTTTAGTCCCTGTGAAGAGGAGGTAAGTATCAAACGCCAGGTAGAATCTCATTTGTTTGAAAATGATTTTTGCTGTTATTATTGTTGTTATACCACATCTATTATCGTTGAGTGACTGCATGATATTGGAAATATGTGTGTGGTATATTATTGAATATTGTATATTAATGTACTTTCTTGACAATGTGCCATTTTGTGTAAAAACAGAAAAACAGAAAAAGAAAAAAAAACAAATCATAACCTAGGTGAAAAACGTGTTGGTTTTTTTACTATTACTACTTCTACTACTACTACTAGTACTAATGATGATAATTATGATGATAACAACAACAACTATAACAAAACGACAACAACAACAATATAATAATGATAATAATAATAATAATAACAATAATGATAATACATTGTAATGATAACAGTAATAATGATGATAATAATGATGATGATGGTAACAACAACAACAAAATCATCATCATCATCAACAACAACAACAACAACAACAACAACAGTAATAATAATAATAATCATAATGATAATAATAACAATGATAATAATAATACCACCACTACTGCTACTAATTATACTACTACTATTACTGACGATGACGACGACAACGACGACGACGATGATGATAATGACGATATTAATGGTGATGATGATGATAGGAATGATAATGATAACAACAACAATAACAACAACAATCATCATCATCATCATCATTATCATCATCATTATGAAATCATGACGGCAAACGGATCAAGAAATAAAGTGTTGATATGTTGGGACAGGAACTACCCAGTGAAATACCAGACATGAACCGAAGTTTCCACGATATGTTTCGAAGTTGTCACACGCTGTCCAACAATATCCTTGACCTTCTTGGGGTGGCCTTGGAACTGGAGGTAGGTCAAAAAGGCCATCTGCTTTTGTTTCGTTTTGTTATAACATAACTGAAAAAGAGATGATTCTGATGATGTTGATAATGATGACGACTTTTGTTTATCTGTTTGTTTGTTTTTTCAGGATCATTGCACTCGGGAGGTTACCTTTGTGCTCACTTTTTTTTTCGTCCATTTTCTACGCCACCTCAATGACCACAGAAACTGGCACAGTTTTTACAATGCAATGATGATGATGTCGATGAGGATGATAATCATGATGCTATGGAGTTCCATCTAGGATTGAGACAGCGTGACAGGGCTGTACTCTGCGCTTATTATCATAACATGTCCTGGCATCAACCAGGCCCGAGAGATACAGACACCTGCGGTGTTGGTCAGAAGATTTCAGCAACACCCTCAATGACGCATCCGTTAAGTGGATGAGACTCGACTGTGTGGTCCCAAGTCTTCCCAGTGAGCCCATAGCACGCCCAACTCTGGGTAGGAGCTGGTCAGAGCTGAAAAATCCCACTGTGAGTTTTGAAGGGACTGATGTGGATTCGAACCCACAACCTTCCAGTCTGTAGTCTGTTGCGTTAACCATTACACCACGGCGACTGGTGTTTGTTTGTTTGTTTTGCTGCCCATTTTCTCCTGTTTCAATGGCGTTGATTCAACGCCACTTATTCGGGCATTTCACCACACCACAAATCCCATGTTCATCATCATCATCATCATGTGCCCTGCCACATGGCGTTGGCTATCATGACCCTCCATAAGCATCTATCCCTTGTTGCTGCAAGCACATCTTCCATCCTCTCTGTCCTTAGCCACTCTGCAAATCGTCCATTATTTTTTCCCTGGGTATACCTTGTGCAGTCTTTCCCTCCAGCTTTCCTGTTGTGACCAAGTGCTCTAATTTCCCTTTCCTCATAAAATGATCTATAAATGTTGCCCGTCTTTTCCTAATCTTCTTTATGAATGATCTTCTTGTGTCTGTCTCGATCAAGACTGTTTCGTTTGTTTTCTTTGCCGTCCATGGAACTCTCAACATCCTTCTTAGAAACCACATCTCAGCTTGCTAAATCTTGTTCTGGCTTTGCTTGTTGACTGTCCACGTCTCACTACCGTATAACATTATCGGTTCTACATAACATTCAAGAACTCTCTTCCTGATGTTAATTGATAGGCATTTGTTGGTAAGAATGCATTTTATCTTCTTGAATGCTGTTTTGGCTTGGCGATTTGATTCTACTGGCTATTTCTGATGTGCGTCTGCCGCCTGTTGAGATGATCGTTCCCAGATATTTAAAGTTATCAACCTGTCTCAAGGTTGTGCCGTTTGCTGTTATTTTGCTTGAGGGGATTTCTTGTCTTTTTAACTGATTACCATGACTTCAGTCTTATTGCTATTTAGTTGAAATTTTATTTTTGCTTTCCATTTCTATTATTTGAGATTCATGGCCAGACAAAACAGAAAAATCCCATGTTCGTTAACTCAGAATCCCAGTTTTAGTTTCTCAAGACGACCTTTCCGCGCTCAGAGTGAATTCCATATGCAGTAATGTCACAGGTGCCATGTGTATGGTGATCATGGCACAAGCCTTAAACCTGAACATAAACCCATGAACTGGCCAGGTCCTGTGGTCCTACCTAGCCTATGTTTTACCTAGTAAACATTCTAGTGTTAGGAAGCCCATAGGAGTCAGTGGTGCCAAGTTGCCGTGAAGCCACCCATGTCAGGAGACCCTGCACTGTGGTCGGGACATCTTCAGTGGAATTCAACAGTGCCTGTTCTAGGTGGGTTTTTTTTTTCAAATCCCCACTAACGGCAGGAATCGCTCACTCGCGGAGCCAGACAGAGTGAGAGTCCCCAGGTAAGGAGACTACCACCACCACGGCCATCCAGTAAGGACAGCCCCCCCCCCCATGAGCCACTGACACCCCCACATGAACCACTGACACCACCACCAAGTCCCTCCAACAAGGACAACCCCCATGAACCACTGACACCACCACCACGTCCCTCCAACAAGGACAGCCCTCATGAACCACTGACACCACCACCACCACGGACCTCCAACAAGGACAGCCCCCCATGAACCACTGACACCACCACCACCTCCCTCCAACAAGGACAGCCCCACCATGAACCACTGACACCACCACCACGGACCTCCAACAAGGACAGCCCCCATGAACCACTGACACCCCCATGAACCACAGACACTCGATGAACCACTGACACCACCACCACGTCCCTCCAACAAGGACAGCCCCCCATGAACCACTGAACCACCACCACGTCCCTCCAACAAGGACAGCCCCCATGAACCACTGAACCACCACCACGTCCCTCCAACAAGGACAGCCCCCCATGAACCACTGAAACCACCACCACGTCCCTCCAACAAGGACAGCCCCCATGAACCACTGACACCCCCATGAACCACAGACACTCGATGAACCACTGACACCACCACCACGGACCTCCAACAAGGACAGCCCCCCATGAACCACTGAAACCACCACCACGTCCCTCCAACAAGGACAGCCCCCATGAACCACTGACACACCCCATGAACCACAGACACTCGATGAACCACTGACACCACCACCACGGACCTCCAACAAGGACAGCCCCCCATGAACCACTGAACCACCACCACGTCCCTCCAACAAGGACAGCCCCCATGAACCACTGACACACCCCATGAACCACAGACACTCGATGAACCACTGACACCACCATCACGTCCCTCCAACAAGGACAGCCCCCATGAACCACTGACACACCCCATGAACCACAGACACTCGATGAACCACTGACACCACCACCACGTCCCTCCAACAAGGACAACCCCCCATGAACCACTGACACCACCACCACCACGACCCTCCAACAAGGACAACCCCCCATGAACCACTGAAACCACACCACGTCCCTCCAACAAGGACAGCCCCCATGAACCACTGAAACCACCACCACGTCCCTCCAACAAGGACAGCCCCCCATGAACCACTGACACCTCCACCATGACCTCCAACAAGGACGGTCCCCCGTGAACCACTGACATCCCCACCATGACCTCCAACAAGGACAGTCCCCCATGAACCACTGACACCCCACCATGACCTCCAATAAGGACAGTCTCCCATGAACCACTGACACCCCCATGAACCACTGACACCCCCATGAACCACTGATACCCCCATGAATCGCCACCACCCCCATGACACCCCATGAACCACTGACACCCCCATGAACCAATGACATCCCCATGAACCAATGACACCCCCACCACGACCCTCCAACAAGGACAGCCCCCCATGAACCACTGACACCCCTCCATGACCCTCCAACAAATTCAGCCCCCCATGAACTACTGACACCCCCATGAACCACTGACACCCCCATGAATCACAGACACCCCATAAATCACTAACACCCCCACCATGGCCCTCCGACAAGGACAGCCCCCCCCCCATGAACCACTAACACCCCCACCATGGACCTCCAACAGGGACAGCCCCCCCCCCTCCAATGAACCACTAACACCCCCACCATGGCCCTCCGACAAGGACAGCCCCCCCCATGAACCACTAACACCCCCACCACAGACCTCCAACAAGGACACCCCCCTCCAATGAACCACTGACACCCCCTCCACAAACCATCCAACAAGTTCAGCACCCCCCCCCCCCCCATGAACTGCTGACACTCCCATGAACCACCGATACCCTCATGAACCACTGACACCCCCATGAACCACTGACATCCCCATGAACCACTGGCACCCCTATGAATCACTGACACTCCATGAACCACTGACACCCCCATGAACCATTGACACCCCTATCAACTACCGACACCTTCATGAACCACTGACACCCCATGAACCACTGACACCCCACCACGGCTCTCCAACAAGGACAGCCCCCCATGAACTACTGACAACCCCCCATGAACCACTGACATCACCACCACGGCCCTCCAACAAGGACAGCCCCCAATGAACCACTGACACCACCATGAACCACTGACATCACTACCACGGCCCTCCAACAAGGACAGCCCCCCATGAACCACTGACACCACCACCACGGCCCTCCAACAAGGACAGCCCCCCATGAACCACAGACACCCCCATGAACCACTTACACCCCACCACGGCTCTCCAACAAGGACAGCGCCCCCCCCCCCCCCCCATGAACTACTGACAGCCCCCCACGAACCACTGACACCACCACCACGGACCTCCAACAAGGACTGCTCCCCATTAACCACTGACACCCCCACCACGACCCTCCAACAAGGACAGCCCCCCCATGAACCACTAACAACCCCAACACGACCTTCCAACAAGGACAGCTCCCCCATGAATCATTGACACCCCCATGAACCACTGACACCACCACCACAGCCCTCCAACAAGGACTGCTCCCCATTAACCACTGACACCCCCACCACGACCCTCCAACAAGGACAGCCCCCCCCCCCATGAACCACTGACACCCCCTCCATGACCATCCAACAAATTCAGCCCCCCATGAACTACTGACACCCCCCATGAACCACTGACACCCCCCATGAATCACAGACACCCCATGAATCACTAACACCCCCACCATGACCCTCCGACAAGGACAGCCACCCCCCCCCTGAACCACTAACACCCCCACCATGGCCCTCCGACAAGGACAGCCCCCTCATGAACCACTAACACCCCCACCACGGACCTCCAACAAGGACAGCCCCCCCCCCCCCAATGAACCACTAACACCCCCACCATGGCCTTTCGACAAGGACAGCCCCCCCCCCCATGAACCACTAACACCCCCACCACAGACCTCCAACAAGGACACCCCCCCTCCAATGAACCACTGACACCCCCCCTCCACAAACCCTCCAACAAGTTCAGCCCCCCCCCCCCATGAACCACTAACACCCCCACCATGGACCTCCAACAAGCACAGCCCCCCCAATGAACCACTAACACCCCCACCATGGCCCTCTGACAAGGACAGCCCCCCATGAGCTACTGACACCCCCCATGAACCACTGACACCACCACCACGGCCCTCCAACAAGGAGAGACCCCCTTGAACCACTGACACCCCCGTGAACACCGACACCCCCATGAACCACCGACATCCCCATGAACCACTGACACACCCATGAACCACCGACACCCCTATGAACCACAGGCACCCCCATGAATTACTGACACTCCATGAACCACTGACACCCTACCACGACCCTCAACAAGGCAGCCCCCCATGAACCACTGACACCCCCACGAACCATTGACACTCCTATGAACACTAACACCCCATAAACCACTGACACCCCATGAACCACTGACACCCCTACCACGACCCTCCAACAAGGGCAGCCCCCATGAACCACTGACACCCCCACGAACCATTGACACTCCTATGAACTACTGACACCCCTTAAACTACTGACACCCCATGAATCACTGACACCCCTATGAACAAATGACATTCCATGAACCACTGACACCCCCATGAGCGAATGACATCTCCATGAACCACTGACACCCCCATGAACCACTGACACACCACCACGGCCTCAACAAGGAGAGACCCCCTTGAACACTGACACCCCGAAACCACGACACCCCATGAACACGACACCCCCATGAACCACTGACACCACCACCACGGCCCTCCAACAAGGAGAGACCCCCTTGAACCACTGACACCCCCGTAAACCACCGACGCCCCCATGAACTACCGACATCCCCATGGACCTCTGACACACCCATAAACCACCGACACCCCCATGAACCACTGGCACCCCCATGAATTACTGACACTCCGTGAACCACTGACACCCCCACCACGATCCTCCAGCAAGGGCAGCCTCCCATGAACCACTGACACCCCCACGAACCATTGACACTCCTATGAACTACTGACACCCCCATAAACCACTGACACCCCATGAACCACTGACACCCCATGAACCACTGACACCCCATGAACGAATGACATCTCCATGAACCACTGACACCCCCATGAACGAATGACATCGCCATGAACCACTGACACCCCACCACGGCTCTCCAACAAGGACAGCCCCCCATGAACCACTGACACCACCACCACGGACCTCCAACAAGGACAGCCCCCCATGAACCACTAACACCCCCAACACGGCCTTCCAACAAGGACAGCTTCCCCCCCCCCCCCATGAACCATTGACACCCCATGAACCACTGACACCACCACCACAGCCTCCAACAAGGACTGCCCCACACGAACCACTGACACCCCCCATGAACCACTGACACCCCCACTTCGGCCTCCAACAAGGACAGCCCCCCCCCCCCCATGAACCACTGACGCCCTCATGAACCACTAACACCCCCACTTCGGCCCTCCAACAAGGACAGCGTCCCATGGACCACTGACGCCCCCATGAACCACTGACACCCCCATGAACCACTAACACCCCAACCACAGCCCTCCAACAAGGACAGCCCCCCATGAACCACTAACACCCACACCTCGGCCCTCCAACAAGGATAGCTCCCCATGAACCACTGACACCCCCCATGAACCACTGGAATAATCTTGGTTACATATATATGACATGTGTATCTGTGTATCTTGTCTTCAAAAAAAAAATTCTAAAGTAAATAAACAAACAATTGAAGATCTGAATCACAACACAACTAGCTATTCAGTATAAACTCGTCTTACGTGACGGAAAGTTCCCCCCCCCCCCCCCCCAGTCCCTAGTCAATGCACAAAGCCTCAGCTACCTATCAACAAGGTGAAGACAATATGTTCTTAATCATAGCCCCGCCAGTCTGTCGTTCACTTTCGAGGAAAGAAAAGAGAAAATAGACAAGTAAGTCAGTCAGTCAGTCAGTCAGTCAGTCAGTCGATAAATAAGTACATACGTAAATAGGTGAATAAATAAATACAAAATAAAGGAGTGTGTAGATAAATAAGTCAAAATTCACCATACATATAATGATTGGTAATTTCATCGACGATGGGGATGATGATCATGATCCTATAGGATTCTGTCTGGGAGCAGAATCGCCATTTCTTTTCATAGAGCTGAGGGTCAAGATTTGATATCTCGAGTTCAATCCCAACCCACAACATGTAAAACCTGGCCTGTTTGCCGTCCATCTGAATGTTTCCATCATTCTGGTGGTGTCAGCGTAGCGTTTCATAGTTCCCTTCTTCTCTCCCGCCCCCCTTCCCCATTTCAAGACCTTGCCAGCGATTAGGATTTTGCGCAGGCGACAGGAATTGACCGTATGTAATGCATTCTTCTTAACAAACTCCAAACTCCTCCCGGCTAGAATTCAGAGTGAGCGACAGAGCTGTATTCTACGTTTCCTTTCATCACAATATATCCAGGCGTAGGTTTTTTTTCTTTTAAAGAAATTTCATGAGGAATAGAAATTAGAGCACCTGATCACAACAGGAAAGCTGGAGGGAAAGAGAAACCGGGAAGACCCAGGGAGAAAATATGTGAACGGATTGCAAAATGGCTGATGACAGAGAGGGTGGGAGATATACTTCCAGCGACAAGGGGTAGATTCGTATAGAGGGCCATGATCGCCAATGCCATGCGACAGGGCACATGATGATGATGATGATGATGATGGCGATGATGATGATGATATCCTGGCGTCAACCAGGCCCGAGAGATAAGACACCTGTAGTGGTTGGCCAGGAAACTTGAACAACTCCTTCAGTCTTCCATGAGGTGGTTGAAAATCGTCTGTGTGGTCCTAGTCTTCCCAATGTGCCCGTAGCATGCTCAAGCGAGTAGGAACTGGTCGATGATGATGATGATGATGATGATGATGATGCTATACATGTATTACGTGTGTGTGTGTGTATGTATGTATGTGTGTGTGTGTGTGTGTGTGTGTGTGTGTGTGTGTGTGGTGTGTGTGTGTGTGTGCATGTGTGTGTGTGGTATCGTGTATATGTATGCGTATGCATATGTGTATGTGTGTCTCTCTATGTCTGCTCATGTGCACGCGTGCATGCATGTCTGTGTGTGTGTGCGTGCATGTGTGCGTGTGTGCGTGCGTGCATGTGTGCGTGTGTGCGTGTGTGTGTGTGTGTGTGTGTGCAGGACCCATCCTTATTAAGCAAGAGCCACAAGTTGGGAGGACAGAAGGGAAGTTACACAACAATCCGCAGTCTGTATTATCCCCCTTGTACCGAATGTAAGGGTCTGTGTAGCTATCCGTTCATTTGTCTCCATTTCTCGATTATTTTCAGTTTTTGGTTTGTTTGTTTGTCATTTTGTTTGTTTGTTTATGTTTGTTTATTTCCTACTTATTTATTTTTGTGCCACGTGAATATGGTTTCTTTTTCATGGTAGTGAAGAAGGGACATTATAACTGTACAACGCATAGCAAGAAGGAGAAAAACCGAAAAAAGGCGTCTTTTTACACCAACGGGGCACAATGCAGAATACAGTCACGAACAGTGCAGAGATAATTTATCTATTTCACATGCTAGTGTGAAAGTGAAGAAGGAAGGGAACTGTGGGGGTAGGGAGCTTGAGCGGGAGTGGGGGTGGATGAGGGATTTGGTTTCTATTGTTGACTTTTTCTTTATGTCATTCCATGCAGATCAAACTTGGAAGAAAAAAAAATTACGGATATATATATATATATATGTGTTGTATGTTGTGTGTTTTTGAGTGTGTGTATATGTGTGTGTATATGTGTGTGTGTTGTGTGTGTGTGTGTGTGTGTGTGTGTGTGTGTGTGTGTGTGTTGGTGTTGTGGTGCGTGAGAGAGAAAGAGAGCGAGAGGAGATGGGTGTGTGTGTTGTATGTGTGGTTATGTGTTATTGTGTACGTGAGCGAGAGAGAGAACTAGAGAGGCAGAGACGAGAGAGAGGGGGGGGGGAGGGAGAGAAAGAGAAAGGGAGAGACGGAGACGAGACAGACAGACAGAGCTCAACGACACTTTTTAATTTTTGAGGGTAGAGGGGTTTTTAGTTTGCTGAATTCAGTTTCAGTTTAGCTATCAGACTGATGTTAAGACATTTTATCATTTTCAAATTTCTGATTCAATCACTGCATGTTAACAAGTTTAAAAAAATTGAACATGCTTCTCCTGTGTTGTTCGTGATGTGTTTGTTTTAATTATTTCCGCGTCGAGTTATGCAGGCAGCTTTTAAGTTTACATGATAATAAATGGTTTATGATGATGATAATTGTGGTGTGTGTGTGTGGTGTGTGTGTGTGTGTGTGTGTGTGTGTGTGGTGTGTGTTGTGGTGTGTGTGTGTGTGTGTGTGTGTGTGTGTGTGTGTGTTGTTTTTTTTCTCTTTGTGTTTGTTACATGTACGTGTGTACACGTATGTATGTATGTGTGTGTGTATGTATGTATGCATGTATGTATGTATGTATGTATATATGTATATATGTATACATGTGTGTATGTATGTATGTACATACGTACGTACTTACGTACGTACGTACGTATGTATGTATGTTTGTATGTGTGTGTGTATGTTTGTATGTACATATGTATGTATGTATGTGTATGTATGTATGTATGTGTTGTATTATGTGTATGTATGTGTGTATGTATGTATGTATTCTTGCATGTACGTACGTACATACGTATGTATGTATGCATGTATGTATGTGTTATGTATGTATGTATGTATATATATATATGTATATATGTATGTATGTATGTACGTATGTACGCATGTGTGTATGTATGTATTATGTATGCATGTTTGTGTCTGTCTGTATGTATGTGTGTATGTATGTATGTATGCATGTGTTATGTATGAATGTCTGTATGCATATATGTATGCATGTATGTCTGTCTGTATGTATGTATGTACGTATTTATGTATGTGTGTATGGTGTTTGTGTGTGGTGTGTGTGCGCATGCGTGCGTACGTGCGTGCGCGTGCGTGCGCGTGTGTGTATGTCTGTATGTAACAGACAAAGAAGGACAGATACAATGCGGAGAACACTCAGACTATGGCTCCATCACGCTGCTGTTTCAGGACGACATCGGCGGTCTGCAGGTGGGTGTCTGTCTTTTGTCTTCAACTCATTGTAACAGAGGGTCAACTCATTCTAACAGAAGGTCAGCTCATTCTAACAGAAGGTCAGCTTATTCTGACAGAAGGTCAACTCTTTCTAACAGAAGGTCAGCTCATTCTGACAGAAGGTCAACTCATTCTAATAAGGTCAACTTATGCTAACAGAAGGTCAGCTCATGCTAACAGGTCAGTTCATTCTAACAGAAGGTCAACTCATTCTAACAGAAGGTCAGCTCAGTCTAACAGAAGGTCAGCTCATTCTAACAGAAGATCAACTCATTCTAACAGAAGGTCAACTCATTCTAACAGAAGATCAACTCATTCTAACAGAAGGTCAGCTCATTCTGACAGAAGGTCAACTCATTCTGACAGAAGATCAACTCATTCTAACAGAAGGTCAACTCGTTCTGACAGAAGGTCAACTTATTCTGACAGAAGGTCAGCTCATTCTAACAGAAAGTCAACTCGTTCTAACAGAAGGTCAACTCGTTCTGACCGAAGGTTAACTCATTCTAACAGAAGAAGGTTAGCTCATTCTAAAATGTCAACTCATTCTAACAGAAGGTCAACTCGTTCTAATTGAAGAAGAATAGCTCATTCTAACAGAAGATGGTTAGCTCATTCTAACAGGTGAACTCATTCTAACAGAAGGTCAGCTTATTTTAACAGAAGGTCAGCTCATTCTTACAGAATGTTAGTTCATTCTAACAGAATGATGTCATTTCATTCTAACAGAAGGTCAACTCGTTTTAACAGAAAAATGCTAGCTCATTCTAACAGAAGGTCAGCCCCTTCTAACAAAGGTCAGCCCCTTCTAACAGAAGGTCAGACCCTTCTAACAGAAGAAGGTTAGTTCATTCTAAGAGAACAAGGTCAGCTCATTCTAACAGAAGGTCAACTAATTCTAACAAAAGAAAGTCAACTCATTCTAACATAAGAAAAGCTCATTCTAACAGGTCATCAACTCATTCTAACAAAAGAAAGACAACTCATTCTAACAATCTCCCTTTATACCTTTTATACCGCCTTTCACAGAATATCCCAATTTTGTACTTTTCAGGGTCACTGTGACCTTGAAGAAGGTTCAACATGTGATTTGAAGTGAGGTGAGGGCAGTGGTAGTCTTCAGAACATTTTATAATACTGTCAGAAGTTTAATTAATGAGAAAGTGCTATTCAGAGATCTTCCTCATAAAGTTTCGTTTTTAGGCATTGTTTTGGTCCGTGTTACCTTAACCTTGACACTTTGACCTGACCTACTAACTTATGCGTTTGCTCTGGCCAAAATTTAGTAAAGATCTGATAAAGATGTGATAATGAGTTGAGAAAATTTTGTTCGCACATCTTTGTCACACAAAGGCATGTGCTTGTGTGTGTGTGTGTGTGTGTGTGTGTGTGTGTGTGTGTGTGTGTGTGTGTGTGTTGTGTGTGTGTGTGTGTGTTAGTGTGTGTGTGTGTGTGTGTGTTCGTTCATTGATTTAACGTCTTTTCACTATAAGTGATATTAGACGGGGGAGGGGGGGGAGGGTAAGAACAAAAATATCTGAATAAAATAAAATGGAGAATGATAGTTGGACAGGTTTGATTGGGGCAGAGGAAACAGGGTAAAAAATCATAAACAACTTAACAAACATTAGTAACAATTAACTTCAACAATGTGAGGGGAAATTTTAACACTAAAACACAAACTGCGTAAAGTTAAAGTAATGCATTAACAGGACTGTGAACTAATGATTATGAAAGTTTAACTAACAAAGATTGATCTGATGTTACTTTTTTGAAATGAGTTTCAGAATAGTTTTCTTGTGCAAACATTTTCGGTAAAAAAGAACGTAGCATTTTGCAGTGAAATAAACAGTGAAACAGTGTGAACTGTCCGCCGCAAATACACTTGACATTTTTACAATGTTTTGTTTTCAATGCGTTTAGCTGAATACGAAAACGAAGAGCAATAATTGATCTCAAATGATACATGGTGTGTGTGTGTGTGTGTGTGTGTGTGTGTTGTGTGTGTGTGTGTGTGTGTGTGTGTGTGTGTGTGTGTGTGTGTGTGTTGTTCGCTCGTTTTTTTCTTTTAACATCTGTTTACAAGTTTTAATTAATTAATTAATTAATTAATTACAATATTTTATATAGCGCAAAATCTTGATAAAATCAAATCTAAGCGCTGAAGCAGACACACACGCAAGCACGCACGCACGCACGCACGCACGACACACGCACGCACGCACCACACACACACACACACACACACACACACACACACACACACACTCACACACACGCATGGCTATAAATGGGGAGAAAGAATAAAAGCAATAAAAGCAAGAATAAAAGCAATGAAAAATTATAGAGAGCATAGCATATACAATTATATATTATAACCATGTGATTCCCCTCCGAGCGGAGACAGGCTGCAGAGGGGGGGGGGGGGGGGTTGAGTGAGGTTAGGATTTTATGCGGAGGAGAAAAGGTGAGTTTTGAGAGCGGACTTGAAGGAGGACAAAAGTAGGTTGCTGACGGACTGAGAGAGGAAGTTTGTTCCAGGAGAGTGGACCAGAAACAGAGAAGGCTCGTGGACCATAGGTATTGAGCTTAGTGCGTGGAAAGCGAAAAGTCAGAGGATCGGAGGCAGAGCGGAGGGTACGTGAGGGAACATAGATCTCAAGTAGGCTTGACAGGTAATCGGGGGCTGCGTTATTGAGGCTTTTGTAGCACATGGTGTCTAGTTTGTACTGTATGCGCTTTGATACAGGGAGCCAGTGAAGTTGTGCCAGGAGAGGAGATATGTGGTCAGCTTTTTTCTTTTTGAGTACAAGGCGTACAGCATTGTTTTGAATGCGCTGTAGGATGTGAATGGTGGAGGCAGGAAGACCAGACAGGAGTGAATTGCAATAGTCAATGCGAGACATTATGAAGGAGAGAACGAGTTTTGCAGTTGTTTCGACAGAGAGATACTTCCTGATCAGCCTTATACGATGGAGATGATAGTAGCAGGATCTGGCAGTTTGAGAAACAAAGTTGTTCATGGAGAGGGTAGAGTCAATGCAGACACCAAGGTTTTTAGCTGAATCAGAAATTGGGACTGATGTGTTACATAATGGGAGAGAAAGAGGAGGCAGCTGAGAAAGTTTCTGACGGGTGCCAATGAGGATAGCTTCTGTCTTGTCGTCATTAAGCTGAAGTTTGTTGAACGTCATCCAGTTCTTAATGTCTGAGTAACACTCAGTGGTGCGAGTCAACAGGCGCTGTATATTATCAGGTGAGTCACTGTCTTGAAGTTGGGTGTCATCAGCATAGAAGTGGTGTTTTATAGAGTGGGAGTTGATGATGGTGGACAGGGGGGAGGTGTAAAGAGTGAAAAGAACAGGGCCAAGGACAGATCCTTGTGGAACACCACAGGTCAGGTATGCAGGTTGAGAGTAAGTGCCATTGATGAGAACGGTTTGTTTTCTGTTTGATAGGTATGAAGTAAACCAAGACAGAGCAATGTCAGAGATGCCAAAAGTATGATGAAGTCTAGAAAGGAGAATACCATGATCAATGGTATCAAAGGCTGCAGACAGATCAAGGAGTGTGAGGAGAGAGACTTTGCCAGTATCAGTTGCAAGGAGGAGATTGTTGAGAATGTGTAGTAGGGCAGTTTCAGTGCTATGGCACTGGCGGTAGGCTGACTGGAAAGGATTGAGGAGATTGTTGGCAGACAGGTGAGAGTTCAGCTGGTTGAGGACGACTTTTTCAAGGAGTTTTGACAAGAAAGAGAGATTAGAGATAGGCCGGTAAACAATAGCAGACTTGAAAGAATCTGGGACAGTTCCAGTTTGAAGAGAAGTGTTGATGATGTCAATGATGAATGGGAGGAGAGTAGGGAGACAGTCGGCGTAGAGAGAACCTGGAAGAGGATCCAGTTCGCAGGTTTTGAACGACATGGATCTGATTGTGTTGAGAATTTCTTCTTGTGAGACTGGGGTAAAAGTAGTAAGAGGTGTGCCAGAGAAGGAAGGGTCAGGTGGGCATGGTTGACAGGGTGTCCTGTCAAGCCTGTCACGAAGAGTTTGTATTTTGGTGGTGAAATAGTTGGAGAATACAGATGGGAGTTCTTCATTTGTATGTTTTGTTGGGAGAGGTAAATCTTTTCGTGTGCCAAGGAGATGATTCATGGTTGTAAAGAGTTCTTTTGAAGAAGAGGCATTCAGGATTTGGTTTGGAAATAGCTTGTTTTTGCTGATGCAATGAGGGTGGATACTTTTGTTTTAGAGGCTTGGAAAAGTTGCCTGTGTACAGTGAGTTTGGATTTGCGCCAGCGGCGCTCTGCTCTGCGGCGGGCACGTTTTGCACAGGCGATCTCATGAGTGAGCCAGGGGGTAGGGGGGCGGTCAGGTAAAAGACGGGTTGTGGCTGGAGCATGAGTGTCCAGAAGATGATGGAGAGTAGTATAGAATTCATCGGCAAGGTTATGTGACTTTTCAGAAAGGAGACGGGAGGCATCAGATGAAAATGTGGAGAGGTCGATAGATTTGAGATTGCGTCGAGTCCCTGTGCGCATGGTACGGGATGGAGGAGAAATGTCGAGAGAACAGAGAATTGCAGAGTGGTCAGATGGAAGGGCTGAAGTTAGACGGGTAGAAAGAACTAAGCAGTTGTCAGTAGCGGAATTGTGGTGATCACGAGAAATGATCCAGTCAAGAATGTGACCTTTTTGATGGGTTGGTTCAGAAATGTGTTGAGTCATATTGTGATTGGACAGAGAGTTGATGATATGTCTTGTGTCATAACGGTGAGTGTTGTCATAGTGGACATTGATGTCACCTAGAATGATGAGATTTCCAGGTAAGAGGCAGTAGTGGTCAAGCAATTGGTCAAAGTCAGAGAGAAACGTGGATGTGGTGAGTTTGTTGGCAGAGCTAGGTGGGGGTCGATAGACACAGGAGAAGTGATGGGTGAGGGGTGGATTGGAAGGATACTTCAACGTGCTCGAAAGAAGGATGGGAGAAAGGCAGAGACTGCGAGAAAGATAGGCGGGAATGGAGTGAGTCGTTGTAGAGGATGGCGATACCGCCACCTCGGGATGAGCGATGGAAAGAAGCAAGCCTGTAACCACTCGGAGTGAGGCTAGCATGTATAGGTTCGTGACCAAGGGGGTTAAGCCATGTCTCTGTGATAAAAGCAATGTCAACATGCTCATCTGCGATAAAATCAGCAATGACTTCGGCTTTGCCATCAGTGCATGTTGACTGAGCATTAAAAAGGCATAGTTTCAGCCTATCACAGTCATATGGTGGCGGCCGAGGTGGCGACGAAGGCGGCACCGACGGGACAGAAGGCGAAACCGGCACCGGCGGGACAGAAGGCGAAGGCGGCACCATCAGGACAGAAGGCGAAGGCGAAGACGCAGAGGAGGAGACGAAGCTTGCAGCAGCGAGGTCGAGGGCAGGGGCAGTGGAGGAGAAGAAGAAGCAGGAGACGAAAAAGTGGCGTCGGGCAGGAGGCAGGTTGTGCCAAAGACGGTGGAGACGTCCACCACGACAGGATCGCGCAGTGCGGGGCTTAGGACACAGCCCCAGTGTTCGTATTCGCTGGTAGACGCCTCCACCGAGGTAGCATTTGCTGTGTTTAAAAAGTGTCAGTCCAATTTGTTTTATAAAAGACGGGTCCATAATTGCGAGCCAGGCAGGAGAGGAAGATACTTGCACATTCAAGTGCCCTATTTAATGTCTATTCTATGTCTGTGTTTGTGTGTGTGTGTGCGTGCGTGCGTGCATGTGTGCGTGCGTGTGTGTGTGTGTGTGTGTGCGTGTCTCTCTGTTTGTGTGTGTATGTATGTGTGTGAATGCGTGTGTATGTGTTTGTATGTGTACGTGCATATGTGCGTGTGTGTGCGTGCATGTGTGTTTGTGGGTATGTGTGTGCTTGCGTGCGTGTGTATGTGTGAGCGTGTGTGTGTGTGTGTGTATGCGTGTGTGTGTATTTCTGTGTGTATGTGTGTGTGCGTGTATGTATGTATGTGTGTGTGTGTGTATGTATGTATGTATGTGTGTGTGTGTGTGTGTGTGTGTATGTGTGTGTGTGTAGATCTTGGGGAAGGACGGAGAGTATCACGATGTGACACCAGTACCAGGAACTGCCGTGGTCAACGTGGGAGATTTGATACAGAGATGGACAGCTGATAAATATCCTGCCACGGTAAGCACCCTCTTCGTCGTCGTCGTCGTCGTCGTCATCATCATCATCATCATCATCATCATCATCACCATCATCATCTTTCTCATCCTCACGCTCATCCTTCTCGTCGTCCTCCTTTCTCTGCTGCTGCTGCTCCTCCTCCTCATCATCATCATCACACCACCACCACCATCACCATGACTGTTGTCATTTATTTGTTTAATTATAATGATAATGGACTGCCGATAAATATCTCGCCACAGTTATCATCATCATCGTCGTCGTCATCATCATCAACATCGTCGTCGTCATCATCATCATCATTCATCATCATCATCATCATCACCACCCCCACCACCACATCCATCCTCCTGCTCCTCCTCCTCCTCCTCCTCCTCCTCTCATCATCATCATCATCATCATCACCATCATCATAATTATTGTTGCCATTTTTTGTATAGTATTTATAATGATAATGGACTGCCGATAAATATCCTGCCACGACAATCATCATCATAAACATCATCATCATAAATTGTCGTCATAATCATCATCATCGTCATCATCATCAACATCATCATCACGAATATCATCATCACCATCGTCGTCGTCGTCGTCAATATCATCATTATCATCGTCGTCGTCGCCGTCATCATCATCATCATCATCATCATCATCATCGTCATTTTGTATACAGTAATCATGATATTAACACTAACACTACTAAATAATAAGAACAGTACTGGTATCTGCCATATCCGCCTGCTCAACGAAACATCAAGGAACTCTTACCGCTGTGTTTACCACTAAGAGTTGTATGTTTTATTCTGTGTTGTCTTTTGTTTGCAATTGACCAAGGACGAAAATGTGCGCCTGTCTTGTTTTGAATATTATACACGGTTCTTGTTTTTCTATTGTGGTTTTGTTTGCCCAAAGCACTGAATAACAAACATCTACACGCGTACACTCTCTCATGGAGACACAGAGAACAATCGAAGGAGAACAAGAGAGAGAGGAGGAGAGAGAGAGAAGGAGAGAGGAGAGAGAAGAGAGGAGAGGAGAAAAGAGAAGAGAAGGAGAGAGAGAGAAAGAGAGAAGAGAAGGAGCAGAGAGAAGACAGAGAGAAAGAGTACAAGGGGATGATTTCATATACGATGGTATGAAACAAATAAGGTATAAGTTTTCTTTTTATATCCCACCCTTGGCCAAATAGAATCAACACTACACACAAAGGAGAAGATCTGAAGTTTCAATTCTAAATACTTTGGTGCTATAAAATGTGTTAGTGATTGATGTGATTGTCAGGTAATGGAAGAGCTAACAGGTGCATGGCATATTTTATATGCCACTTCTTAAATAATGTGAAACTAAGACACTTTCGCATGTTTTCTGGTAATGTGTTTCAGAGGATACATGAGGCTTGATCTGAAGAGGTTGAGAGAGAGAGAGAGAGAGAGAGGCTTGATTTAAAGAGGTTGAGGGAGAGAGAGAGGCTTGGTTTAAAGAGGTTGAGAGAGGGAGAGAGAGTGAGAGAGGCTTGATTCAAAAAGGGAAAGACAGACAGACAGAGACAGAGAGAGACAAAAACAGAGAGGGAAGGAGAGAGAGACAGAAAAAGACAAAAAAAGGCAGAGGCAGAGAGAGAGAGAGAGATAAAGAAAGAAAGAAAGAGAGAGAGAGAGAGAGGAGACAGACAGAGAGATCAGAAACCTGATAACGCCGTGTAATTAAAAAATAATAGCAGTTGCTGCCTGGTATCCTCAGCTCCTATACTGTCCACGTGTCCTCTACTTGTCTACCATGGCCCTGACAATTCCATTGTTACAGAAACACCGAGTGATTGTACCACCCACAGCGGCCAAACTGGGTCGTGCCCGCCAGAGTGTGGCGTTCTTCTGTCAACCCGATGATGACACGCTTATCACCTGTGTGGATGGCTCTGACGCCTACCCACCCATCACCTCCTATGACTACCTGATGGGCAGGTGGACTGCTGGACTTTTCAGTGATGGCCTGCTGGACTTTTCAGTGACCACCATTTCAGAAAAAAACGGGCAAAAAAAAAAAGATAAAAGAATCGGAACGCGTATTTAACACTGACTCCTGCCATCCTGGCCAGCTCATGGGTTTATGTGCAGGCTTAAGTCTTGTGCCATGGTCACCATACACGTGGTACCTGTGACGTTAGTGCATATGGAATTCGTTGCGAGTGCGGAGACGTCATCTTGAGAACTGAAACTGAAACTCCTGCATTCTATACACCAATTGCAAAAGCTTAACCCTTTGATCCCCTTACCTTATCCTGCATGAAGCTGATTGATAGGGTGAGGGGGTCAGAGGGTTAAGTTTTTGATTGGCCAGCATGGTTGACAATGTAAGGTGCTGGTGGACAGGATGTGGGAGTCAAAGGGTTGATACAACCAGAGAAGATTGGTGCAAAATTTTTGGCCAACGCCTTTGTCAAGCGTAAACGTCAGATCACAAACGAACGAACACCAAATACAAAAATTTGGAGAAAAAGACTGAATGAAACTGGCCGAAGCAGCAGGGAAGTTTTAATCTTTTTCTTCTAATTTTTTTTATTTTTTCTTTGTTCATTTGTGATCCTGCCTGCACGCTTGACAAAGGCCAATTGTTCGAAAATTTGCACCTGTCTTGTCTGGTTGTGTTAAATGCACGTTCTGATTCTTTTTTCGTGTTTTTTTTTTTTTTTTTCTGGTTCCTGTTTGCTTGAACGTGGGCATTTGCAAATACGTGATTACCGTAAAAGTCGCAACTTTTCCCCCCTGCTTTAACCCCTGCGACTTATAAAGCGATGCGGCTTATTTGCGGATTTTCCCCGATCCTAGGAGCGTCACGTTCTCGTCTATTCTTAGCTTCTCTTTAACTCACCAAAATCGTGTTTACCGTTCATAAATTTCTTGATGAGCTCCATGTTAAAGTGTTAACTGTTCAAGTTAAAGTGTTAACTGTTAATTGTTTACGTTTTTAAATCAAATCCGCACACATTGAAGCATTTGGATCGTATTCAGATTTGCTCTGCTGAAGCGTACACCCTCATCATGCCGAAAACGTGACATAATGCCTACGAAGCAGCCTTCAAGTTGAAGGCGATCGACCTGGCCATTGAAAAAGTGCGGCTTATAAACCAGTGCGGCTTATGCGTGAACATAGTTTAGATTTTTCTATAATTTAGGGGGGGTGCGCCTTATATACCGGTGCGCCCAATAGCCCGAACTTTACGTTACACTTTTTGTATTCTTTCTGTGAGAAACCAACTTGGCTATACAGATGATACCGTGCTAATTGCAGGAAATAAAAACAGTCTACAACATCTTGTAAATATGATAGAAATAGAAAACAGAAATAAAAGGCATGAGCTAAATAGTAAGAAGACTCAAGTCATGGTGATTAGTAAAATAGCATGAAATCTCCTCATGCAAAATAACAGAATATACATTCAGACAAGTTAATGCTCCCCCATCCTATCCACCGGCTTCCTGCAGGATGCTAGCAGATAGAGTGATGGAGTCAAAGAGTTAAGGTTTTGCTTTGCTATCATTGATGACAATGCAGGATGCTATAGTGGATGGGGTGAGGGAGTCAAAGGGTTAAGGTTTTGCTTTGCTATCATGACGATGCAGGATGCTAGTGGATAGGGTGAAGGAGTCAAAGGGTTAATGTTTTTGCTTTGCTAATATTGATGACGATACCCAAATTGTCAGCTTCTCTGTCCATTCACACTCATATTCTCTCTTTTTCTCTTTCTTATTTTTCCCTTTTACCAAGACTTCAGAAAGGCTAGAAGACCAACTGGACATCAATGGGAGGGAACTGGTGTCTAATACGTGCAGGTCTTCCTGCACTGCTAGCTAGTGAGGTCTGCACTTCCAGCTGGCGAGGTCTTCTGCACTGTCAGCTAGTGAGGTCTTCTGCACTTCCAGCTAGCGAGGTCTTCTGCACTGCTAGCTAGTGAGGTCTTCTTCACTGCTAGCTAGTGAGGTCTTCTGCACTTCCAGCTAGCGAGGTCTTCTGCACTGCTAGCTGGTGAGGTCTTCTGTACTACTAGCTAGCAAGGTCTTCTGTACTGCTAGCTAGTGAGGTCCTCTGCACTGCTAGCTAGCAAGGTTTGCTGTACTGCTAGCTAGTGAGGTCTTCTGTACTGCTAGCTAGTGAGGTCTTCTGTACTGCTAGCTAGTGAGGTATTCTGTACTGCTAGCTAGTGAGGTCTTCTGTACTGCTAGCTAGCGAGGTCTTCTGTACTACTAGCTAGCAAGGTCTTTTGCACTGCTAGCTAGTGAGGCCTTCTGTACTGCTAGCTAGTGAGATCCTCTATACTGCTAGCTAGTGAGGTCTTCTGTACTGCTAGCTAGCGAGGTCTTCTGCACTGCTAGCTGGCAAGGTCTTTTGCACTGCTAGCTAGTGAGGTCTTCTGTACTGCTAGCTAGTGAGGTCCTCTGTACTGCTAGCTAGTGAGGTCTTCTGCATTGCTAGCTAGCGAGGTCTTCTGCACTGCTAGCTTGTCAGGTCTTTTGTATTGCTAGCTAGTGAGGTTTTCTGCACTGCTAGGTAGCGAAGTCTTCTGTACTGTTAGCTAGGAGGTCTTCTGTACTGCTGGCTAGTGAGGTCTTCTGCACTGCTAGGTAGCGAGGTCTTCTGTACTATTAGCTAGTGAGGTCTTCTGCACTGCTAGCTGGCCAGTTCTTTTGCACTGCTAGCTAGCAAGGTCTTCTGCACTGCTAGCTTGTCAGGTCTTTTGTATTGCTAGCTAGTGAGGTTTTCTATACTGCTAGCTAGTGAGGTTTTCTATACTGCTAGCTAGTGAGGTTTTCTATACTGCTAGCTAGTGAGGTTTTCTATACTGCTAGGTAGTGAGGTCTTCTGCACTGCTAGCTTGTCAGGTCTTTTGTATTGCTAGCTAGTGAGGTTTTCTGCACTGCTAGGTAGTGAGGTCTTCTGTACTGTTAGCTAGCGAGGTCTTCTGTACTGCTGGCTAGTGAGGTCTTCTGCACTGCTAGGTAGTGAGGTCTTCTGTACTGCTAGCTAGTGAGGTCTTCTGTACTGCTAACTAGTGAGGTCTTCTGCACTGCTAGGTAGCGAGGTCTTCTGTACTATTAGCTAGCGAGGTCTTCGGCACTGCTAGCTGGCCAGGTCTTTTGCACTGCTAGCTAGTGAGGTCTTCTGTACTGCTAGCTAGTGAGGTCTTCTATACTGCTAGCTAGCGAGGTCTTCTGTACTGCTAGCTAGTGAGGTCTTCTGTACTGCTAGCTAGCGAGGTCTTCTGCATTGCTAGCTAGTGAGGTGTTCTGTACTGCTAGCTAGTGAGGTCTTCTGTTCTATTAGCTAGTGAGGTCTTTTGCATTGCTAGCTAATGATGTCTTCTTCTGCACTGCTAGCCAGCGAGGTCTGCTGCACTGCTAGTCAGCCAAAGCGGTTTTCATTCATTCATTCATTCATTCATTCATTCATTTCATTCATTCATTTAATTTATCTATGTATTCATTTTTATGTATTTATTTATTTGTTTGTTTAGTTATTTATTTATTTATTTGTATATTGTCTTACTCAAAGATTTCTGTTTCGTTTCGTTTTGCATTTAAGATAGTTTATTCTTGAGAGAGAGAGAGAGAGAGAGAGAGAGGAGAGAGAGAGAGAGAGAGACAGACAGACAGATAGACAGACAGACAGATAGACAGACAGAGAGAGACAGTAAGAGAGAAAGGCAGGCAGACAGACAGAGACAGTAAGAGAGAAAGGCAGGCAGACAGACAGACAGACAGACAGAGAGAGAGACGTAGACAAAGACAGAGAGACAGAAAGACGGAGGGAAAGAACGCACGTAGGGAGTGGTGAAGGAAACAGTATGTATGTTTATTCTTTGAATTGGTGTCTTTTCACTGTGAGTGATATTATGTATGTATGTGTGATTGTGTGTGTGTATGTGAGAGAGAGAGAGACAAAGAGAGAGAGAGAGAAAGTGAATAAGTGAGAGAGAAGACAGACAGACAGACAGAGAGGGACAAAAGAGACAAAGAAGGGGGGGAGAGAAAGAGAAAGTGAATGAGTGAGAGAGAGAAGAGAGAGAGAGAGAGGCTGGATTTAAAGAGGTTGAGAGACAGACAGACAGACACACAGAGAGAAAGACACAGAGAGGGAGAGAGAGGCTTGATTTAAAGAGAGAGACACACACATAGAGAGAGTACCACAGAGAGACAGAGACAAAGAGAGACAAGAACAGAGGCAGAGAGAGAGTGAGAGAGAGACAGAAACAGAGAGAGGGAGAAGAGAGATCTGAAACTTGATAACACCGTGCATGTAATTTTAGGATAGTGGCAATTGCTACACGGTTCCTCAGCTCCTATACTGTCCACGTGTCCTCTACTTGTCTACCATGGCCTTGACAATTCCATTGTTACAGAAACACCGAGTGATCGTACCACCCGCAGCGGCCAAACTGGGTCGTGCCCGCCAGAGTGTGGCGTTCTTCTGTCAACCTGATGATGACACGCTTATTACCTGTGTGGACGGTTCTGACACCTACCCCCCCATCACCTCCTATGACTACCTGATGGGCAGGTACGCTGTGACCTACTGACCGGCCTGTTGGACTTTTCAGTGACCACCAATTCAGAAACCAGTAAAAACAGGAGCAAGAAAAAAATAAAAGAAAAAAAGAGAAAAAGAATTGGAACGCGTATTTAACACTTCGACTCCCGCCATCCTGGCCAGCTCATGGGTTTATGCGCAGGCTTAAGGCGTGTACCACAGTCACCATACACGTGGCAACTGTGACGTTGGAATTCGTTCCAAGCGCGGAGACGTCATCTTGAGAAATTGAAACTGAAACTGAAACTCCCGCATTCTACCCACCAACTGCAAAAACTTAACCCTTTGACCCCCTCACCCTATCCTGCAGGAAACTGTTTGATAGGGTGAAGGGGTCAAAGGTTAAGTTTTTGCTTTGCTTGCATGGTTGACAATGCAAATTGCTGGTGGACAGGATGTGGGAGTCAAAGGGTTGATACAGCCAGAGAAGATAGGTGCAATTTTTTGGCCAACTGGCCTTTGTCAAGCGTAAACGTCAGATCACAAACGAACGAACACCAAATACAAAAATTTGGTACAAAAGATTGAATGAAACTGACCGAAGCAGCAGGGAAATTTCAATCTTTTTCTTCTAATTTTTTTTATTTGTTCTTTGTTTATTTGTGATCTTACCTGTACGCTTGACAAAGGCCAATTGTCCGAAAATTTGTGCCTGTCTTGTCTGGTTGTATTAAATACGCGTTCTGATTCTTTTTCGTGTTTTTTTTTCTGGTTCCTGTTTGCTTGAACGTGGGCATTGCACTTGTTTTGGATTTCAACATTTCAGACTTCAACTTAATGAAAATACGTTATTTTTTTCCTCTCTGTCTCTTACTGCAAAATGAAAACGGACTTCAGTTTCATGGAAATATGCGAATACACTTTTTGTATTCTTTCTGTGAAAAACAAACTTGGCTATGCAGATGACACCGTGCTAATTGCAGGAAATAAAAACAGTCTACAACATCTTGTAAATATGATAGAAATAGAAAACAGAAATAAAAGGCATGAGCTAAATAGTAAGAAGACTCAAGTCGTGGTAATCAGTAACATAACATGAAATCCCCTCATGCAAAATAACAGAATATACATTGAGACAAGTTAAGAAGTTAAATGTCTGGGAACAGTCATCT
Organism: Monoplex corrugatus; assembly: GCA_030674185.1. Classification (NCBI taxonomy): domain Eukaryota; kingdom Metazoa; phylum Mollusca; class Gastropoda; order Littorinimorpha; family Ranellidae; genus Monoplex; species Monoplex corrugatus. The sequence goes on from JAPXFY010000017.1 coordinate 51,304,054, forward strand.
CGTCAGACGGCAGGTGCACATTAGAAATATCCAGCAGCGAAACATCCAGCAGAACTGGCCATGCTAAAACACATTCAAGAAAATGAAAAACGTTCTTGCCAACAAATGCCTATCAACTGATGTCAGTAAGAATTTTTCAACATAATATGGAAGCAATGTTGCTTTACGAATGCGAAGCGTAGACAATCAGCAAGCAAAGTCAGAACAAGATTGGGGCAGCTGAAGAATGTTTAAAGTTCCTTGGACAAGAAGAAAACAAACAAAACAGTCTTGAAAGAAGCAGGCACCAAAAGAACATTAATAAAGAAGACTAGGAAAAGACAAACAACATTTATCGGACATTTTATGAGGCAAGAGAAATTTGAACTTCTGGTTAACAAAGGAAAACTAGAGGATAAAGACCATCGGGGTAGATCCAGGGAGAAAATATGATAGCTTTGCATAGTGGTTGGGGACGAAAATGTAGGAGGTATAGTTGCAGCGACCAAAAAAAAAAAAAAAATGTATGGAGGATCTTGATCCCAACGCCATGCGGCAAGACACATGATGATGATGATATGTGTTATATTTTTGTTGTTTATATTGTTTTTCTATAATTTATTGCAATCAGTAAATCAATATGTCAACAAAGACTGTGCTTCGCGGGACACTGATCAACATCGACCAACTGATCGATGATACGGGCTGTCAGTATGATGAACTACCTACTGCAATGTCTGACAGAGAAGGATGGAGGAAACATGTCATGGATAGCCGAGCAAGCTCGACATGACTGATGATTGATTGATTGCTTTTTTTCAGTTCTATTTTATTCTTGATTCTTGAAAAGTATTGCATGTGTCCACATCCATCAATTAATAGGTGTCTGACTTTGTAACTTATGTGTCAAAGGGGCAGAATGGTTCAGACGTTCACCTGCCAATAACTAAACCCAAAGTTCCAGGGTTCGTTCCCCGTATAGGCCTCGACTTTTCTCCTCAGTTTGACTGGAAAATCGAACTGACTGTCTAGTCCTTCGGAAGGGGACGAAAATTGAGTTGGACCCGTGTGCCTTCTGGCCCACATAGGGTAGTTGAAAATGGTGAAAAGCCAAGGCTTTTGTCCGGCTGCCTTGTATAAAATACTGGATAGATAAGTTGATCTTCCAGGTCCCTCCCCTTGAAGGCCAATTAGCCTTCTTGCCTTTCCGAAGTCTTGATAAAAGGAATGGTGTGGCACTGCTCCGCGGCGATGCGCTCTCAAAGGGGAGAGCAGCCTGAGCTTCACATGGTAAATCCACTGTGACAAAAGAAATGAATATGGATATAAACATGAATACGATTATACATGACAATGACTATGAATATGAATATAAAAAAATGCCACTTACATTAATTTTATGAACAGAAGCACTTGCATTCATTTTATGAACAAAGAAAAACAGACTTTAATCCTGAACTATTCCGTCCTTATTTTGTGAACATGAGTGTTAGACGTCTGACATGTACACGTCTGGAAGATTTTTGTTTGCATTGCATCTCAAGTAACACAACAAAATGTTCAAGTCCTGTGTGAACTGAAATAGAGAGGCAGACCAAGGAAGACTCGCATTAATACGTTCCACTTCGTGTTTCATATACATTCCTTCCGTTTCAAAGACAGTCACAAACTTGTCCATTTAGAATGAATTAAACATGTTTTTAGTGCTCATCAGATCGAAATTGGAGTGTCTACCCAAATGATGAAATGTGTTTGAATGATTTGTTTGGGGTGCAAAAAAATGTAGCACCGTTCGTTGTAAAAGCAGACGAAATCAAAAGTAGGTCGGGATAGGGAGGCCAAATTGTACCAAGGAAATTTAAGTAAGTGCATTTCTAACATAATCGTGACCTTTTAGTTTTCACTAGGTACACATTCTCTTTCCTCAATAATTTATGAAGACAGAGAAATTAGAGCACCTGGTCACAACAGGTAAGCTCAGTAGACCCAGGGAGAAAATATTGGACAGATTTGCAGGGTGGCTGAGGACAGAGAGAGCGGGAGATGTACTTGCAGCGACAAGGGATAGATTCGTATGGAGGTCCATGATCGCCAACACCATGCGGCAGGGTGCATGATCATGATCATGATATGATGACGATGACGATGATGTGTACACATTTATAATCTTCCAAAGCAATAGGTTAAAATTTTAAGCTTTAGATTTCGTAAATATTGTTGTGTATGCTGTTTTCAACGAAATACACCGATAGGGTCGAAATGTACCGATAGGGCGATAACAAACGTATACTTTCGCAGCATGGATAAGAAGGAGTTCTGCAGCTTTGGGTACTAGCTGGGGAGAAGAGTGGTAGAATGGTTCAGACGTCTGCCTGCCAATAACTAAACTCGAGGTTCCAGGGTTCGCTCCCCGAAGAGGCCTTGATTTTTCTCCTCAGTTTGCCCGGAAAATCGAACTGAACGTCTCTTCCTTCGGAAGGGGACAAAAAACGAGTCGAATCCGTGTGCCTTCTGGCTGCACACGCTTAAGATCCCAAGGTAGTTGAAAATCGTGAAGAGTAGGGCATTGCCTGACTGCCTTGGTATGAAACATTGAGAGATAGATTGATTTCCCAGGTCCCACCCCTTGAAGACTAATTAGCCTTCTTGCCTTTCTGAAGTCTTGGTAAAATGTGAATATGAATACGAATTTGAAGACAGGGAGAGAGGATGGGCACTGCCCTGATAATGCTGGCCCCGGGAAAAGTTGAGGGGTTTTTGTCATCTCGCTCCACCCGACGACCCTAGGGTTATGGAACTATCTAGGTAGGACCTCAGGACCTGGCCAGCTCTTGGGTTTATGTGCAGGCTTAAGGTGTGTGCCGTGATCATTCTGGATTTTCTCCATCACATGGCACCTGTGGTGATAGTGCATATGGAATTCATTCCGAGCGCGGAGACGTCATCTTGAGAAACTGAAATTGAAATTGGGTACTAGTGAGTTTCAACAGACCCATCATCTTCTGTGAAATAGGGGCTGTTCTAGGCTGTTCAAATGCGAATATGCCCTGCATGCATTATTGTCGCCAACTTACTTTGTTGCCAGCGATGGCTTCCAGTTGATGATATTGATGCCTCTGCTGACGAAGGTTGCTTTTATGGTATCTTTGTATTGCTGTAGTGGTCTCCCCTGGTCACCGTATCCTTGCATCAGCTCTCCTTACAGGAGTTTCTTCGGGATGTGGTTGTCTTCCTTATCGACAACGTGTCATTTTTAACCTTTGATTCCCGCACCCTATCTACCAGCTGCAAAAACTTAACCCTTCCCTTTGCCTCCCTCACCCTATCCACTAACCTTTTTGCTTTCACATTGTAATTGTTTGCTTAGTTTTGTTTGCTGTATACAGGTACTATAATAAACTCGGCTACCAGTGTGCATTGATAATGGCGTGTGTGTGTGGTGTGTGTGTGTGTGTGTGTGTGTGTGTGTGTGTGTGTGTGTGTGTGTTGTGTGGAGAAAGAGAGAGAGTGTGTGTGTGTGTGTGTTTGTATTTGTGTGTGTGTGTTTGTATTTGTGTGTGTGGTGTGTGTGTGCTTCTATTTGTTTGTTTGTTTGTGTGTGTGTGTGTGTGTGTGTGGCGCGCGCGCGCGCGTGTGCTTGTATTGTGTGTGTGCGTGTGTGTTTGTTTTTGTGTGCGTGTGTGTGTATGAGCGTGTGTGTGTTTGTATGTGTGTATGTATTTGTGTGTGTGTGTGTGTGTGTGTGTGAACGATATGACTGCTTACGTCATGCTGTTTTCTACCCTTCCTGTTTCTCTGTCTCTCTGTCTCTGTCTCTTTCTCTCTGCCTGTCTGTCTCTTTCTCTCTCTCTCTTCTATCTCTGGCTCTCTCTGTCTATGTCTCTCCCTGTCTCTGTCTGTCTGTCTGTCTCTCTCTCTCTCTCTTATCATTATCAACCTCCCATTTTAAAATGAAAAAGGGAGATAATTGCATATTCATCGGAGACGACTGTGTGTCTGCCTAAAAGTATGTGACAAAACTATGTGAACAAAATTTTCTCGGGTGTTTATGAATGGATTTTTACCATATTTGGTTCAAAGGTGTGGACTGTTGAGAAGTCGCAAGTGCCTAGGTCTAGAAGTCACGATGCCAGGGTCAAGGTCACCGTCATTTTGAAAAGTTCAAAAATTGGATTTTCTGTTATGATTTTTGTATGAAATCGGGAGGTTCTTGCAATTGCGTCTTCTATTCTTCCCTTCACACACATACATACACAACACACACGCACACCCACACACACACCACACACACACACACACACACACACACACACACACACACACACACACACACACCACACACACACAGATGCTGAGTTAGGGTTCACTCAAACCTGTTCAACGAATAATCCTTTACCCAAATTGTCAACTTCTCTGTCCATTCATACTCATTCATTTTTGTATGTAGTCATTTTTTATGTAACCATTTCGTCTGCGATATAAAAATTCAGGACATCAACACAGACAGCTGGGAAGACACAGCAGCTGACCGCAACAGATGGCGCAGTGTGCTCCAGAAACAATTTAGGTCGGTGGAAAAGAGGAACCAGATCTTAGCTGAGGAAAAGAGAGTCAGGCGGAAAGCAAGCTCCTTTGAAGGGAATCCAATAGCCAGCATCCATACATGCGTCCAATGTCACAGAGACTGCCTGTCCCGCATCAGCCTTGCCAAACACAGCCGACGCTGCTCCAGAGGCGTAACTTCGACTTGATACAACACTAGGGCGCATCATCCATAGTCGAATAGTCGACACCTACTGACGAAGGCTTACGACTGTTACTACATGTACTGCTACTACTTCTACTACTACTGCTACTACTACTACCACTGCTACTATCACTACTATCATCATTACTATTACTACTACTACTACTGCTACTACTACTACTACTACTACTAACTACTGCTAACTACTACTATTACAACTACTATTACAACTACTACATCTGCTGCTGCTACCACTGTTATTACTACTCTACTACTGCTGCTACTACAACTATTACTACTACTACTTCTGCAGCTTCTGCTCCTACTACTACTACTACTATTACTACTTCTCTACTACTACTACTGTTACTACTACTACCACTACATTTAGGTGTCTTTAATTTGTGACTCAGCAACTATTATTCTGCCGATTCAGTTATCGTTCATTTCAATTATTTTGTGTGCGACTGTTTCTGCTGAATCGATATACGTTTATTTATTTCTGTATATGTTTTCCTTAGATTGTAGAGAGGGGGTGAGACTGTGTATTATCCAAACAATAATCAGTTATTTCTGTACATTTTCACTGATTTCACGACTGAGCGACTATGTCTTTCAATTCAGGAATCATTCATTTTATTTTACTTTATTTTCATTCATTCATTCATTCATTCATTCATTCATTCATCATTGTTCGTTCATTCATTCATTCATTCATTCATCAGTTAGTTAGTTAGTTGGTTGGTTAATTAGTTAGGTAGGTAGGAAGTTGGGTAGTTAATTAGTTAATTAATTAGTTGGTTGGTTGGCTGGTTGCTTGCTTAGTCAGTCAGTCAGTCAGACAGTTAGTTAGTTAGTGATTAGTTGGTTGGTTGGTTGGTTGGTTTGGTCAGTTGGTTGGTTGGTGGTTGGTTAGTTGGTTATTTAGTTATTTATTTCTAATTTATGTGCAATTTTTGCTGTGTTTATCACCCATTTAAAGTACAGCCAAATCAGCAAACTTTTATTTCTCGTGTTAATTATTTATTTGTTTTGTTAATTACTCGTTGATTTATGTTCACTTTGCGACTGAACAAAACCAGTCTTGCGATATTTTGTAGAAATATTTTTTCTTTTTCTTCTTCTTTTTTTGTATTCTGCCCGAAAAGAAATTATTCCATATCCACCAGAGGTGTGCGTGCGTGCGTGCGTGCGTGCGTGTGTGTGTGTGTGTGTGCCTGTGTGTTTGCGTGTGCGTGCGTGTGCGTGTGTGTGTATGTGGGTGTGTGTGTACGTGTGTATTTATATGTGTGTACTTGTGTGTGTATATATATACATGTGTGTGAGTGTGTATGAGGGAGAGAGAGAGAGAGAGAGGAGAGAGAGACAGAGAGAGAGAAGAGTATGCTTTGAAATGGTGATAATCCTGATATGGATGTACGCAGTCGGCTGAGCTTTAACCCCTTGACTCCCGCACCCCATCCATCAACTGCAAAAATGTAACCCTTTGACTCCCTCACCCTATGTACCAGCTTCCTGCAGGAAGATTGAGGGAACCAAAGGGTTAAGTTTTTGCTTTGCCAGCACAGTTGGCCACGCAGGAAAGCTGGTGGACATGATGCGGGGCTCAAAGGGTTAAACAAGAAATAACAATAACAATAATAAAAAAAGATTATCAGAATGTCTTGACTATTTTGTCTGTGTCCAACGGTCAATGACAGACGCGGTATTACGTGTGACCTAGTTTAGGCAGAAGGATGGTGAGGAGGGTGGCTAGAAACCCTGGTGGAAATAAATTAGATCCATCAAAGGGCGCCAGCTCTGGAGAGCTACCCGCGGCCATCTAGCTAAGGGAGTAAACCCTGACAGTAAATCCGGTGTGGGGCCCCTAAGGCGGTTGGATGGCAAATTTTGTCACTTTCCGGCAGCTCCTGCGGCCGCGTTGGCACCAAAACGTAACAGCCCTGCTGTTCCTTTGGATCTGTCAGCGAGGTGGAAAGGGGGGACAAGTTGCATGGGCAACAGCCTGTCTTCCTTATTACACTGCCCAGGCTTACATCCGTCCATTCATCCACAAACACTCTGCACCTACGACCTGGAGAGGACACTCCAGCCTCGCTACTAACACTAGTGTCGGCACAACACGGGAAGCAACAGATACCGGTGATAAGTCATTGCTCAACTGGCGTAGAGCTGACGCCAGGGGTTGCTTTTGACGGTGGGAGAGACCTTCGTGTCTTACTGGACAGCTACCGCCACCTAAGCTGGGCAGCCCACAGCCAGTTAGGTGCTGTCCCGCCACGACCTGCCTTCTTCATTGGGTGCATGAAGATTAGGAGAAAATCTGACAAGCAGGTCGTTAATTACCGCACCAAACAAAAAGAAAAATTCAAATTTAAGAAACGGATCAGGAAAAGGATCAGCAGTGAAACTGGGCTGTTGGAATGTCCGAACAATGATGCCTGGGCTCTCCCAAGATCTGGAAGACATCAGCGACGCCAGAAAAACCGCCGTCATAAACAGCGAACTAAAGAGGCTCAATGTGGACATTGCCACTCTGCAGGAAACACGGCTGGCTGACTCAGGAACACTAAAGGAAAGGGACTACACCTTCTTCTGGCAAGGAAAGAGTTCTGATGCCCCAAGAGAGCACGGAGTAGGCTTTGCAGTAAGGAACAGCCTGCTGAACATGATTGAACCAGAAACGACTCTTGACTCTCCGCCTCAACACCACCGAAGGCTATGTCACTCTCATCAGCGTTTATTCTGTCCGCCTCTCCAGACACCAAGGATGAGTTCTACGAAAATCTTGCATCAACCATAAGGAACATCCCCAGGACAGAACAACTTGTTCTCCTGGGCGACTTCAACGCCAGAGTGGGTGCAGACAATGACTCATGGCCCTTCTGCCTCGGTTCCTTTGGAGTGGGGAAAATGAATGAGAATGGACAGCGACTGCTTGAGTTTTGCGCCTGCCATGAACTGTGCATCGCCAATTCCTTCTTCAAGACGAAGCCTCAGCACAAAGTCTCCTGGAGGCATCCCCGCTCAAAACATTGGCACCAACTGGATTTGATCCTAGTAAGACGTGCCGCTATCAAAAACATTCGCCACACTCGCTCTTATCACAGCGCAGACTGCGACACAGACCACTCTCTGGTATGTTGCAAGATCAGGCTACAACCAAAGAAGTTCCACTGCTCAAAGAAACAAGGGAACCCTCGCATTGACTCAGCAAGATGTCTCAGCCAGACTTGTAGAACAGTTCGCAGAGGCCTTTCAGAGAGAATACGATGCATTGAACGCCTGAAAGACTCTGCCACTGAGGATGGGAAAGTACGAGACACATGCACGCATTGCTTGGCCACCTTAGGGAAGCAAGAACAGTGAAGTCCACCTGGTTTGAGGCATCATCAAGATGACCTCACCACTTTGAGGCCAAGCAGCAGCAGATGGCACCAGTATAGCGGTCACCCAGTGAAAGAACCTGCAAACCCTCAGGAAGCTGCACAGCTTAATTGGTCCTTCAGCTCAAAACATGAAGGCGCTGAAGATGCACAACGGAACGTATACCTTGCGACAGAGCAGCGGTGAAACAGAGCAGATCGCCCTGGCCCCAAGGAATCGCCATCCTGAGCACAGGTAGCACACTAGCACAAGAAGGGTCCACCTGCGACCAGATATAGCCTCAATCCCGCCTGACAAGGCAATCCGTAAGCCATAGGAAGATTGCGACATGCCGCGACCCAACTCAGCGGACTGAGTCACTAGCCCCCAGGCCATGCAAGATTGCTGCATCAGTAGAAGACACCTGGCAAGACGCATACCACCATCACCTGATACTCGGCTTGAAAGTCACCATATCCAACGGGTCCACCACACCGAAACCTTCCGTTGACAACAAGGACGACAAGAGGTCGTATAAACAACGCCTGTGTCCCTCAGCACCTTGCTGTATGGCAGCGAGGCATGGACCACGCATGCTCATCAGGAGAAAAGGCTCAATACCTTCCACCTGAGAAGCCTACGGCGCATACTTGGCATTTCCTGGCAAGACAAGGTGACCAACACCGAAGTCCTAACCTGCGCTGGCCTCCCAACCATGCATACCATGCTGAGACAGCGTCGGCTGCGCTGGTTGGGCCACGTTCGCCGCATGGAGATGGTCGCATCCCAAAAGACATCCTTTATGGTGAGCTTGCCACAGGGCAGAGAAACATTGGCCGCCCACAGCTGAGATACAAAGACGTTTGCAAGCGTGACATGAAGGCGCTTGAGATCAACACTGAGTCCTAGGAGGACCTCGCAGACGACCGCAACAGCTGGAGAACTACTCTCAAGAAACAGCTGCGGATTGGTGAGGACAAACTGTCAGCTGCTGCAGCAGAAAGGCGAGTTCGCAGAAAAGGGATGACAGCCAACAGACCAGCATCAGCATACACATGCGACCGCTGCGACAGAGACTGCCTCTCTCGCATTGGTCTGTACAGTCACAGGCGACGCTGCTTGGACCGAGCAGACAGTCCATTTAGACATTAGAACGGATGTACTTTGTCCATGGTCAGTCATGACCGAAGGAGGCCTACTGAGTTTAGGCAGACAAGTTGCGCACAGTACAGTGACAGCGGAGACGGCACAACTGGCAGGCAGAAATAATTTGAAGTATAGAATGAACGGAATACAGGGGGAAAACTAGAAGGAGCAGAGTTTGTGTCTTTAACTTGGTGTTTAATTTAAAATCCAGCCGACTGCACAGAGCCATATCAGGACTTAAGTGTATGTAACCTATACAGATCTTTGGATTTTTCCAACAAGAAAGAAAACAGTGTTTGGTTATCCAAAAACAAGTGTGACTGCCCGCGTTCAAGCAAACAGGAACAGTGTTTGGTTAGTTTGCTATGATTTACTGTTAGTTTTTGTTTAAAGCCCAGCCGACTGCGTAGAGCCATATCAGGCTATAACCGTTTCAAAATCTCGACAATACTTCTGGATTTTTCCAACAGGAAAGAAAACAGTCTTTGGTTATCCAAAAACAAGTGTGACTGCCTGCGTTCAAGCAAACAGGAACAGTATTTGGTTAGTTTGCTATTATTTACTGTTTATTTTTTGTTTAAAGCCCAGCCGACTGCGTAGAGCCATATCAGGGCTATAATCATTTCAAAATCTCGACAATACTTCAACAGAATAGAAAGGGAAAGAAAATCATGTACACATATCGATGCATTCGCGCACATAATCTAAGAAGATGCCCCTGGCATTGACCACTCTAATTTACACTGCTCAAACTAAAGATCAACACACGTGTGGCTATGAGATCAGCCCTAGGTGGAAGTAATCACAACTGAAACAAATGGAAGGCAATATTGCGTGAATCGGAAAGAAAAGTTTTCAAAATTGCCTCTTACCTCAGTTGGTTAAAGCGTCAGTCTAACAGCGCAGAGGGCGTGAGTTCGAATCCCAGAAGGGCCAATTTTAACCCTTTGACTCCAGCACTATGTCCTCCAGCATCCTACATCATCAATCATGCTAGCAAAACAAAAACTTAACCCTTTGATTCCCACACCCAATCCTGCAGAAGGCTCGATGAATAGGGTGAGGGAATTAAAGGGTTAAGTTTTTGCAGTTGGTAGATATGGTGCAGGAGTCAAAGAGTTAAACGCTAGACAATACCTCAAGACATTGCCGTCACATAGGACTTATGCGCAGGCTTACATTATGGTTTATGTCGTAATCATTCTGGATCTTTTTCACATGGCTCCTGTGGCATCAGCGCATATGGTGCTTGGTGTTCATTCTGCGCTTAAAGGCCAAATCATGAGAAACTTACGCTGAAACTGAAGAAGTAGTTTTTGTTTATAAATATTTATGAAAGCAATCCTGAGTCGAAATAAGCAAAACAAATTATAATTATTCAAATAACAACTGTTTCAACGGAACAGGAGCAGCGGCAAAAGTACGCAGAGGACCGCGCACACCCACACACACACGCACGCACACACACACACACACACATATACACACGCGCACATACTCACTCACACACACACACACACTCACTCACACACACGCACACTCACGCACACACACGCACGCACACACACACACATACATACACGCGAGCGTGCGCACAAGCACATACCCACACACGTGCGTGCGCACACATACACACACGCACGCTCAAACACACACATGCACACACAACAACAACAACAACAACAATACTTCATTTGTATAGCGCAAAATCTTGATAAAATCAAATCTAAGCGCTAAAACAGACACACACGCACGCACGCACACACACACAAACACACACACACACACACGCACGCACGCACACACACAAACACACAAACACACACACACACACACACACACAAACACACACACACACACACACACACACACACACGCACGCACCCGCACACTGCTAAAATGGGGAGAAAGAATAAAAGCAATACAAAATTATAGAGAGCATATTATATACAATTATATATTACAATGTGATTCCCCTCCGAGTGGAGACAGGCTGCAGAGGGGATTCAGTGAGGTCAGGATTTTATGCAGAGGAGAAAAGGTGAGTTTTGAGAGCGGACTTGAAGGAGACAAAAGTAGGTTGCTGACGGACAGAGAGAGGAAGTTTGTTCCAGGAAAGTGGACCAGAAACGGAGAAGGCTCGTGGACCTTAGGTATTGAGCTTAGTGCGTGGAAAGCGAAAAGTCAGAGGATCGGAGGCAGAGCGGAGGGCACGTGATGGAACATAGATCTCAAGTAGGCTTGACAGGTAATCAGGGGCTGCGTTATTGAGGCTTTTGTAGCACATGGTGTCTAGTTTGTACTGTATGCGCTTTGATACAGGGAGCCAGTGAAGTTGTGCCAGGAGAGGAGTTATGTGGTCAGCTTTTTTCTTTTTTAGTACAAGGCGTACAGCATTGTTTTGAATGCGCTGCAGGACGTGAATGGTGGAGGCAGGAAGACCAGACAGGAGTGAATTGCAATAGTCAATGCGAGACATTATGAAGGAGAGAACGAGTTTTGCAGTTGTTTCGACAGAGAGATACTTCCTGATCAGACTTATACGATGGATGTGATAGTAGCAAGATCTGGCAGTTTGAGAAACAAAGTTGTTCATGGAGAGGGTAGAGTCAATGCAGACACCAAGGTTTTTAGCTGAATCAGAAATTGGGACTGATGTGTTACATAATGGGAGAGAAAGAGGAGGCAGCTGAGAAAGTTTCTGACGGGTGCCAATGAGGAAGCTTCTGTCTTGTCGTCATTAAGCTGAAGTTTGTTGAACGTCATCCAGTTCTTAATGTCCGAGTAACACTCAGTGGTGCGAGTCAAGAGGCGCTGTATATTGTCTGGTGTGTCACTGTCTAGAAGTTGGGTGTCATCAGATAGAAGTGGTGTTTTATAGAGTGGGAGTTGATGATGGTAGACAGGGGGGAGGTGTAAAGAGTGAAAAGAACAGGGCCAAGGACAGATCCTTGTGGAACACCACAGGTCAGGTATGCAGGTTGAGAGTAAGTGCCATTAATGAGAACAGTTTGTTTTCTGTTTGATAGATATGAAGTGAACCAGGAGAGAGCAATGTCAGAGATGCCAAAAGTATGATGAAGTCTAGAAAGGAGAATACCATGATCAATGGTATCAAAGGCTGCAGACAGATCAAGGAGTGTGAGGAGAGAGACTTTGCCAGTATCAGTTGCAAGGAGGAGATTGTTGAGAATGTGTAGCAGGGCAGTTTCAGTGTTATGGCACTGGCAGTAGGCTGACTGGAAAGGATTGAGGAGATTGTTGGCAGACAGGTGAGAGTTCAGCTAGTTGAGGACAACTTTTTCGATGAGTTTTGACAAGAAAGAGAGATTAGAGATAGGCCGGTAATTTTTCAGTTCATTTGGGTCTAAATTGTATTTCTTGAGGAGAGAGTGAACAATAGCAGACTTGAAAGAATCTGGGACAGTTCCAGTTTGAAGAGAAGTGTTGATGATGTCAGTGATGAATGGGAGGAGAGTAGGGAGACAGTCGGCGTAGAGAGAACCTGGAAGAGGATCCAGTTCGCAGGTTTTGAACGACATGGATCTGATTGTGTTGAGAATTTCTTCTTGTGAGACTGGGGTAAAAGTAGTAAGAGGTGTGCCAGAGAAGGAAGGGTCAGGTGGGCATGGTTGACAGGGTGTCCTGTCAAGCCTGTCACGAAGAGTTTGTATTTTGGTGGTGAAATACTTGGAGAATACAGATGGGAGTTCTTCATTTGTGTGTTTTGTTGGGAGAGGTAAATCTTTTCGTGTGCCAAGGAGATGATTCATGGTTGTAAAGAGTTCTCTTGAAGAAGAGGCATTCAGGATTTTGGTTTAGAAATAGCTTGTTTTTGCAGATGCAATGAGGGTGGATACTTTTGTTTTAGAGGCTTGGAAAAGTTGCCTATGTACAGTGAGTTTGGATTTGCGCCAGCGGCGCTCTGCTCTGCGGCGGGCACATTTTGCACAGGCAATCTCATGAGTGAGCCAGGGGGTAGGGGGGCGGTCAGGTAAAAGACGGGTTGTGGCTGGAGCATGAGTGTCCAGAAGATGGTGGAGAGTAGTATAGAATTCATCGGCAAGGTTATGTGACTTTTCAGAAAGGAGGCGGGAGGCATCAGATGAAAATGTGGAGAGGTCGATAGATTTGAGATTGCTGTGTCACTTTGCGCGTGGTACGGGAAGGAGGAGAAATTTCAAAAGAACAGAGAATTGCAGAGTGGTCAGATGGAAGGGCTGAAGTTAGACGGGTAGAAAGAACTAGGCAGTTGTCAGTAGCTGAATTGTGGTGATCACGAGAAATGATCAGTCAAGAATGTGACCATTTTTATGGGTTGGTTCAGAAATATGTTGTGTCATATTGTGATTGGACAGAGAATTGATGATATGTCTTGTGTCATAACGGTGAGTGTTGTCGTAGTGGACATTGATGTCACCTAGAATGATGAGATTTCCAGGTAAGAGGCAGTAGTAATCAAGAAGTTGATCAAAGTCAGAGAGAAACATGGATGTGGTGAGCTTGTTGGCAGAGCTAGGTGGAGGTCGATAGACACAGGAGAAGGTGATGGGGTGAGGGGTGGATTGGAAGGATACTTCAACGTGCTCGAAAGAAGGATGGGAGAAAGGCAGAGATTGCGAGAAAGATAGGCGGGAATGGAGTGAGTCGTTGTAGAGGATGGCGATACCACCACCTCGGGATGAGCGATGGAAAGAAGCAAGCCTGTAACCACTCGGAGTGAGACTCGCATGCAAGCAGGAAGCTGGTGGATAGGGTGAGGGAGTCAAACGGTTAAGTTAGAAGCTGGTAGATAGGCCATTTTATAGGCCATTTTATGAGGAAGGGGGATTTGGAGCACCTGGTCACAATGGGAAAGCTGGAGGGAAAGAGAGCACCAGGTAAACCCAGGGAGAAAATGCTGGACGGACTTGCAGAGTGGCTGGGGACGAGGAGGGTGGGGGAGATGCTGGGGGCAACGAGAGATAGAGACAGATGGAAGTCCATGATCGCCAACGCCATGCGGCAGGGCACTTGATGATGATGATGATGATGATGAGATAGGGTGAGGGAGTCTAAAGGTTAAGCAGGTAGCCAACTCGGAGAATTTGGATCCTCACATGACACTCTCGCCCTAATTTATTCTCTCAGCAGCTGGACTAGCGCGCGTGCCCCAGCATCGACATCGCACGCAGAAAAAAAATGTATGAATGAAACAGATTAGCTAAGCGAGAAGACTATAAAAACAACACTCTTACCTGCGAAAACCAGCAGAACTAACCGCATTCGAGTGGTTACCACACGAAGTTCGAGAACGTAGGCAAGATAGAAGAGACGAAGCAGAAGAAGAAGAAGAAGAAGAAGAAGAAAATAGAAAAGTAAATCACAGATTTTTCTGTTCGTTCGCTATCAGCAGGCTAAAAGCGAAGAAGAAGAAGAAGAAGAAGAAGAAGAAGAAGAAGAAGAAGAAGAAGAAGAAGAAGAAGAAGAAGAAGAAGAAGAAGAAGAAGAAGAAGAGAAGAAGAAGAAGAAGAAGAAGAAGAAGAAGAAAAAAAAAAAAAATAAAACACAGATATTTTACTTCGTTCTCTCACAGTAGGCTAAAAGCACAGGCGCAATCTACGAAATATCTGTTCGTTCTCTCTCAGAAGGTTAAAGGCACAGGCACAGGCTGCGAAATACTATCTTGAGGAAATAATACCTGTTTAAAAATTCGAGTCTCTATCTATTATCATTCATCGGGTCTGAACGACTGTTTTTGCTATCATGCTTTCCGTGGTTGATATTGGAGCTTTTGTGGAGGCAGTGGAAAAGGCAGCGGGACAGAGTGACACACTGACAATAGTGCAGACAAGCCCGGAATTGAAGAAGATCGCTGGTTTGTTGCACGACGCCATTTGTGAACATGGCTTTTGTTTCCTCACCAACCATGGGGTACCTCAGTCTTTGGTGAGTCTGTGTGTGTGTGTGTGTGTATGTGTGTGTGTGTGTGTGTGTGTGTTGTGTGCGTGCGTGCGTGCGTGCGTGTGTGTGTGTGTGTGTGTGTGTGTGTGTGTGTGTGTGTGTGTGTGAGTGTGTGTGTGCGTCTGTATGTGAGAGAGATTTTCGCCACGATTTTTTTCTTCAGGGCCTGTGAATTTCAGGGCGGGCCATAGAGATGTGGTAGCAAAGAGTCTAGTACCCTAGGTACTATACTCTTTGGCAGTCGTGCACTGGAGATATTTCCGTAGTAATCATATTTGGAAAAAATATGATGGTGTTTAGATGCGCATATTTTAAATTCCTCCTCCTGTCCTCATCCCCTCCCTTTTCTTAAATCATGGTCTCATAGTACAAAACCACAATCCTTTTGATACCACACAAACATAATACAATAAGCACTTGCTTGGCTTGTTACATCGCTTTCACCATTCGCATTATCTCCGTTTCAGCTATTATTTTAAATTTTCGCCATTGTTTTGTCTGTATCATGTCCATGTACTATTTGTGTGTGTATGTGTGTGTGTGTGTGTGTGTGTGTGTGTGTGTGTGTGTGTGTGTGTGTGTGTGTGTGTGTGTGTGTGTGTGTGTGTGTGTGTGTGTGTGTGTGTGTGTGTTGTGTGTGTATGTGTGTGTATATGTGTGTATGTGTTATTGTGTGTGTATGTTTATGTGTGTGTGTATGTTTGTGTATGTGTATGTATGTGTGTGTATATGTGTTGTGTATGTATGTGTGTGTGTATGTATGTGTGTGTGTTGTGTATGTATGTATGTGTGTTGTGTGTGTGTGTGTTATGTGTGTGTCTCTGTGTGTGTGTGTGTGTGTGTGTGTGTACCATATTGAAGACCTAAATGTCGAAACCGATCGATAGGTTGTATGTGTCCTGCTCCAGTGTTAAGATGAACACGGTGTTAAGATGAACACAGTGTTAAGATGAACACAGTGTTAAGATGAACACAGTGTTAAAGATGAACACAGTACATTTCCTTTTTTTTTTATATCTTGTTTACGTGCTGAGTGGATTTCATCTGTCTGTCCCATGCCTGATTTTTCATTTGGAGTCGATTGCCTTTTGTTGTTTTCATCATCTATTGAAATGGAAAATGTATTGTTACAAATAAAATGTTTTGTTACGAGTAAAATGTATTGTTATGAGTAAAATATATTGTTACAAATAAAATGTATTGTTACAAGTAAAATGTATTGTTACGAATGAAATGTATTGTTACAAATGAAATGTATTGTTACCTGTAAAAGGTTTTGTTAGAAATAAAATGTATGGTTACAAATAAAACGTATTGCAACAAATAAAATGAATTGTTACAAATACGTACCCAATGAACAGTATTCTTAAATTTTAAGATGATTATGTATGTGTAAGATACATTTAATCGTTTCGTGGAGATGTACGTATGGCATATAAACATGTGAGTCGAGTGAATCCTACAAATGCCAAAAATCTTAAATACAATGAATATATTACAAGGATATTTTGTTAAAAGGGTCGACTGAAACGGGTGTTTACTTTATTCATCAGTCTATGCAGCGAAATGATACATTCTTAAATATTTATGAATATCATCGTCATCATGTGCCCTGCTGCATGGCGTTGGCGATCATGGCCCTCCATATGCATCTATCCCTTGTTGCTGCAAGTACATCTTCTACCCTGTCTGTCCTCAGCCACCCTGCAAGTGCGTCCAATATTTTCTCCCTGGGTCTACCTGGTGTTCTCTTTCCCTGCAGCTTTCCTGTTGTGATCAGGTGCTCTAATTCCCCTTTCCTCATAAAATGGCCTAAAAATGTTGCTTGTCTTATTCATGAATATAAAAACATATTTCAATACAAATTCTATCACTTATCATAGCTGCATTCATGCTATCAAAAATATATTAAAACGCTGATTTTCATAATTCAGAAAAACAGACTTTTCTCTCTCTGTGTCCGTATTCTCTCCCTGTGTTATTTTCCCTTTTCATTTATAGAGCATTGATCAGAACACGCTGGGGCTCTGACCCAACCTGTCTTAAGATGACTTTCGAGAATGTTCTTCTACTTGTGAATGCATGAAGGACGAGTTGACGTGAACAGACACAGGCCAGAACCTGTCCATTGAGACAATGGACCGCTCCCTTTCACTGGGGCGTTCCTAGAAAACATCCCAACAGAGCTGCATGTATACCTGGCCCTATTGCTTAATTGTCTCGTTTACAATCTAACACAAGTGTGACTGGCTGTACTGCTAGATGTTGGTTAATACTAAGCCATCAGTCAAGAGGTTAGTTTGTCTGGCTTGCCAGACACTGTCCACTTCATGTTTCAGACTGAAGTACAGGTATAGGCCTGCTTTTATCTGAGAGGTTGTAAGTTGGTTGATCCTAAGCTTTCACTACAGGCTAGTTTGTCTGTCTTGCCAGACATTGTCAACATCTTGTCTCAGACTGAAGTACGGGTATGGACCAGGTTCTACCTGAGGGTCTCTGTGATATAGCTGCCAATAACATTTGCAGAAAAAATGCTATCATGTTTGAAATTTAAAACCGAGGAGATGATTTTATTTTGAGGTTGTCAAAACGTCATATCCAGTGACGTCATTCGGGTTTTGTTTCTATGATTTATGCGAAAATTCTATGTTTATGGGCGCGGAAATGAAAACAGTGTTTCATTTTTGACACATATTTACTTCAGTTACATACGCAATACAAAATGTTAACAAGAAACACCACGAGGGTGTGGATGGGACCCTGAGAACCAATGCCTCGCCACTCACTGGACAATAACCTTCCAAGCTCCTGACGCCAGTCGATAGTTATTTCATCAAGCAAAACGGTGGGGAGGGGGCTGTCCATGCGTCCGTGACCCAATTGGACTCAGCCATCAGTTACCTTGTTTACAAACCGAATGACAACGGGGGGAGATGACAAACTCCGGGACATAGCCACACAACGTGCACCAACCAGGTACAGCCCAGACTCCAAACCAAGAGAGAATGGAAGACCCCTCTCTCGCCCCACTCCAGTTTTCATCTCTCTTTCGGGCAGCCCTTTCGGACTTTTGAAATTGTAATGTTGTAAATTAAAATAAAGAGCCTACTATAATAGGTACATACACACACACACACACACACACACACACACACACACACACACACACACACACACACACACACACACACACACACACACACACACACACACACACACAATCAACCCAGAAACTTTTTAAATTTTGTCAGGTAGGACACGCACAGATTGAATTTGCAAAACTTATATAATGCCTGGCAGGTCACATCTGGTGACCACTGTGGACATATTTTACATTTTCAGCTGGCTGCCATGTTGAGATGCAGGACCTGAAGGGACATTAACAGCTGAGAACCATTCTCGTCTGATGTAGATGACTGTGTAGATATTGGCATTATATGGTGACATGTTCATGACAATATTGACATTATTGACATGATATGGTAACATGTTGTAGGTATGGACATTATACCGGTATAGCAACATGTTATAGATATGGATATTATATGGTAACATGTTGTAGATATGGGCATTATGTGGTAACATGCTTGGATATTGACATTATATGGTGACGTGTTGAAGACATGATATGGTAATATGTTGTTGATATCAACATTTTGTGGTAACATGTAGATATTGACGCTCTAATGATATTGATATTATATGGGAACACGTTGTAGATATAGACAATATATGGTAACATGTTGATGGCAATGTATACATTGACATTATATGGTAACATGTTGTAGATATTGGCATTATATGTTAACATGTTGTTGATATTGACATTATATAACATGTTGTTGACATTGATATATGATAAGATGTTAATGACATTGATATTATATGGTAACACGTTGTAGATATAGACAATGTATAGTAACATGTTGATGACAATGTGAATATTGACATTATATGGTAACATGTTGTAGGTATTGACATTGTATGGTAACATGTTGTAGATACTGACATTATATGGTAACATGTTGTAGGTATTGACATTGTATGGTAACATGTTGTAGATACTGATATTATATGGTAACATGTAGATATTGACATTATTTAGTAACATGTAGAACTTGACATTATATGATGACATGACCATGTACACATTGACATTATATGGTAACACGTTGTGGATATTGACATTACGTGGTAACATATTGATGATATTGACATTATATGGTTACGTGTTGTAGATATTGATATCATATGATTACATGTTGTAGATATTGACATTTATGTTAAAATGTTGTAGATATTGATATTATATGGTAACATATCATAGATATTGACAGTATGTGGTAACATGGTGTAGATATTGACATTACCACATGTGGTAACATAATGTAGATATGGACATTATATAGTAACATGTTGTAGACATAGACATTGTATGGTAACATAGTGATGACAGTAGATAATGACATTATATGGTAACATATTGTAGATAATGACATACGGTAACATGTTGATAATGACATATGATAACGTGTAGATGTATAGTACAGATAGATATTGACTTTATATATGGTAACATATTGATGACCGTGTTGATAGTGACATTATTATTATGGTTACATGTAGATGACTGTGTAGATATTGATATTATGTGGTAACATATTGCAGATATTGACATTGTACGGTAACATCACAGTGTAGATATTGACATTATGCATGGTAGCATGTTGATGACAGTGTTGACAATGACATTTATATGGTAACATCACAGTGTAGATATTGACATTATGTATGGTAACATGTTGATGACAGTGTTGATAATGTCATTTATATGGTAACATCACAGTGTAGATATTGACATTATGTATGGTAACATGTTGATGACAGTGTTGATAATGTCATTTTTATGGTAACATCACAGTGTAGATATTGACATTATGCATGGTAACATGTTGATGACAGTGTTGATAATGACATTATAACGTAATCGTAGATGACAGTATAGATAGATATTGACATTTTGTAGTAACATGTTGTAGATATTGACATTATATGGTAACATCACAGTGTAGATAATGACATTATGCGTGGTAACATGTTGATGACAGTGTTGATAATGACATTATATGGTAACATCACAGTGTAGATATTGACATTATGCATGGTAACATGTTGATGACAGTGTTGATAATGACATTATATGGTAACATCACAGTGTAGATATTGACATTATGCGTGGTAACATGTTGATGACAGTGTTGATAATGACATTATATGGTAACATCACAGTGTAGATATTGACATTATGCGTGGTAACATGTTGATGACAGTGTTGATAATGACAGTTATATGGTAACATCACAGTGTAGATATTGACATTATGCATGGTAACATGTTGATGACAGTGTTGATAATGAGTTATATGGTAACATCACAGTATAGATATTGACATAATGCGTGGTAACATGTTGATGACATGTTCATAATGATATTTATATGTAACATTACAGTGTAGATACTGACATTATGCATTGTAACGTGTTGATGACAGTGTTGATAATGACATTATACGTGGTAGCACGTCAATGACTATGTAGAAATTCACATACACTTTCATAGTCACGTACCAAGGACGACAAAAAGCGCGACAGCCAATTTTAGTTCTGACCTTAATAACTCAGTCTGAATGTCATCCTGACCAGACAGCGCCCAGACGGCGGGGCTTTAAACAACAATAACAATATACAACAAAGGGATATGCACGCACGCAAAGTGTTTTACTCCTTTCATGAATTAGAGTGCACCTAAAGCATGGCTAACAAGATTTTCAAAGTCTATTCTAATGCTATGCGTGCGAATGCATACGAAGAGGTGGGGGAGGGGGGGGGGGGCAGTGAGCATAGGGGCCAAGCTTACGAATTTGACACGTCTAACAAGTCTGCACATATATATGCTGTCGTGAGAAATGGAAATTTGTTCTACAGCATATATATGTACAGACTTGCTAGACGTTATAGCCCAGCCGACTACGTAGAGCCATATCTGGGCTATAACCACTTAAAAACATAACACAATACTTCAACAGGAAAAGAAAAAAGGAAAAAGAAAATTAAACACACATATCAATGCATTCGCGCATATAATCTAAGGAGATGCCCCTGGCACTGACCATTCCGTCCAATTTATCACACAGGGGATTTAAAAACCATATCTGAATAAATTTTTTATCATAACTAAGGACACTAAAACATATATAAAAAAAAAGGGCCTAAATTACCTAACATTGCTTTCGCATATCTCATATCCCTAGAGCTGAAAATGCACTTAACACATGTACCCAATTATCAATCCTAAGAACAAATACGTAAGAATTTATCGAACACATACAGGTGAATGGGCCAACAAGCCTGAAAATGATAGGAAGAAATGACAGAAAGCAGAGAAGGAAGAAAGAAACAGAGTGAGAGAAAAGAGTAAATATCTAGCACAGAAATTCCAGAAGGTCGGGATACCGTTTATACTGAAAGAGCCCCCGGCATGCCCATGGGGAAACCGCTGGTAGTAGCAGTAGTACTAGTAGTAGTGGTATTAGTAGTAGTACTAGTACTAGTAGTAGTAACAACAACAACACAATAATGATAATAATAATAATAATAATGATAACAATAATAATAACATTTGTAAGGCGCCAAATCTTTATTCAAGAATGAAATCAAGGCGCACACTCTCAGTTTTCAGTTTGTTTCTCAAGATGACGTCTCCACGCTCAGAACGAATTCCATATGCACTAACGTCACAGGTGCCACGTGTATGGTGACCGTGGCACAAGCCTTAAGCTTGCACATAAACTAATGCGCTGGCCAGGTCCTGAGGCCCCACCTAGACTATATTTTACCTAAACCTGTATTTTATCAGCCTACCACTGGAATAATCTTGGATACATGTAAATGACATGTGTATGTGTGTATCTCTCATCATTCCCCAAAGCAATCACCAACAATGACGAAACCTCCAGGGCACAAAGCTCATGCAAAGTAAGGGGTGGGCGGGGGGAGACAGGAGGAGAGTAAGGTGTGTGACCGTCACACACACACACACACACACACACACCACCAGCACGCACACACACCACACACACACACACACACACACACACACACACACACACACACACACACACACACACACACACACACTTGCAGAAAAAAGCACAGAATGTGTAAGGTCAACACATCGCAATCATAGATCAACAGCGCAGTTGTCCATCTTATGGGTCCTCCACACACCATGAACGGAAAAGTAATCTACACACCTGTCTAATAGTGTCAATCCAGAAGTCTCAATCCATTGCATCGTTATGATCATTCCCATCATCACGTTTCATCACAGCATAGTAAAACATTTTTTAAAAATCTTCCTAGACGTTGCGAGGAAAGAAAAATTAGAGCACCTGGTCAAAACAGGAAAACTGGAGGGAAAGAGAACACCAGGTAGACCCGGGGAGCAAACGTTGGATGGACTTGCAGGGCGGCTGAGGACAGAGAGGGAGGGAGATGTACTTGCAGCGACACGGGATAGATTCGTATGGAGAGCCATGATCGCCAACGCCATGCAGCAGGGCACATGATGATGATGATGATGATAATGATGATGATGATGATAATGACGAAACTTTGCGACCAGTCAAATGTGACAGAAACAGGGCAGACAAGAAAGACATGGATGTAACAGAAGAAATACCTACCTAGATCTGTACAACACGCAGCGGTTTGGTCTTCCATAAACGTTATTGCCAAATGCTGACAAGAGCGATAACAACGTTTTATATTGGAAAATTGTTGATATCGTATCAGCATTACGTCAAATCTGCTTGATACAAAAAGTACTGTCGTTGCCACGTGTAACTATAAAAGTGATGAGTCAACGGCAGTGTGTTATATACAAACCAACCAACAAACAAAACTATTAACACAAACAAAAAAATGCCAAACACAATAACACATAATAGACAATGACAGAGAAGTGTTGCCTGCACTACTTTTAGCCCAACCTGTAAGCTTTTGTCAATTAATCACTCACTTGTCACCATGTTTAACTGCTTTATTTAAAATTAAGATTTGTATTGAAATAAGCTTTCAAAAGCCGTGTTTATATGACGGTTTTAATTATACTACATGTAGATTAAGAAAAGCTTCTATTTCTTCTTGTTGTTCAAATGACGTTTTTAATGATTTTAGATTAATCAGATTTTCTTATTCTTCCTCCTCTTCTTGTTCAAATGACGTTTTTAATTATACTAAATTAATCAAAGCTTCGTCTTCTCATTATTATTCAAATGACATTTTTAATTATACTAGATTAATCAAAGCTTCTACTTCTTCTTGTTCCCCCCATTTCCTACTTCACATGAATGGCCACGGAACTTGGGAACGTTTTTCATAATGCTGTGCTGAGGCGAGAGAAATTAGAGCACCTTGTCATGCTGGAAAGCTGGAGAGGAAAAAAAAGCACCAGGTAGATCCAGAGAGAAAATATTAGACGGTTTAGTGGAGGTGATGAAGGCAGAAAGGGTGGGAGATATACTTGCGGCAACGAAAGATAGATTCGTATGGAGGGCTATGATCACCAACGCCAAGCGGCAGGGCACATGATGATAATGATAATGATGATGACAACGAAGAATAGATTCGTGTGGATGGCTATGATCACCGACGTCAAGCGACAGGGCACATCATGATGATGATGATGACAATGACGACGACGATGAGGATGAGAGACAGGAGGCTATGGAGTGCCATACTGGATTGAGACTGTATCAAAGGACTAAACTCTACGTTTACTTTCATAAATTATCCTGGCAAGAGGTACAGACACTTGCGTTGGTCAGAAGATTTTAACAGCACCCTCAGTGTCGCAGCCATAAATTATGCAAGACTGGACCGTGTGGTCCTAGTCTTCCCAGTGAATCCCATAGCATACTTCTCTCTGGGAAGGAGCCAGTTGGAACAGAAAAATCCTGCACTGATTGTGTTGTTTGTCTCAGATGGCTTCGTGTGTGCGTGGTAGGTCTGTGACTGTGGCGGAGGTCCTTACAATAAAAACAGCGAGACAGCAGTTGCGGGGTTGCCAGCTTTTAGTCATCTCCGCTCGTTGTTGTCCTTGACGACCCCCCCCCCCCCAAAGGGACGTAAGTATCAAGGAGTTAAAGAGTTACAGATCCTAGATCAGCATCCAAACAGTTTGTCTGTTCTTGTTGCAGCTGGACAAGATGTTCGACTCGTCCAAGAATTTCTTTGAGCTAGACCCAAAGATCAAAAGCAAGTACGCCCGTGGGGTGAAGACCAACTCTGGATGGGTGGCCATGGAAAGAGAAAAGTAAGGAGACAGACAACTTCTATAGTTTCACTTTCTTTTTTACATATAAGAACATGATGGTCAAATCATTCCAATAACCTTCTTTTGTGTACAAAAATCTTGACACAAAATCTAGATAATGTACTTCTCAAGGTAATACTCTCAACATATCGACCAGACAGAGCCGTGTGTCTGTGTCTGTGTCTGTGTCTGTGTGTCTGTGTGTCTGTCTGTGTCTGTGTCTGTGTCTGTCTGTCTGTGAGAGCAATGAGTTAGCATTATTTTTCTCAGCTATTTTCGATTGGATCTTTACCAATTTTGGTCAAAGGTGTGGACTCTTGAGAAACGCAAAAACACACGGCTAGTTTCAGTTTCAGTTTCAGTTTCTCAACATAACGTCTCCGTGCTCGAAATGAATTCCATATGCACTAACGTCACAGGTATCATATGTATGGTGATCATGGCACAAGCCTTAAGTCTGCACATGAACCCATGAGCTGGCCAGGTATTGAGGTCCTGCCTAACCTATGTTTTACCTGGTCTACACTTTTACGCAGTTAGAAATCAGAAATATTTGGAAATAAAACGGGAACGCTTATAAAATTCACAGAAGAAGACAGGCGCAAATTTACGACCGTAGGGCCTTTGTTAAGCGTATACAAAAGTCAACAAAGAAACATATACATATACACATTTAGAAAAAAAAATCATTAACAGCACTTTCGTGATGTTTCAATGAGCAGGAGACATATTTGGAAGTCATGGTGCTAGGGTCAAGTTTACACAGAACAACAACAACAACGACAACAACAACAACAAAAAGCAACTAAAAATCAGCATTTTGGGGGAAGTTGGGTAAACAGCACTTTCTGAGGCACTTCTGGCAATATTTAAAATCTCTTCAAATTTGATGCAGTATACCATTGTCCTCAACGTATGTCAGTTTTTATTGGTTGGCTGGTTGGTTGGTTGGTTGGTTGGTTGGTTGGCTGGTTGATTGGTTGGCTGGTTGCTTGTTTGGTAAGTTCTCTAGTTGATTGATTGGTTGGTTGGTTGACTGGTTGTTTAGTTGGTTGGTTGATTGGTGTGCTGGTTGGCTGGTTGGCTGGCTGATTGGCTGTTGGTTAGTTGGTTGGATGGTTGATTGGTTGGATGGAGGCTGGTTGGTTGGTTGGTTGGTTTTTCCTTTGTGGGCACTTTTTGGGGGGGTCCCATTTTCTATGCCATTGGTGGTCACAGAAGCTGGCACAGTTTTTACAATGCAATAATGATGATGACAATGCGGATGATAACCATGATGCTATGAGATTCCATCTAGAACTGAGACTGTTGACAGGGCTGTACGCTACACTTACTATCATCATATATCCTGTTATTGTGTATTTCTGATTCTCTGTGTCGTTTAGTCTCCCATATTCAGAGTAGGGTTTACAGTATAGTTGTATGGTTATTTCGTTTGTTTCTTTCCATTTTGAATGATTATTTGTTTATTGGTTTAATCTTTTAGGTTTGCTTGCGTGTTTGCTTGTTTGTTTGCCTGCTCGGGCGAGTGCGTGTGTGCGTGTGGGGTGTGTGTGTGTGTGTGTGTGTGTGTGTGTGTGTGTGTGTGTGTGTATGTGTGTGTGTGGTGTGTATGTGTGTGTGTGTGTGTGTGTGTGTGTGTGTGTGTGTGTGTGTGTGTGTGTGTGTGTGTGTGTGACCTTGCTTATTTGCCTGCTTCTTTGTGTACGCGAGTGACGTGTACGTGTATGTTACCCCAACTTAAATTCATCTCAGGCATGGGCAGCAGTGTTATTCAGCTTTCTCTGCTCACAAACCCTTTGACATTGCAAGGCAGTGATATGACAGAATGTGACAGAGCTAATTGCTGTCTGTTACTCTATATCTATGCTGGGACCGAAAACAGGGGTCACAGCTGTTGTTTTACCGGGCATCGTGCCGTATGAATTTTTTGGCCCGGGTACAGACACGTAACCGATGTGATAATCGATTTGATTGTCGTGTCGTGGTGTGGTAGTTAATGCAATGGACTGACGGCTAGAAGGTGGGAGGTTTGATTCTCATCAGTGCACATTATCGTGGGAGTTTTTGTTTTGTTTTTGTTTTAGTTCCAGCTAGTATTTTACCAGAGTGGTCCTTACGGAGTTCTCATTTGGAAGACACGAACAACACCGTCAAGCCTCTCCTTCCTTCTCTATGTCTGTCTCTCTATCTCTGTCTCTGTCTCTATTTCTGTCTCTGTCTGTCTGTCTGTCTTTACCTGTCTGTCTGTGTGTCTGTCTGTGTGTTCTGTGTGTGTGTGTGTGTGTGTGTGTGTGTTTGTCTCTCTGTTTCTGTCTCTGTCTCTCTCTGTCTCTCTCTCTCTCTTTCTGTCTGTGTCTCCGCCTCTGCTTCTATCTGTGTCTAAGGATGTACCCCTGGCATTGGCTATTCCACCAAATTATCCCTGGGGAAATTAAAAACACGATCTGAATACAATACATAAACAAAAACAGACACAAAAACTGGCCTGTACTTTCAATTGGTGCTAAGCGGTTTCTAGTTCCTTAGGGCTAAAACATTACTTATCATCATCATCATGTCGAGCTTGCTCGGCTTTTCATGACACGTTTCTTCCATCCTTTTCTGTCAGACATTGCAGTAGGTAGTTCATTATACTGACAGCCCGTATCATCCAGCAGTTGGTCGATGAAGGTCTTCTTTGGACGTACTGGTCTTTGTTTGCCATGGCTGGGTCTCCATAGTAGAACATCCCCCACCAGTTCTTCTTTGCTACGGCAACAGTGTCCCGCGAAGCGCAGTCTTTGTTGGTGTATTGATTTACTGATTGGTGGGATCTTACCATATAACTCTTTGTTAGTTCGATGTTCTCTCCAGGATTTGTTCAGGGCTGCACGCAGCATTCGTGTATATGCTCCATCAATCTTCTTCTCGAATGTCGTTGTTAGGGTCCAAGAGATTGAGCCATATATAAAAACGGACTCTATTGCTGCTCGGAAGAAGTCTTTTTCAGGTTGTCTGGTGGATTGGATTTCCAGATTTTGTCCAGTTGATTTAGAGCGCCCCAGGCATTTCCGAGTCTGGTGTTTACGTCTTATTCTGTGGAGTCAATGTAGCTGCCCAGGTGTTTAAAGTCTTGAACGTGTTTGATTGTATCTCCAATGAGACTTCTCATGTCTTCTGATGCATCTTGTTTCAGACAGATGAACTCTGTTTTGTTCGCACTAAGGTGGAGCCCGATCTCCATTGCTGTTCTTTCCATACTGTGAAGGAGAGATGTTGCATCCTTTAGGAGGTCTGCGAGAACAGCCAGATCATCAGCGTAATCCGCAGCTGTTATCTTTACCGCAGGGTAGCGTCTGCTCTTCTATTTTGTGAGGGTAAAGCCGAGTTTTTTGTTCTTATCCACTGCTGTCCTCAGCACATAGTCGAGACAGATGATGAAAATGAAAATGTAGGGGGCAAGCGTATCTCCTTGAAGGACTCCAGCAGTGATGTTGAAGAAGTCTGTGTCTCCGTCGGGGGAGCGAACCATAGAGCGGGTATTCTGATACAGCATCATGATGGCGTCTACTGTTTCCTTGGGTAGTCCATATGCAGTTAGAATCTCCTTCATCTTTCCTCGATGGATCGAATCAAAAGCTTTGGAAAAGTCGATAAATAGGAGAACAGCTGGGAGGTTTTTGGTTTTTATGCCTTCCAATATACGTCTGATGGTGAGTATTTGTCCTGATGTCGATCTGTTTTGGCGAAACCCATTTTGGTTTTTCCTCAGAACTGGATCTATCTCCGGCCTTATCCTATTTGGGAGCAATAGGTTGTAGATCTTTGCAGAAATTGCAGTTAATATGATTCCGCGGTAGTTCTTTGTGATTCTGAGGTCACCTTCTGTGTCATTTCATTGCTTTCATTGGCTATATGAGCACTTGCGGTCGCCACTCCATACAAGTGTGAGCATTAGTTCTCTAACTGAACTAGGTGACCCTGGGCGTCTCTGTCCAGCGTCTTGTGTACTTCACCGTTGACTAGACAAAGTTCCTCCGCTGATGTGCACATCCGCCATGCTGCTCTCCATGGTTTCCCTGTAACCCTAGCAAGGTGGCTGATGGGTGCTCGGCCTTGCCAAAGGGCCTCCCATGATTTGGTCAGGGGCTGCTTATTGAATATTCGCAGCTACCCCATTACAGGGTATTCCCCTATCCGCCACCCGGGGGACCCGCTGGGTTGGAGTGTTTGACTTCTCCTGGTGCTTGGCAGCCTATCCTAGGACTGACAATGTTGTCTTAACTTTAATAACAAATAACCAAACAATTGTGTATGTAAAACACACTAATGAAGCATATACGCTTAAATCTGACGTCATCTACTAATTAAAGAATGAATATCCAAAGTACATGCATTTTTACAATAAATAAGATTACTGGTTGTATATTCAAGCTGGAGTACACTCAGACTTCCCAGTACTAAATGCACAAAAACAGACGTATGAATGAACCTGTAGTGCTTAAAATTGGTACTAAGTAGTTCATATTTCTTTACAGCTATGACATGCAATTAATCTACGTATCCAGTTATCAAACTTAACAGACAGAAAGTATGTAAGGCTTTATGGAAAAAAATAAGTCACTGGCTCAGCAAGGCAGAAAGCGAGATACGAAAAAGATGACAGCAGGCAAAGGAAGAAGTTAGAAACGAAGAGAGTGCATGAAAAGGGTAACATTTCTAGCACAGAATTGCCAGGAGGTGAGAATGCTAGAAAGAGCCCTTCGTATTCCTCCCCCCCCCCCCCCCCCGGGGACTGCATATGGACTACCCAAGGAAACAGTAGACGCCATCATGATGCTGTATCAGAATACCCGCTCTATGGTTCGCTCCCCCGAGCAGTATACAACTCTGGCAGTCAGTGACTAATTGTAGCTGTCTGGCAGTTGGTTTCTGATTTCCCACCCTCCACCCCCCGTGGGGATGCCGGGGACTCTTTTAGTATAAATAGTATCCCCACTTTTTGGAAATTCTATGCTAGAAATTTCCTCTTTTCTGTCACTCTCTTTGTTTCTTTCTTCCTTCTTTGCTTTCTGACATTTCTTCCTATCTTTTGACTTGCTGGTCCATTCACCTGTATGTGTTCGATAATGTCTTACGTACTTTTTCTTAGAAGTGCAGTTTTGGCTCTAGGGAGGTGAGATATGCAGAAGCAAGTTTAGGTAATTTATACCCGTTCTTATGTATGTTTTGCTGTTCTTAGGTATGCTTAAATTTGTATTCATGTGTGGTTTTAAGATCCCCTGTGCAATAAATTGGACGGAGTGGTCAACGCCGGGGGCATGTCCTTAGATCATGTGCACGAATGCATTGACATGTGTACTTAATTTTCTGTTTTCTTTTCTTCCTGTTGAAGTTTTGTATGTTTTGAAGTAGTAATAGCCCTGATATGGCTCTACGCAGTCGGCTGGGCTTTAAACAACAATAACAACGGTTTCTGATTTTAGTTTGTTGTTTGTGTCTTATCAACAGACTGAATGAATCGAGACCGAATTTCGATTTGAAGGAGGCTTTCAACTTAAGTCCTTGTGAAGAGGAGGTAAATATCAAACGCCAGGTAGAATCTCATTTGTTTGAAAATGATTCTTGCTGTTATTATTGTTGTACCAAATCTGTTAGTTGTTGAGTGATTGCGTAATGTTGGGAATATGTGTGTGGTATATTATTGAATGTTGTATATTAATGCCGCGTTCAGATTTGTGTCATTTTCTTGACAATGTGCCATTTTGTGTGAAAACAGAAAAAGAAAAAAACAAAACAATTCATAACCAAGGTGAAAAACGTCTTTGTGGAAAAGAAAAGGATCACAATACTACTACTACTACTACTACTACTACTACTACTAGTAACGATAGTACTACTACTACTACTTCTACTACTACTACTACTACTAATCATAATAATAATAATGACAACAACAAAAACAACAACAAAAACAACAACAAAACAACAACAACAATATAATGATAATGATAACAATAATAATAATGCATTGTAATGATAATAGAAATAATGATGATAATGATGGTAACAACAACAACAACAACAAAATCAACAACTACAACAATTATAATAATAATGATAATAAGAATAAGAATAAGAATGATACTACTACTACTACTACTACTACTAGTACTACTACTACTACTATTTCTTCTTCTTCTACTTCTACTACTACTATTACTGACAATGACGACGACAACGACGACGACGACGACGATGATGATGATGATGACGATGATGATGATGATATTAATGGTGATGATGATGATAGGAATGATAATAATGACAACAACAACAACAATCATCATCATCATCATCGTCGTCGTTGTCGTCGTCATAGTCGTCGTCATCATCATAATCATCATCATCATCATCATGAAATCATGACAACAAATGGATCAAGAAATAAAGTGTTGATATGTTGGAACAGGAACTACCCAGTGAAATACCAGACATGAGCCGAACTTTCCACGATATGTTTCGATGTTGTCACACGCTGTCCAAGCACATCCTTGACCTTTTTGGGGTGGCCTTGGAACTGGAGGTAGGTCATAAAGGTCATCTATTTTTGTTCGTTTGTTATAACATAAATGAAAAAAGAGAAAAAAAACCCCAAACAAACAATTGAAGGTGGTGATTATGGCGATGATGATCCTGATGATGATGATAATGATGACGATTTTTATTTATTTGTTTGTTTGTTTGTTTTAGGATCATCACACACAGGGAGGTTACCTTTGTGCTCACTTTTTTTTTTGGTCCCATTTTCCACGCCACCTTAATGACTACAGAAGCTGGCACAGTTTTTACAATGCGATGATGATGATGTCGATGTGGATGATAATCATGATGCTATGGAGTTCCATCTAGGATTGAGACTGCGTGACAGGGCTGTACTCTACGCTTTCTATCATAACATATCCTGGCGTCAACCAGGCCCGAGAGATACAGACACCTGCTGTGCTGGTCAGAAGATTTGAGCAACACACTCAGTGACGCATCCATGAGGCGGATGAGACTCGACTGTGTGGTCCCAAGTCTTCCCAATGAGCCCATAGCACGCCCAACCCTGGGTAGGAGCCGGTCAGAGCCGAAAAATCCCCCACGGTGATTTTTGAAGGGACTGATGGGGATTGGAACCCACAACCTTGCAGTCGATAGTCCGTTGTGTTAACCATTACAACACGTTGACTAGTTTTGTTTGTTTGTTTGTTTGTTTGTTTTGCTGCCCATTTTCTTCTCTGTTTCAATGGCGCTGATCCACCGCTACTCATTTTGGCTTTTCATCACACCACAAATCCCATGTTCATTCATTCAAAATCCCAGTTTCAGTGTCTCAAGATGACGTTTTGGAATGAATTCCATATGCACTAACGTCACGGGTGCCACGTGCATGGTGATCATGGCACAAGCCATAAACCCGTGAGCTCGCCAGGCCCTGAGGTCGTACCTAGCCTATGTTTTACCTAGCAAAAATTCCCAGTGCTAGGAAGTCCGTAGGAATCAGCGATGCGAAGCTACTGTGAGGCTACGCATCTCAGGAGACCCTGCACTGCTGTCGGATCATTTTCAGTGGAATTCGACAGTACCTGTTCTAGTTTTTTTTTTCAAATCCCCACTGACGACAGGAATCATTCACTCGCAGAGCCAAACTGAGTGAGAGTCCCTGGGACAGCTCCCCATGAACCACTGACACCACCACCACGACCCTCCAACAAGGACAGCCCCACATGAACCACTGACACCACCACCACGACCCTCCAACAAGGACAGCCCCCAATGAACCACTGACACCACCACCACGACCCTCCAACAAGGACAGCCCCCCATGAACCACTGACACCACTACCACGACCCTCCAACAAGGACAGCCCCCCATGAACCACTGACACCACCACGACGACCCTCCAACAAGGACAGCCCCACATGAACCACTGACACCACCACCACGACGACCCTCCAACAAGGACAGCCCCACATGAACCACTGACACCACCACCACGACCCTCCAACAAGGACAGCCCCACATGAACCACTGGCACCACCACCACGACCCTCCAACAAGGACAGCCCCCCATGAACCACTGACACCACCACCACGACCCTCCAACAAAGACAGCCCCCCATGAACCACTGACACCACCACCACGACCCTCCAACAAGGACAGCCCCCCATGAACCACTGACACCACCACCACCACGACCCTCCAACAAGGACAGCCAGCCCCCCATGAACCACTGACACCACCACCACCACGACCCTCCAACAAAGACAGCCTCCCATGAACCACTGACACCACCACCACCACGACCCTCCAACAAGGACAGCCCCCCATGAACCACTGACACCACCACCACCATGGCCCTCCAACAAGAACAGCCAGCCCCCCATGAACCACTGACACCACCACCACCATGGCTCTCCAACAAGGACAGCCAGCCCCCCATGAACCACTGACACCACCACCACCATGGCCCTTCAACAAGGACAGCCAGCCCCCCATGAACCACTGACACTACCACCACGACCGTCCAACAAGGACAGCCAGCCCCCCATGAACCACTGACACCACCACCACGACCGTCCAACAAGGACAGCCAGCCCCCCATGAACCACTGACACCCCCACCACGGCCCACCAACAAAGACAGCCCCCCCCCCCTATGAACCACTGACACCCCCACCATGGCCTTCATTTATAACAGCCCCCGTGAATCACTGACAACCCTACCATGGCCTTGCATTAATAAACAGTTCCCGTGAACCACTGACACCCCCACCATGGCCTTGCATTAATAAACAGCTCCCGTGAACCACTGACACCCCTACCATGGCCTTGCATTAATAAACAGCTCCCGTGAACCACTGACACCCCTACCATGGCCTTGCATTAATAAACAGCTCCCGTGAACCACTGACACCCCCTACCATGGCCTTGCATTAATAAACAGCTCCCGTGAACCACTGACACCCCCTACCATGGCCTTGCATTAATAAACAGCTCCCGTGAACCACTGACACCCCCACCATGGCCTTGCATTAATAAACAGCTCCCGTGAACCACTGACACCCCCACCATGGCCTTGCATTAATTAACAGCTCCCGTGAACCACTGACACCCCCACCATGGCCTTGCATTAATAAACAGCTCCCGTGAACCACTGACACCCCCACCATGGCCTTGCATTAATAAACAGCTCCCGTGAACCACTGACACCCCCACCATGGCCTTTCATTAATAAACAGCTCCCGTGAACCACTGACACCCCCACCATGGCCTTTCATTAATAAACAGCTCCCTGAACCACTGACACCCCCACCATGGCCTTGCA
The DNA here is from genome assembly GCA_030674185.1 of Monoplex corrugatus. Lineage (NCBI taxonomy): Eukaryota > Metazoa > Mollusca > Gastropoda > Littorinimorpha > Ranellidae > Monoplex > Monoplex corrugatus. The sequence continues at coordinate 51,337,966 of JAPXFY010000017.1, forward strand.
TTAATAAACAGCTCCCGTGAACCACTGACACCCCCACCATGGCCTTGCATTAATAACAGTCCCCGTGAACCACTGACACCAAAGATCCCAACTTAACTTAATTAAATTCATCTCATGCAAGGAAGCGACAGACGAAACTGAAACTCAGGTCACCACGATCTCAGGGCATGAATGACAACAGATTATGGGATGAATTTCACGGTTTCACAAGACGACGTCTACGCACTCGGGACGAATTATGTATGCACTAACGTCACAGGTGCCACGTGTATAGTGATCATGACACATGCCTGAAGCCTGCACATACATGTAAACTCATGATCTGGCCAGGTCCTGAGGTCCTATCTAGCCTATGTTTTACCTAGTCTATATTTTATACTGGTATTGTATCAGCTTATCGCTGGAATAATCTTGGTTACATGTAAATGACATGTGTATGTGTGTATCTTATCTTAAAAAAAAGTAACATATATATGAAGTAAATAAACAAATAATTAAAGGTCTGAATCACAACACAACTAGCTATTCAGTATAAACTTGTCTTACATGACAAAAAGTTCCCCCCCCCCTCCCCTCTAGTTCCCACTCAAAGTACAAAGCCTCAGCTGTCTATCAACAAGGTGAAGACAATATGTTCTTAATCATAACCGCACCAGTCTGTCGTTCACTTCCGAGGAAAGAAAAGAGAAAATAGATAAGTAAGTCAGTCAGTCAGTCAGTCAGTCAGTCAGTCAGTCAGTCAGTCAGTCGTCAGTAAGTAAGTAAGTAAGTACGTAAGCAAGCATATACATAAATAGGCGAATAAATTAGATACAAAATAAAGGAGTATGTAGATAAATAAGTAAAAATTCACCATACAATGATGATTGGTAATTTCATGACGATAGGAATAATGATCATGATCCTATGGAGTTCTGTCTGGGAGCAGACTTGTAATTTCTTTTTACAGACTGGGAATCAAGATGTGATATCTCCAGTTCAGTCCCGGCCCCACTACATGTAAAAACTGGCCTGTTTTGCCACCAATCTTGTTTCCATCATTCTTGTGGTGTCAACTTAGCGTTTCATAGTTCCGTCCTCCCCCCCCCCCCCTTCCCCATTTCAAGACCTTGCCAGCGTTCAGGTTTTTGCGCAGGCTCAGGGAGTCTGCCAGATAACTGCTGACAGATTTGGGTGAAAAGCGCATAGAATTGTCCCGTGTGCAATGCATTCTTCTTGAACAAACTCCAAACTCCTCCCGGCTAGAATTCAGAGTGAGCGACAGAGCTGTATTCTACGTTTACTTTCATCATAATATGTCCTGGCGTAGGTGTCTTTTTTTTTTTTTTAAAGAACTTTTATGAAGAATAGGAATTAGAGCACCTGGTCACAACAGGAAAGCTGGAGGGAAAGAGAAAACCGGGAAGACCCAGGGAGAAAATATTGGACGGACTTGCAGAGTGGCTGAGGACAGAGAGCGTGGGAGATGTACATGCAGCGACAAGGGGTATATTCGCATGGAGGGCCATGATCGCCAACGCTATGTGGCAGGGCACATAATGATGATGATGATAATATCCTGGCGTCAACCAGGCCCAAGAGATAAGACACCTGTAGTGGTTGGCCAGGAGATTTGAACAAAACCTTCAGTCTTCGGTAAAGTGATTGAGAATCGAGTATGTGGTCCTAGTCTTCCCAGTGAGCCCGTAGCATGCTGAAGTGTTTAAGAACTGCTCGATGATGATGATGGTGTGATGATGATGATGATGATGATGATGATGATACTATACATGTATTATGTGTGTGTGTGTGTATGTGTGAATGTGTATGTGTGTGCATGTGTGTATGTGTGGTACGTGCATATGTGTGTGTATGCATATGTGTATGTGTTTCTGTGTGCTCATGTGCACGCGTACATGCATGTACATGTGTGTCTGTGTGTGCGCGTGTGCGCGCGCGTGCGTGTGTGTTTGTGCAGGACCCATCCTTATTAAGCAAGACCCACAAGCTGGGAGGACAGAAGGGAAGCTACACCACACTCCGCAGTCTGTATTATCCCCCTTGTACCGAATGTAAGGGTCTGTGTATCTATCTGTTCATTTGTCTCCATTTCTCGATTATTGTCCATTTATTGGTTTGTTTGTTTGTTAGTTTGTTTGTTTGTTTGTTTATATTTGTTTATTTACCTATTTATTTATTTTTGTGCCACGTGAGTATGGTTTCTTTTTCATGGTAGTGAAGAAGAGACATTATAACTGTACAGGCGCATTGCAAGAAGGAAAAACACCGAAAAAATGCGTCTTTTTACACCAACGGGGCACAATGCAGAATACAGTCACGAACAGTGCAGAGATAATTTATCTATTTTACATGTAAGTGAACAATGGACAAAGTTGAGAAATTCGATAAATGAAGCTTGTGAAGAAATCCCTGAGGTAGATAGAAAACCAAAAAAGAAATGGATGACAAAAGAAATATTGGGCTTGATGGAGGAACGGAGGAAGGCAAAGAGAAACGAGGAGATATACAAGAAGATCAACAAAGAAATCAGGAATAGGTGCAATGAAGCTAAGGCTTGGCTGAAAACAAAATGCAAAAAAAAAAAAAAAAAAAATAGAAGACCGACACAAAACGGATCCCCAGAGTATGTACAAACGAATTGAAGAAATTGGCCACAGGAAAAATACATGCACATCAACTGGTTGCTTAAAATCGAAAGATGGCACGCTTATCATGGATAAGACAAAATATTAGACAGATAGGGAGAGTACATTAAAGACCGTTTTGAAGATGACATAAAAGAAGAACACATTATTTAGAAAGAACTTTGAAGGACCACCCATAATGAAAGATAAAGTTAGAGCAGCACTGAAAAAGATGAAACCAGGAAAAGCCCCAGGCCCAGACAACATTACTACAGAGATGATTGAAGCCCTGGAGGAATTTGGTGTAGAAAAAATAACAGACCTCCTAAATGAATTTTACGACACTGGAAAAAATCCCCAAAGATATGTCAAAATCAATTTTCATTGCACTTCCAAAGAAGACAGGGGCTATAGTATGCGAACTCCATCGCACAATCAGTTTGATGAGTCATGTAACAAAAGTACTGTTAAGAATAATCATGATGAGGACAAGGAATAGAATCAAAAGAGAAATAGCAGAAGAACAGTGTGATTTGTGGAAGGGAAAGGAACTATTAATGCCATATTCATCGTAAGAACTATCACAGAGAGGTCAATCGAGATGAAAAAGGAATTTTATTTATGTTTTGTTGGTTATACCAAGGCTTTCGATCGGGTAAGACATGAAGAATTGATCAACCAACTAGAAAGACTCAGTATTGATGGAAAAGATCTACGAATAATCATAAATATGTATTGGGAACAAACAAATGCAATGAGAATAGAAAACGATACAAGCTCTTTCCAAAACATCAAAAGAGGAGTCAGTCAGGGATGTGTTTTGTCACCAGATCTGTTTTCACTTTACAGTGAAAACATCATGAGAAACCTAGAAGAAGACCCTGGATTAAAGGTTGGAGGAAAAATGATAAACAACATTCGATACGCAGATGACACCGTGTCAATTGCATAAAATGAAAGGGACCTACAAAACCTTGTGAATATACTAGAAATAGAAAGGAAAGATAAAGGTTTGGAACTAAACAGCAGGAAGACTGAAGTCATGGTGATCAGTAAAAAACATGAAATCCCCTCATGCAAAATAACAGCAAACGGCACAACCTTCAGACAGTTTGATACGTTTAAATACCTGGGAACGATCATTTCACCAGACGGCAGATGCACATCAGAGGTAGCCAGCAGAATAGGCCAAGCCAAAACAGCATTCAAGAAGATGAAAAGCATTCTTACCAACAAATGCCTATCAATTAACATCAGGAAGAGAGTTCTTGAATGTTATATAGAACCAATACTGTTATACGGTTGTGAGGCGTGGACAGTCAACAAGCAAGCCAGAACAAGATTGAGGCAGCCGAGATGTGGTTTCTAAGAAGAATGTTGAGAGTTCCATGGACAGCAAAGAAAACAAACGAGACAGTCTTGATGGAGGCAGACACAAGTAGATCACTCACAAGGAAGATTAGGAAAAGACAGGCAACATGTATAGGCCATTTTATGAGGAAGGGGGATTTGGAACACCTGGTCACAACGGGAAAGCTGGAGGGAAAGAGAGCACCGGGTAGACCCAGGGAGACGATACTAGATGGACTTGCAGAGTGGCCGGGGACAAGGAGGATGGAAGAGATGCTTGTCGCAACAAGAGATAGAGACAGATGGAAGTCCACGATCGCCAAAGCCATGCAGCAGGGCACCTGATGATGATGATGATGATGAGTGTGAAAATGAAGAAGGAAGGGGACTGTGGGGGAAGGGAGCATGAGCAGGGGTGGGATGGGGTGGGGGTGGGGAGTGGGGGGGGATGAGAGATTTGGTTTCTATTGTTGACTTTTTCTTTATGTCATTGCACGCAGATCAAACTTGGAAGAAAAAACAAAAGATTACAGATAATGTGTGTATTTGAATGAGTGACAAGTTTAAACAATTAAACATGCTTCTCGTGTGTTGTTCATGATCTGTTTCAAAACAAGTGCGACTGCCAGTGTCCAAGTAAACAGGAACCAGAAGAACAAGCAAACCAAAAAGGACGCTTATTCAACACAAGACAAGGCAAGCGCAACTTTTCGGCCAAGCGGCCTTTGTCAAGCGCGAATGCACGATCACGAACAAACACCAACCAACCAACCAACGGATAATAAGAAAAGGACTAAAATCTTCCCTACAGCCTCGTCCAGTGGATAAAAAGAGACCAAATGAAATGCCAATGTATCTATGAGCAGTGGTAAGAAGTGGAGAGGGGAGGCAACTATGATGTCAAAGGGGAAGTGAGATGAGTTCTGCAATTTGAAAAGTGGACATGCCATATCGGTATTGGCCTGTTCTGAAGAGGGTCCAGGGCTATAGCCAAGAGGTAAGGTTGATGGGAGTGGATCGTGCCCAGTGCAACGAATCCAGTAGACCTGGAAACAGGAAGAAACATGAAAAGGCATTCGTGAATTCTATTGTGTAATTAATGATTTATGGTTTGCCATTGAGACCGTATGGTTTGCGTGCTCCGAGTTTATTTATGAAATGTGATTCTCTGTCTTTCCTGTCTATGGTGCTGTTATTGTATAAAAGCCACAGACCTTTCACTCGGATGTCATTGATTGAGTGGTCTGATTGCTTGAAATGATTCGGGATAGTTTTATCTCTTTGATGACGGATATCAGCCAAGTTTTCTTTGAAACGTGTATCAAGGGTACGTCCAGTTTCACCAGTGTACAGTTGAGAACATTTAGAGCAGCTGATCACGTAGACAATGTTATAAGTTTGACAGTGAAATGTTTTGTAATTTTCATATGAGATTTGGGGCCTTTGACTGTGATGGCTGTGCACAAGAAAGGATATGTCCTGCATTTAGGTTTGTTACATGGAAAGGTTCCTGGAGGTTGACTGACTGGTTTGCTGACACTTGAACGTACCAGCAGGTCGCGGAGATTTGTGTCTCTCTTGTAGACGATCAAAGGGAGCTGGTCAAAAGTTCCAGCTACAGTGGGACTGGATTACAGAATGTCCCAGTTGGATGAAATGATCCTTTTCACATGGTGCATAGACGGGTGATAAACCAGACTGAGAACTGGCCAATCCTCTGTGGCAGCTTTAGGTTCAGAATGGAGGGCATTTGACCGAGAGACAGAGTTGACTTTTTTCCGGGCTTCATTGATGACACTGAGTGGGTAATGTCTGCGTAGGAAAAATCTGGTCATTTCATCTGCTTTGTCATGGAAATCATCCTCATCTGAGCAGAGGCGTCGTAGTCGCAAGAGCTGCGAGTAGGGAATGCTGTTTTTGGTGTTGGAAGTGTGAGATGATCGATGGTCCAGATAAGACTGTGAGTCTGTAGGTTTGTAGTGGACTGTAGTAACTAGTTTTTCAGATTGAAGAGAAAGCATACGGATGTGTTTGAAACTTCATATGTGAACTTGATGGATAGGTGAAAAGTTTGAACGTAATGGATGAATTGCAAGAGTTGGTCATGATCAAGGGATGTCACACCAATGCAGTCATCAATATATCTTTTGTAAACTTCAGGTTTGGGTTTCTTGTATTGTTGTAGGATTTGTTCTTCTAAGTATCCCATGAACAGACAGGCATAGTTGGAGACCATTTTTGTACCAATTGCGACTCCACTAACCTGTGAAAACGTCTCATCACTAAATGAGAATGTATTCATTGTCAGGATTAGCTCCGCAAGTCGGACGAGGGTTGATGTAGACAATGTTTGATCAGGTCGTTTGTCTAGAAAATGCTGGAGAGCTTTCAATCCGTCAGAGTGGGGTATGCTTGTATACAGAGAGGTCACATCCAAAATGAACAAGTATTGGGGCTTGAAGGTGTGGTCTTTATTTATCATTTGAATCAGATTCAGCGTGTGGTTAGTGTCTTTGATGAAGGTGGGCAAAGACTGGACTATAGGTTGCAAGATGTGGTCAAGAAACAGAAATATTTTCAGTTGGGCAGTTGCAAGCTGACACAATAGGACGGCCAGGATTGTTGGCTTTATGTATTTTGGGAAGTAAATAAAAAGTGATTGGACTGGAAGTTGTTTGGTGAGTAGTCTGGCAGTGGGGGGCAGCTGCTTGGAGGTTATGAGATTGTTGATAAGTTTGGATATCTTGGCATGATTGGTCATGTGTGCAGGTTTGTCTAATTTTTTTGTAAAAGGCTTGATGATGGAGTTTGGGACAGAAATCTGTACATAAGGGACGCCCCAAAACAACTCCATCTCTCTGTATATGTCTGTATGTATGTATGTCTGTATGTATGCATGTATGTATGCATGCATGTATGTATGTATGCAAGCCTGTATGTATGTATGTATGTATGTCTGCAAGTATGTATGTATGTCTGCATGTATGTCTGTATGAATGTATGTCTGTCTATCTGTATGTATGCATGTATGTATGTACGTATGTATGTATGTATGTATGTATGTACGTATGTATGTATGTATGTATGTATGTTATGCATGTATGTATGTATGTATGCATGTATGTATGTCTCTCTGTCTGTATGTATGTTTGTCTGTATGCATGTATGTACGTATATATGTGTGTATGGTGTTTGTGTATTGTGTGCGTGTGTGCGTGCGTGTGTGTGTATGTCTGTATATATGTCTGTATGTGACAGACAAAGAAGGACAGATACAATGCGGAGAACACTCAGACTATGGCTCCATCACGCTGCTGTTTCAGGACGACATCGGCGGTCTGCAGGTGGGTGTCTGTCTTTTGTCTTCATTGTAACTGTTTTACCCTTTCGGGGTTGAGATAGTATCGACAATATACAACGACAATAACAATAAAAACATTGACGATAAAGATAACAACAGCGATCACGATAATACTGATCACCACCACGAACAATCATTAAAATAAAAAAACAAAAACAAAAAAGGTTTGCTTATTCTAACAGAAGGTAAACTCATTCTAACAGGTCAGTTCATTCTAACAGAGGGTCAACTCATTCTAACAGAAGGTAAACTCATTCTAACAGGTCAGTTCATTCTAACAGAGGGTCAACTCATTCTAACAGAAGGTCAACTCATTCTAACAGGTCAGTTCATTCTAACAGAGGGTCAACTCATTCTAACAGAAGGTCAAATCATCAAGGTCAGTTCATTCTAACAGAGTCAACTATTTAACGAGTCAATCATCTAACAGAAGCTGAATTCATTCTAACAGAAGCTGAACTCGTTCTAAAGAGGTCAACTTCGTTCTGAAAGAGTGTCACTTATTCTAACAAGAAGGTCAACTCATTTTAACAAAAGGTCCACTCATTCTAACAGAAGGTAACTAATTCTAACAGAAGGTCAGCTCATTCTACAGAAGGTCAATCGTCTGAAAGAAGGTCAACTCATTCTAACAGAAGGTCAGCTCATTCTAACAGAAGGTCAGCTCATTCTAATAGAAGGCCAATTCATTCTAAGAGGTCAGCTCATTCTAACAGTAGAAGGTCAAGTCAATCTAACAGAAGGTCAACACATTCTAACAGAAGGTCAACTCATTCTAACAGAAGAAGGTCAGTTCATTCTAAAAGAAGGTCAGCTCATTCTAACAGAATTATGTCAGCTCATATTAAGAGAAGGTCTGTTCATTCTAACAGAAGAAGATTAGCTCATTCTACCACGTCATCTCATTCTAACAGAAGAAGGTCAGCTCATTCTAACGGAAGAAGGTCAGCTCATTCTAACAGAAGAAAGTCAGCTCATTTTAACAGAAGAGGATCAGCTCATTCTACCAGGTCAGCTCATTCTAACAGAAGGTCAGCTCATTCTAACAGAAGGTCAACTCATTCTAACAGAAAGTCTTACTCATTCTAACAGAAGAATGTCAGCTCATTTTAACAGAAGATGGTCAGCTCATTCTAACAGAAGGTCAGCTCATTCTAACAGAAAAAGATCAACTCATTCCACAAAAACTCCGTTTACACCTTTATACCTTTTATCATCATCATCATCATCAGTCCCGTAGTCTGGTTGACCGTTGGGGCACCACTGAAGATTTTGCAACCAACTTCCTCCACTCCTCACGGTCCTCAGCTTTCCGCAGAATGATATTCCATTCAAGGCCAGTCCATTCTCTGATATTGTCTTCCCATCTTTTTCTCTGTCTGCCTCTTCGTCTCCCTCCCTGAACTGTTCCCTGCAAGACGGTCTTGACCAGTCCAGATGATCGTGTGACGTGCCCGTACCACCTCAGTTTGCGTCTTTTCACTGAGGTCAGGAGGTCTTCATACGGCCCGATGGCGTTTTCGATTCGGGTTTTCACTTCCTTATTGGTTATATGATCTTTGTACGAGATACCAAGGAGTTTGCGGAAGCATCTCATCTCCATTGCCTGTATCCTTCTTTCAATGTCTGCTGTTATGGTCCATGTTTCGCATGCATACAAAAATATTGACATGACCAGGGAACGCATCAGTCTGATCTTGGAGCCGATTGCGATATTCTTGTCGTTCCAGATGACTTTTAGCTTGGTCATTGCAGCTGTGGTCTGGGCAATCCTGGAAAGTACTTCGGGCTTTGATCCTTCATCTGATACTATAGCTCCCAGATATTTAAATCTACGGACGGTCTCAAGTTTCTTGTTGTCTATGGTAATGTCAGTGCTGATGCCATTGGTATTATTTGTCATCAACTGGGTTTTCTCTGCACTGATCTGCATGCCATATGCTGTGGAGGCCTCATCAAGATGTTTTATCAAGCTGACTAGCTCTTGCTCTTGCCCAGCTAGTCCGTCAATGTCGTCGGCAAAACGCAAGTTTGTGATTGTTCTACCTCCGATGCTGACTGTTCCCTCGTGGTCTTCAAGTGCATCAGCCATTATTCTCTCTAAAAGATGTTAAAGAGAGTGGGGGAGAGTAGGCATCCTTGGCGTACTCCAACTGTGGTTCGGAACCATTCTCCTATGTTGTTGTCATGGTAGACTGCACTGGTCGCCTTTTCGTAGAGGCATTCTATGGTTCTGATCAGGTTGGCATTGATGTTGTACAGCCTCATGGTTGCCCACAGGGCTGCGTGCCAAACTCTGTCGAATGCCTTCTTGAAGTCCACGAAGACGTGGTAAAGGCCTTGCTGGTGTTGCAGGTATTTCTCACAGAGCAATCTGAGGTTGAAAATTTGCTCTGTGGTACTTCTTCCTGGTCTGAAACCTGCCTGCTCTTCTTTTATTATCTCCTCAGCTTGTGGTTTCAGTCTACTCAGAAGGATTTTTAGCATGACCTTACCTGGATGGCTGATCAGGCTGATGGTACGGTAGTTTTGGCACAGTTGTAGGTTGCCTTTCTTCGGGAGAGTGATGATCAGGGACTGGGTCCAAGGTGTTGGCCACTCACCTGTCCGCCTTTTATACCTTTCATAGAATATCCCGATTTTTGTACTTTTCAAGGACACTGTGACCTTGAAGAAGGTTCAACTGAAATAATTATAATCTGAGGTGAGGTGAGGGCAATGGTAGTCTTCGAATATTGTAAAATACTGTCAGAAGTTTAACTAATGAAAAGCGCTATTTACACATCTTCCTCAAAACGTGTCTTTTTTTTTTGTGGCAGTTTTGGTCCGTGTGACCTTGACCATGACACTTTGACCTGACCTACAAACTTATGCGTTTGCGATTCCTTGGCAGTCCACAGCTCCGACCAAAATTTAGTAAAGATCCGATAAAGATCTGATAATGAGCTGAGAACATTTTGTTTGCACATCTTTCGTCACATAAAGACGCGCGCTTGTGATTGTGTGTATGTGTGTGTGTGTGTGTGTGTAGTGTTGTGTGTGTGTGTGTGTGTGTGTGTGTGTGTGTGTGTGTGTGTGTGTGTGTGTGTGTTGTGTGTGTGTGTGTGTGTGTGTGTGTGTGTGTGTGTGTGTGTGTGTGTGTGTGTGTGTGTGTGCGTGTGTGCGCGTGTGTGTGCGCGTGTGTGTGTTCGCTCGTTATTTCTTTTAACATCTGTTTACACGTTTCATATTCAAGTGCACTATTTAATGTCTATTCTTGTAATCCAAAACAAGTGCGACTGCCCGCGTTCAAGCAAAGGGGAACCAGAAAAAAAAAACCCACGAAAAAAGAATGAGAACGCGCATTTAATACAACAAGACAATGCAGGCACACATTTTCGGCCAACTGACCTTTGTCAAGCGTAAGATCACAAACACCAGATAACTAATCACGTAACAAAAACAAGACATGATATCACGTCACGTCTTGTTTTTATTACGTAATTTGTTATCTGGTGTTTGTTTTGTTCCTGATCTTACGCTTGACTTGTATTAAATGGACGTTCTAATTCTTTTTTCGTGTTTTTCTTCTTCTGGTTCTTGTCTATTTATGTTTGCGTGTATGTGTGTGCAAGAGCACGCGCGTGTGTGTATGTGTGCGTGCGTGCGTGCGTGCGTACGTGTGGGTGTGTGTGTGCATACGTGTGTGTGTATGTACGTGTGTGTGTGTATATATATATACATATATGACGGCATGCAGGTACGTGTGTTGACAACGGAGATTGCGACGAGACTTTCTCAGTCACGAACAATGTCAAGCAGGGTTGTGTGCTGGCGCCAACACTGTTCAGTATGATGTTTACGGCCATGCTCTCAGACGCATTCTATGACGACCATGACACATGCATTGGCTTCAGATACAGGACAGACGGAAGGCTCCTCAATGCCCTCAGGCTTCAGGCGAAGACCAAGGTAGAAAACGACTGGGTCCGCGACCTCCTGTTTGCCGATGACTGCGCTCTGAACGCCACCACTGAAGCGAAAATGTAGCAGAGTATGGATCGATTCGCATCATCCTGCACAAACTTCGGCCTCACCATCAGTATGAAGAAGACCGAAGTCATGTTTCAGCCTGCACCACAACAGCGGTAATCGGAACCAAGCATCACTGTCAAGGGTGAAACCCTGAAAGCTGTGGACAATTTTACATACCTCGGAAGCACGATCTCAAGATCAGTGAACATAGACATTGAGGTAGACACACGCATTGCCAAAGCAAGTTCAGCTTTCGGACGCCTCAGGGTATCAGTATGGGACAGGAGAGGTATCAAACTGTCCATCAAGCTGAAGGTATACAAAGCAGCCGTTCTGCCAACCCTTCTGTATGCCTGTGAGACATGGACCGTGATGATCCTTGGTCATCGTCGTTCACAACGGACGAACGAACAACATCTATATATATATGTGTGTGTGTATGCGTGTGTATGTGTGTGTATGTGTTTGTGTGTGTTTGTATGTGTGTGTGTGTGTGTGTGTGCATGTGTGTGTGTGTGTGGTGGGGGGGTATGTGTGTGCGTGCATGCATGTGTGTATGTGTGAGTGCATGCGTGTGTGTGTGTGCGTGTGAGTGCATGCGTGTGTGTGTGTGCGTGTGTGTTTGTGTGTGCGTGTATGTGT
>JAPXFY010000017.1:51352456-51354956 GCA_030674185.1 Monoplex corrugatus
AAAGAATTGGAACGCGTATTTAACACTTTGACTCCTGCCATCCTGGCCAGCTCATGGATCTATGTGCAGGCGTAAGGCTTGTGCCATGATCACCATACACGTGGCACGTGTGACGTTAGTGCATATGGAATTCGTTGTGAGCGCAGAGACGTCATCTTGAGAAACTGAGACTGAAACTGAAATTCCCGCATTCTATCCACCAACTGCAAAAACTTAACCCTTTGACCCCCTCACCTTATCCTGCAGGAAGCTGGTTGATAGGGTGAGGGGTCAAAGGGTTAAGTTTTTGCTTGGCTAGCATGGTTGACAATGTAAGATGCTGGTGGACAGGATGTGGGAGTCAAAGGGTTGATACAACCAGAGAAGATAGGTGCAAATTTTTTGGCCAACTGGCCTTTGTCAAGCGTAAACGTTAGATCACAAACGAACACCGAATAAAAAAATTTGGAGAAAAAGACTGAATGAAACTGGCTGTAGCAGCTGGGAAGTTTCAGTCTTTTCTCCTTATTTTCATGTTTGTTCTTTGTTCGTCTGTGGTCTTACCTCTTCGCTTGACAATGGCCAGTTGACCGAAAATTTTGCGCTTGTCTCGTCTGATTGTATTAAAAATACGCGTTCTGATTCTTTTTTCGTGGGTTTTTTTTTTTGGTTTCTGTTTGCTTGAACGTGGGCAGTCACACTTGTTTTGGATTTCAACATTTCAACTTTGTGAAAATCCGTTCAGCTTTGTGAAAATGCGTTGTTGTTGTTGTTGTTGTTGTTGTTGTTGTTTTGTTTTTGTTCTTTTTGTCTCTGACTGCTTCAAGTAAATGGACTTCAGTTTCACACAAATATATGGATACACTTTTTGTATTCTTTCTGTGATAAACAGACTTCGTTATGCAGATGACACCGTTCTAATTGAGAAAATGAAAATGGCCTACAAAATCTTGTGAATGTGATAGAAATAGATGGCAGACATAAAAATCTGGAACTAAATAGCAAGAAGACAGAAGTCATGGTAATCAGTAAAGTAACAAGAAATAGATAGCAGACATAAAAAGGCTGGAACTAAATAGCAAGAAGACTGAAGTCATGGTAATCAGTAAGTAACAAGAAATAGATAGCAGACATAAAGGCTGGAACTAAATAGCAAGAAGACTGAAGTCATGGAATCAGTAGTAACAAAATAGATAGCAGACATAAAGGCGGAACTAATAGCAAGAAGACTGAAGTCATGGTAATCAGTAAGTAACAAAATAGATAGCAGACATAAAGCTGAATCATAGCAGAAGACTGAGTCATGGTAATCAGTAAGTAACAAAAAAAATGCAGACATAAAGGCTGGAGCTAAATAGCAAGAAGACAGAAGTCATGGTAATTAGTAAAGTAACGAAAAATCCCCTCATGTAAAATAACAGTATACGTCACAACACTGAGACAAGTTAATATGTAAAATATCTGGGAACACTTATCTTACCAGACAGCAGATACTCATTAGAAATATCCAGCAGAACTGGCCAAGCTAAAACAACATTCAAGACAATGAATAACGTTCTTACCAACAAATGCCTATCAACCTATCAACAGGAAGAGAGTTTTTCGTCTTGAGAAATTGAATTTGGGTACTAATGTACTTCAACAAGTTCCTCTTCTGTTGAATAGCAGCTGTTCTAGGCTGTTCAGATGTGAATATGCCCTACATGCATTACTGTCGCCAACTTACTTTGTTGCGAGCGATGTCTTCCAGTTGATGATGTTGATGTCTCTGCAGTGAGGATTATCTCGTCTGACGACAGCGTTGCGTCACCGTCGCCAGAGATTCTGGAAGCCCTGCGGGCCAAACATCCGCCTACACCAGCAGACCTCCGTCAGCCTCCTTCCTGTCATGACTGCTCCGTTGGAAGTTTCGATGAGTCTCAGATGATGTCAGCACTGCACTCTTTTAACACTAGCAGTAACGGAGGAGTAGACGGCCTGAGGCCGGGGCACATCAGAGACCTCATCACGACTGCAACAGCAGAAGCGGGAATCCGCTCATGCCACTCTATTACTCGCTTGAGTAACCGTATAATCAACGGCAACATATCTGAAGAAGCCAGACAGCTACTATTCTCTGCCAATCTGACGGCTCTGAGAAAGAAGGACGGTGGCATCAGACCCATCGCCATGGGGAACGTCTTCCGGCGCCTCGCGTCGAAGATGGCAGCCCACCCCGTCGTCGAATTAGTAAAAGATTCACTGGCCCCTATTCAACTTAGTGTAGGCATTCGTGGCGGCTGTGAGGCGGCGGCCTACGCTATCCGTGGGTACATTACTCATGACGATACAAAAAACAAACATGTCCTTGTTAAACTTGATATGCGGAACGTGTTTAACTCCATCAGGCACGACCACTTCCTCCAGATTTGTTGAAATCGTGCTCCGGCGCTTTATCCATTGGTTCGGCTGGCATACGCGAAGAACAGCCTTCTCTTGACGGGACTAGAGTCAATCGCCTCAGCGAACAGCGTGCAACAAG
>JAPXFY010000017.1:51362456-51372456 GCA_030674185.1 Monoplex corrugatus
TTCCAGTAAGGCCTGTCATAACGGCTTTGGCTGCAAGGCTTGTTAAGTCGACGATCAGTTTCCTATAATTATTGTTGTGTGCGTCTACGATTCCTGTGATTCTTTAACCTGCGGCTGCCTGTTTCTTTTTTTATTTTTTTATACAACTTGAGGAAAATGAGGGATATGTATTTTAGCATGCTGCAATTTTGTTTCAGGTGAGTTATATTTTCTTGAATTTTATAGGTAATTTCTATGAAAGAAAGGTGTTTTTTATAGTTTGTTTGTGTATGTGTGGATTTGATTTTGGGATGGTGTTGTTCCTGTTTGCTTTTTTTTTGTCTTTTTGTAGTTTGGCTTTAAAAACTTGTTTTACATTTTTGTGTTTGTAGTTTGACTTTAAAAATGTTTGTTTTACTTTTTTTGGTGTCTATTAGGCCCATGTCTATTTAGAGAGATCATCGATCAGTTCAGTTTATATTCTGTCCTTTAGTTCATTTCTTTGTTTCGGTGTTTTGTCTTCGGACAACGGAACAAATTTCTCACTCATTGATTATATCTTTCCGTTTGTTGTTGTTGTTGTTGTCGTCGTTGTTGTTATGGGGGAAGAATTGTTGTTTGTTCTGTTTTGTTTTCAAGTTTTTATGACAAAGAGAAAGAGACATTGACAGATGACAAGAGAAGAAATAATATGAAGTATGTTGTTTCATGTTATGAAAGAGACATTATTATCCTCTTCACCTTCGGGCTTTTGTTTACAAAACGGAGTAATCTGGATAGGTATGATACGTAGATTAGGGTTAAGCACGCAAAAAACACAAACACACAGACACACAGATATGCAATATACATATATATGCATGTATGTATGTATGACATGTATATATATATATGTATATATATATATATATATATATATATATATAGAGAGAGAGAGAGAGAGAGAGAGAAGAAGAGACAGATAGAGACAGACAGACAGACAGAGACAGAGAGAGAGAGACAGACAGACAGATAGAGACATAGAGAGAGAGAGAGAGAGATGAGAGGAGAGAGAAGAGAGAGAGAGAGGAGAGAGAGAGAGAGAGAGAGGAGAGGCACGTAGGCATATACACACATACATGCACATATACACACATGTTCATATACACGTGCACACGCACACACGGATATACACACACACATGTTTAATTTCTTTCCTTCCTATGATACGGTATTTCTGTAGTGTCCATAATAATTTCTTTTTTATTGGTTTTTATGACAATAAAAACGAGTCCGAACTGTGAGTGACACATACGCACCCGCACCCACCCCTCACACACACACACACACACACACACACACAACGCACACACACACGCACACAAACACACACACACACACACACACACACACACAAAACACACACACAGACACACACACAAAGAAACACATTCAAAGGCACCACATACACATACACACACACACACACACACACACACACACACACACACAAAAGCACACACACACACAACACTGAACCTCCAACCTCACCCTCCAATCCCCACCCCACTACAGTTACAAGCTCCACCCTCTCCCCCACCTGTCCATCACACATACTGTTTATGACAAGCGAAACTGACACGGCTAGCCACAGACCAGAGTGACTGACAGGAGACCTGGTCACTATGATATGTGTGGCAGCTGGAATGAAAAGATAACAAAAAATGCCATACCCGACACTGACTAATACGTATATAGCCACATACATTGGCCGAAATAGGAGCGGCTTGTCCGTTACTCTTGTGCTTCCCCCCTGTGTGGGATGCCGGGGGCTCTATCAGTATAAATAGTATCCCCCACCTTCTTGAAATTCTGTGCAAGAAATTTCCTGTTTTTTGTGACTCTCTTTTTTTCTTTCTTCTTGTTTTGCTTTCTGTCATTTCTTCCGATCTTTTTCTGACTTGCTGGTTCATTTACTTGCATGTGTTCGATAAAGTCTTACGTACTTTCTCTTAGGATTGACAATTGGGTACATGCGTTAATTTAAGTGCATTTTTGGTTCTAGGGATATGAGATATGCGGAAGCGATTTTATGTAATTTAGACCCGTTTTTATAGATGTTTTAGTGTCCTTAGTTATGTTTAAATTTGTATTCACGTATGGTTTTAAAGTCCTCTGTGCGATAAATTGGACGGAATGGTCAACGTCAGGGGCATCTCCTTAGATTATGTGCATGAATGCACTGATACGTGTACTTGATTTTCTTGTCCTTTTTTTTTCGTTTGTTCGTTCGTTCGTTCTTTGATTTAACGTCTTTTCCCGTTTTTTCCCCCGTTTTAGGTATTGTGCATGTTTTGAACTGGTTATAGCGCTGATATGGCTTTACGCAGTCGGCTGGGCATTAAACAACAATAACAACAACTGTTGTGCTTTCTGTCTGACCAAATAGTGTTACCGTCTCACACCAACTGACCAGTCTGGCGTTCTGGTTTGTCCCTCCGTGGAAAGTATTGTGTATATTTTGAAACGGATATAGCCCTGATATGGCTCTACGCAGTCGGCTGGGCTTTAAACAAAAGTAACACTAAAAATAACAATGTCTCTCCAAGGTGTATCTATATAACAGATAGGTCAAAGTGTTCGAATCTTCAGTTTTATTTTCTCAAGATGGCGTCTCACTGTTCTGAATCATTGTGTATGCACTCACACTACTGATGCCATGTGATGGAGATCCAAAAAGATCATTACATAAGTCTTAGGCCCACGCGCTGGCAAGATTTTGAAGTCTTAATCAACTTAACGTATAGGTTCTATGCCTATCCCTGGGAATCTCTTTCTTCTTTCTCTTTTCTTTCTTTTCTTTTCTTTCTTTCTTTCTTTCTTCTTTCTTTCTTTCTTTCTTTCTTTCTTTCTTTCTTTCTTTCTTTCTTTCTTTCTGTCTGTCTGTTTGTTCTTTCTTTCTTGCTTGCTTTCTTTTCTTTTTTCTTTCTTTCTTTTTCTTTCTTCTTTTTCTTTTTCTTACTTTTGTTTCTTTCTTTCTCTTTTTTTTCTCTCTCTTTCTTTCTTTCTTTCTCTCTTTTTTTGTTTCTTTCTCTCTTTTTTTGTTTGTTTGTTTTTTCTTCTTTTCTTTCTTACTTTTCTTTTTCCTCTCTTTCTTTTTCTCTCTTTCTTTCTTTCTCTCTTCCTTTCTGCCTCTTGTTCTTAGTTTTCTTCCTCTTCTCTATCGTTCTTTCTATTCAATTGGCCGGTTTTGCTAATTTCAATGTCCCTCCAAACTTTGGTACATGGTAAGTTCAAAGACAACGAGTTTTTGCTGATTGTCCGACTTTTTAGAGTGCAGATTTCGTTCAAAAGGGAATCATTGCGCTCTGCCAAATCCATATGTGCTCCACTGAAACGTGCATTAATTACCTGGCAAAAATCAAGTGCACAGCTGAATGCCCTGGCAAGGTCTTGGAAATGGGGGAGAGAGAAAGGAGACCTGTGAAACTACTGACACACCAGAACGATCGTAGTATTAGTTAACCCTTTGACTCCCTCACCCTGTCCGCCAGCATCCCTGCATTGTCAGCAGTGATAGCAAAACAAAAACTTAACCCTTTGACTCCCTTACCTTGTCCGCCAGCATCCAGCATTGTCAGCTGTGATAACAAAGCAAAAACATAACCCTTTCACTCCCTCACCCTATCCATCAGCTTCCTGCGAACTTAATCCTTTCACTCCTTCACCCTATCCACCAGCTTCCAGCAGAAAGCTGGTGGATAGGTGAGGGAGTGAAAGGATTAAGTTTTTGCAGATGGGGGATAGGGTGCTGCAGTGCAAGGGTTAAGATGGGCACGGAACAGTCCAAGTTTTATGCTGGACCGTGGAATTAAACTCAGGACATAAGATACTGTGTCCATGACTCTATCAGAATAACCAGCCAACCCGTATAGAAGCGGTTGATGATAAGTCGAAGGTAATGTGTTCGAACCTTTAAGTTTTTTTTGGTTTAGCTCAATATTATTGCGTTCTTTCTTAAACACTTTCTTTCTTTCTTTCTTTCTTTCTTATATGTTCTTTTCGTTCTTTCTGACATACTTTCTTTGTTTCTTTCTTTCTTTTTGACATACTTTCTTTGTTTCTTTCGTTCTTTTTGACATACTTTCTTTGTTTCTTTCGTTCTTTTTGACATACTTTCTTTGTTTCTTTCTTTCTTTTTGACATACTTTCTTTGTTTCTTTCGTTTTTTCTGACATACTTTCTTTGTTTCTTTCGTTTTTTCTTACATACTTTCTTTATTTCTTTCGTTCTTTCTTACATACTTTCTTTATTTCTTTCATTCTTTGCTTTTTTCTTACATACTTTCTTATTTCTTTCGTTCTTTCTGACATACTTTCTTTATTTCTTTCATTCTTTGCTTTTATCTTACATACTTTCTTTATTTCTTTCGTTCTTTCTTACATACTTTCTTTATTTCTTTCATTCTTTGCTTTTTTCTTACATACTTTCTTTATTTCTTTCGTTCTTTCTTACATACTTTCTTTATTTCTTTCATTCTTTGCTTTTTTCTTACATACTTTCTTTATTTCTTTCGTTCTTTCTTACATACTTTCTTTATTTCTTTCATTCTTTGCTTTTTTCTTACATACTTTCTTTATTTCTTTCGTTCTTTCTTACATACTTTCTTTGTTTCTTTCATTCTTTGCTTTTTTCTTACATACTTTCTTTATTTCTTTCGTTCTTCTTACATATTTTCTTTATTTCTTTCATTCTTTGCTTTTTTCTTACATACTTTCTTTATTTCTTTCGTTCTTCTTACATACTTTCTTTATTTCTTTCATTCTTTGCTTTTTTCTTACATACTTTCTTTATTTCTTTCGTTCTTTCTTACATACTTTCTTTATTTCTTTCATTCTTTGCTTTTTTCTTACATACTTTCTTTATTTCTTTCGTTCTTCTTACATATTTTCTTTATTTCTTTCATTCTTTGCTTTTTTCTTACATACTTTCTTTATTTCTTTCGTTCTTTCTTACATACTTTCTTTATTTCTTTCATTCTTTGCTTTTTTCTTACATACTTTCTTTATTTCTTTCGTTCTTTCTTACATACTTTCTTTGTTTCTTTCGTTCTTTCTTTCTGACATACTTCCTTTGATTCTTTCGTTCTTTCTTTCTTTCTGACACTTTCTTTGTTTTCTTTTTTTTTTTTTTTTACATACTTTCTTTGGTTTTTTGTTCTTTCTTTCTTTCTGACATACTTTCTTTGTTTCTTTCATTCTTTGTTTTTTCTTACATACTTTCTTTGTTTCTTTCGTTCTTTCTTACATACGTTCTTTATTTCTTTCGTTCTTTCTTACATACTTTCTTTGTTTCTTTCGTTCTTTCTTACATACTTTCTTTGTTTCTTTCGTTCTTTCTTACATACTTTCTTTGTTTCTTTCGTTCTTTCTTACATACGTACTTTTTTTTCTTTCGTTCTTCTTACATACTTTCTTTGTTTCTTTCGTTCTTTCTTACATACTTTCTTTGTTTCTTTCGTTCTTTCTTACATACGTACTTTTTTTCTTTCGTTCTTCTTACATATTTTCTTTCTATCAGCCGTTGTTTCTTACGTACTTTTTTCTTTTCTTTCTTTTGTTCTTTCTTACAATTTTTTCCTTTCTTTCGTTTTTTCTTACATACTTTCTTTCTTTCTTTCGTTTTTTCTTACATACTTTCTTTCTTTCTTTCGTTTTTTCTTACATACTTTCTTTCTTTCTTTCGTTTTTTCTTACATACTTTCTTTCTTTCTTACATTCTTACATACATCCCTTCTTCCTTTCTGACACATTTTCTTTCTTTCTTTCGTTTCGTCCTTTCTAACATTGATTCGATATATTCTTTCTTTCTTACATTCTTTCTTACATTTTTTCTTACATTCTTTCTTACATTCTTTCTTTCTTTCTTACATTCTTTCTTTCTTTCCTTCTTTTTTACATTATCTCTTTCTGTCATTCGTTCTCCGTTCTTTCTTATAATCTTGCTTTCTTTCTTTGTTTCGTTCATTCTAACTCTCTGTTTCTCTGTCTGTTTACCTATCTATCTCCCTTTTTTATTCTTCTTTCTCTCCTCTTATTCTTCCTCTTCCCTCTTCTTCTTCTCCTTATAATTTTTTTTCTTCTTCCTCTCCCCCTTTCTCTCTCTCACTCTCTCTCTATTTCTTCCATTTTATAGTTGAGTTTTCATGTTATTGTTGTCATTTTGTTCATGTTATTATTATTGTTAGTTAGGTTTTAAAAATGTCTTTTAGCATTCCGATTTTCTTGGATGATAAATGCATCCAAGAAAATCGGAGTGCTGAAAGATATTTTTTCTTCTTCCTCTCCCTCCCTCCCTGTCTCCCCCCCCTCTCTCTCTCTCCGTCTGTCTGTTTGTCACAGTCACTCCTTCATTTGTTTTTTATTCTCTAGTTGATTGTTCATGTCATTATCATCGTTTTGTTAATATTATTATTATCATTTTTTTTAAAAATCTCCGCTAGCGTTCTGATTTTCTTGAACGCATTACTGCATGTTGTTGTTGTCGGCGATGTGTCGCTGCACAATGTGTATATACTTACTACTCGGTGTGTTCATGTTTACACAAGCCACCTGGCATTGACATTATTTTCGTGACGCTTTGTATGCATATATGACATTATTTTCGTCATGTTCTGTATGCATATATATATTGCCTGTCTTTTCCTAATCTCTCTTATCAATGATCTTCTTGTGTCTGCCTCTATCAAGAATGTCTCGTTTGTTTTCTTTGCTGTCCATGGAACTCTCAACACTCTTCTTAGAATTCACATCTCTGTATGCATATATGACATTATTTTCGTGATGTTCTGTATGCATATATGACATTATTGTCGTCATGTTCTGTATGCATGTATGACATTATTTTCGTGATGTTCTGTATGCATGTATGACATATTCGTGATATTTTGTATGCATATATGGCATTATTTTCGTGATGTTCTGTGTGCATATATGGCATTATTTTCGTGATGTTCTGTGTGCATATATGACATTATTTTCGTGATGTTCTGTATGCATATATGGCATTATTTTCGTGATGTTCTGTGTGCATATATGGCATTATTTTCGTGATGTTCTGTGTGCATATATGACATTATTTTCGTGATGTTCTGTATGCATATATGACATTATATTCGTGATGTTCTGTATGCATATATGACATTATTTTCGTGATGTTCTGTATGCATATATGACATTATTTTCGTGATGTTCTGTATGCATATATGACATATTCGTGATATTTTGTATGCAGATATGACATTATTTTTGTGATGTTCTGTATGCATATATCACATTATTTTCGTGATGTTCTGTATGCATATCATCACCATCATCACGTGCCCTGCCGCGTGTCATTGGCGATCATGGCCCACCATATGTATCTATCCCTTGTTGCACAGCTTCCACCCTCTCCGTCCTCAGCCACCCTGCAAGTCCATCCAATGTTTTCTCCCTGCGTCTACCTGGTGCTCTCTTTCCCTCCAGCTTTCCTGTTGTGACCGGGTACTCTTATTCCTCTTTCCTCATAAAATGGCCTATAAATGTTGCCTGTCTTTTCCTTATCTGTCTTATCAACGATCTTCAAGTGTCTGCCTCCATCAAGACTGTCTCGTTTGTTTTCTTTGCTGTCCATGGAACTCTCAACATTCTTCTTAGAAACCACATCTCTGTATGCATATATGACATCATTTTCGTGATGTTCTGTAAGCATATATATATATATATATATAATATATATATATATATATATATATACACTCCAAGGGAGTTTAGACACTAACAGGTCTGCACACATGTTGACCTGAGGGATCGGAAACAGTTCTCCCTCCCCCCTTCCTCTCCTTCCCCCTACTTCGCCCATTTCCCCCACCAGGCAAGAGCTACCCAGACGGGTTATTGGTTCTAATTTTAGTAGAGTTCCTTCCCAAAATTCACCCCACCTTTGGTTCAAAGTTAGGAGTTTTAGCAGACCTGGAAATATTCGCGCTTTTAGAGTTTGAGCTTTGTTCATGAGGGATTGATCACACACTCGGGCAATTCCATATACGCTCCACACAAATCTGCCAGAAGCTGCCGTGCAGACTTCTTGAACTTACACTACAAACCCTATGCTGTGGTGGCAAGGTTTTGAAATGGGAGGGAAGGGGAGGGAGGACGACTATTTAGCAAAGAATGGAAGAAAAGGAAAAAAGAAGAGAAGAGAAAAGAGAGAAGAGAAGAAGAAGAAGAAAAGAACAGAAGGAAGAAGAAGAAGAAGAGAAGAAGAAGAAGAAAGAAGAAGAAGAAGAAGAAGAAGAAGAAAGAAGAAGAAGAAGAAGAAGAGAAGAAGAAGAAGAAGAAAAGAGAAAAAGAGACGAAGAAGAAGAAGAAGAAGAAAGAAGAAGAAGAAGAAGAAGAAGAGAAGAAAAAGAAGGAAGAAAAAAAAAAGAAAAAAAGAAGAAGAAAGAAGAAGAAAAAAGAAGAAACGAAGAACAAGAGAAAAGAAGAAAGAGAAAGAAAGAGAGAAGAAGAAGAAGAAGAAGAAGAAGAAGAAAGAAGAAGAAAGAAAAAAAAGAAGAAAAGAAAAGAAGAAGAAAAAGAAGAAGAAGAAGAAGAAGAAGAAAAGAAGAAAGAAGAAGAAAAAGAAGAAGAAGAAAAAGAAGAAGAAGAAAGAAGAAAGAAGAAGAAGAAAGAAGAAAGAAGAAGAAGAAGAAGAAGAAGAAAGAAGAAGAAAGAAGAAAGAAGAAGAAAAGAAGAAGAAGAAAAGAAGAAAGAAGAAGAAGAAGAAGAAGAAAAGAAGAAGAAGAAAGAAGAAAGAAGAAGAAGAGAGGCCAAGAAGAGCAAACCGAACAAGACAAAGAATAGGGAGATTTTATCTTTTTAGGTCGATCAGCATATAATGACATTGAAGAAAGGTCATCCACAGAAATACGGGCCCTCATTCCAAAACCTCCCTTTAACACCCCACCTCCAACCACCCACCCACCCACCCAAAAAGCCGCCTATGCCAACATATCCTTCTTTCCCAACCTCCAAAGAAATGTTTTAAGACAGCTGAATTATCTCTGCACTGCTCCTGATTGTATTATGCATTGTGCTCGGTTGTGTGCAAAGATTCTTCTGTTCTTTTCTTTCTGTTTCTCCATCTTCTCCTTTACAAATGTATCATTTTCTCTATATTTGTAAATCCAGAATTAATATTACAATGAACATTATCTTAGGGTATTTGTTTGTTTGTTTGTTAATGCAGTGATAAGTTGGTAAGTCGGCATAAGTTGGTAAGCATATAGTGTAGGTGCTGTTCGGTTTGTGCATTTTTGTTTATTGTATACATATCTTTGTTATTGTAGACACCCAAGGCGTTGTTTTTAAGATTAAGCATCATGAATGTTCTTTGTTATTATTACCATGGTTATTATTACTATTATTATCATCTTCCTCCTCCTGATGGTGGGATCGAATCCTCAAGCTTCCAATGAGCAGTCCGTTGGGCTGTTGCGCTAACCACGTCACCATGTCGACTGGTGCTCTTTTCTTTTGCTTTTATTGATATTTCATTAATTTTTTTTCACAGGTGCAAATATGATGAATTGTACGGATGTCTAGATTATATGATACTCGTGATTTTTGGTAGCTGTGCTGTTTTAAGTTTCTTGGCTTCATGGACATTTGCGTTGAGAAATGCGTGTGTTAGAAATGAATAGTTGTTGTCGTTGTCGTTGTCGTTGTTGTTGTCGTTGTTGTTGTTGTTGTCGTTCTTCTTCTTCTTCTTCTTTTCTTCTTCTTCTTCTTCTTCTTCTTCTTCTTCTTCTTCTTCTTCTTCTTCTTCTTCTTCTTCTTCTTCTTCTTCTTCTTCTTCCTCCTCCTCTTCTTCTTCTTCTTCTTCTTCTTCTTCTTCTTCTTCTTCTTCTCTCTTCTTCTTCTTCTTCTTCTTCTTCTTCTTCTTCTTCTTCTTCTTCTTCTTCTTCTTCTTCTTCTTCTTCTTGTCGTTTTTGCTGTTGTTGTTGTGTTGTTCTTGTATC
>JAPXFY010000017.1:51377456-51379956 GCA_030674185.1 Monoplex corrugatus
AGAGAGAGAGAGAGAAAGAGAGAGAAAGAGAGAGAGAGAAAGAGAGAGAGATGGGAGAGGGAGGGAGAGAGAAACAGAGAGAGAGGGAAGGATGGAGGGAGAGGAGAGAGACAGAGAGACAGAGAGAGAAAGACTAAAGTAGAGAAGGAGAAAGAGAGAGAGAGAGAGAGAGAGAGAGAGAGAGAGAGAGAGAGAGAGATGTCCCTGACAGAATTCTGTTGATTGAGAGAGAGAGAGACAGACAGACAGACAGACAAAGAGAGAGAGACAGAGAGAGAGAGACAGAGAGACAGACAGAGAGAGAGACAGAGAGTGAAAGAGAGAGAGAGAGATAGATAGATAGAGAGGGGAGGAGGGAACGAGAAAGAGAGAGAAAGAGAAAAAGTGTTTAACTCGGAATCCCATCTTCTGCCGTGCAATCTATGTTTAGACCAAACGTTAATTGGTTTACAGTGTTGCTGCTCCGGTCAGTTTGACCATGGTCACTCTGAGAATACTGTTGATATAACACCTGGTGTCCATGGTCAGAATAACAGGTAAAGGTATGGTATAAAGGTTAACCTTTAACCCTGGGGTCGTAGGGGGAATGAGGTGGTAGAGATCTCAACTTTTCATTTAGGGGGTGGATGGGCAGCATTGTGAGGGCATTGCCCAGAGGTTGTAAGTAAGTGTTCGTCTGTCGTCGTCGACAGTGACCACGGCTTCATGAAGTTGCTTTGAGTCAGTGTGTCCGGAGGTGACTGATCAATCCGATCCGGGCACAGAAGTAACGTCCACAGGTTGGACATCTATGGTCGGTTACTGTGGTTGAAGGGTTTGCAGCCCTAGCTTTCCGTGCAGCTCGTTTTTCTTGTGCAGATTGGATACGAGACACTTCTGAAGTGGTACATCCGGTTTTGATTCTTCTAGGCCAGACTGTACGGTCGAGGGCAAGGTTTTCCCAATTCTCCCAGTCTATGTTGAGGGACTTTAGCGACGCCTTCAAGCTGTCTTTAAACCGTTTTCTCTGGCCTCCAACTGTTCTCTTGCCAGACGCTTGTTCCCCGTAGAGGAGTTGCTTCGGAATTCTGGTGTCAGACATCCGGTACACATGGCCAGCCCAGCGAACTTGACTCTTTTGAAGTAAAGCGTGGATGGAGGGGAGATTGGCTCTCTCTAGTACTTCTGTATCAGGGATCTTCTCTTGCCATCGGATAATCAACTTTTTAGAAGTGTGGAGGGGGGGGGGGACTGAAGGGGTCAGCATTGTGAGGGGGTAGCCCAGAGATCGAAGGGGAGTGAGGTGGTAGAGACCCCCAACTATTCTCAGGGTCTAGCGTAATTAGGGTGATGCCCATCTTCTCTTCTCTCCCTCACTGCTTTACTTAAAGTCCATGACCTTGCGCGGGGCTCAGGGACTTGTTCATACATAGCTGGGTGAAATAGGGACCCCACCCCAGCCTCTGGTCCCCCCCCACCCCCACAATTTTCCTCCAGGGTCAGGCTAAGCCGTGCAGTCAGATTGCAGTTTGTTCAAGAGGGATTCATTGCACTCGGGCAATTCCATATGCGCTCCACCCAAATCTGCCAACAATTACCTGGTAGACTCCATAAACCTGCACAAAACCCTATGCGCTGGTAAGATTTCGAAAAATGTGGATAGTAGGAAGTTTAGCTTTGCACCAAGAAAGCCTCAAGAGATGTTGGCTGTAGAGCAAGGCGTGATTATTGACTCGTGTACTATAATACGGGTTGGCTCATTTGATAAATCCCTGGAATCAAGTTTTAACATCTGTTAATTTAACGCCTTATCCGTTATACTTAGCCTTGTCGGTATACTTAGCCCTGTCGGTATACTTAGCTTTGTCGGTATACGTAGCCTTATCGGTATACATAGCCCTATCGGTATACATAACCCTATCGGTATACTTAGCCCTATCGGTATACTTAGCTTTATCGGCATACTTATCCCTGTCGGTATACTTAGCTTTATCGGTATACGTTGCCTTATCTGTATACTTAGCCCTATCGGTATACTTAGCCCTATCAGTATACTTAGCTTTATCGGTATACTTAGCTTTATCGGTATACGTTGCCTTATCTGTATACTTAGCCCTATCGGTATACTTAGCCCTATCAGTATACTTAGCCCTATCGGTACACTTAGCCCTATCGGTATACTTCGTTGAAAACAGCATACACAACATCATCTACAAAATCTTACGCTTAACGTTTGAATACATCGCTTCGGAAGATTATGAATATTTACATAATGAAAAAAAAAAAGGTCATGATTACGTTATGCATGCACTTTATGAAAATTCCTTGGTACAATTTGGCCTTCCTATCTCGACCTACTTTCGGTTTCGTCTGCTTTTTACAGTGGACGGTGATACATTTTTCTGCGCCCCCAACAAACTATTAGCAGTCATTTTTATCATTTCTGTAGACAGTCCTGTTTCAATTTAATGTGCATTCAAGAAAAATATCCTTTTAATTCATTCTCTATGAATAAGTTTGT
>JAPXFY010000017.1:51384956-51392456 GCA_030674185.1 Monoplex corrugatus
TAATTTAGACAAAGAGGAGACACTGAAAGAGCTGTAAAAGAAACTTAGACATGCAGAGAATCTGTACACTGGCTCTTAAGTTCTAGTCAGCTGATCGTTCTGGTGGACATAGTGCTGGAGTCAAAGGGTTAAGGTTGGCGCTGGTGTATGTGTGCGTGTGTGTAGGGGGGGTGGGTGAGGGGTAGAAGGGTGGGATAGTAATCTGGATGAGCGGAGTGGGGGGGGGGGGGGGTAATGCGAGTAACAACGATATGGAAGAATGCACAAGTAAACAGTGTCAATGCGGGATCCAGGTGAGAGTGCTTGATGCCCGCTCACCTGTGGGTTAAAACGCTCTCTTGTGAAGCGTCCAGGCTTGAACCTTGTTTCCACTCTTGGCTGTGATAACAGTGGTTTAGGTGACGCTTCCTCGTTAGTAACCAATGATAGTTATAAATAGTAACATCTGGCGGTTATAAATAGTAACATATGGCGGATATAAATAGTACCAATTGACGATTATAAGTGAAAATTATAAATAGTAACAAGTGAGGATTATAAATAGTAACAACAGACGATTATAAATAGTAACAATTGACGATTATGAATAGTAACAACTGACAATTACAAACAGTAACACATGACGAGTATAGGTAGCATCAACTGACGATTATAAATAGTAACAACTAACGGTTATAAATAGTAACAACTGACGATCATAAATAGTAACAAGTGAATATTATAAACAGTAACACGTGAAGATTATAAGTAGGAACAACTGACGAGTTTAAATAGTAACAACTGACGATTATAAATAGTAACAACCGACAATTATAAACAGTAATAACTAACGATCATAAATAATAACAATTGATTAATGTAAATACTAACGACTGACGATTAGAAAAAACTTAACGAAAGAAAATGACTGTCAGGGATGGCATTGCCAAGTAAAATAAATGCAGGCACGTTGTTACTACCCCCACGAGACTGACAACGGATTATTGGCTGAGAAGTCTTGGGTTTGAACCTTCACGTATCCAACAAATTATTGTAGGAATTTTCTTTTTTTATTTGCCCGAACTTGCCTTCAACTAGAATTGAGATATGGGCTTCTTGGGAAGAGAAGGTCCCAAACTGGCCTTCTACTAGCGCTGAGATATTGGCTTGTTAAGAAGAGAGGTGTCCGAACTGGCCTTCTACTAGCGCTGAGATATTGGCTTGTTAGGAAGAGAAGGTCCCGAACCTGGCTTCTACTAGCGCTGAGATATTGGCTTGTTAGGAAGAGAAGGTCCCAAACTGGCCTTCTACTAGCGCTGAGATATTGGCTTGTTAGGAAGAGAGGTGTCCGAACTGGCCTTCTATTAGCGCTGAGATATTGGCTAGTTGGGAAGAAAGGGGCCTGAATTGGCCTTCTACTAGAGCTGAAATATGGGTTTTTTGGGAAGAGAAGGTCCCAAACTGGCCTTCTATTAGCGCTGAGATATTGGCTTGTTAGGAAGAGAGGTGTCCGAACTGGTCTTCTACTAGCGCTGAGACATTGGCTAGTCGGGAAGAAAGGGGCCTGAATTGGCCTTCTACTAGAGCTGAAATATGGGTTTGTTGGGAAGAGAGGTGTCCTAACTGGCCTTCTACTAGCGCTGAAATATGGGCTCGTTGGGAAGAAGAGGGCCATACAGTCGAGTCTCATCCACTTTACGGATGCGTTACTAAGTATGTTGCCCAAATTTTGTGACCAGCACTACAATTGTCTGTATCTCTCAGGACTGGCTGACGCCCCGCGTAAAAATAAAAATTAATTAAGCGTCGAGTACAGCTCTATCACGCAGTCTCAGTCTGGAACAGAGTTGTCTGCCATCTTGGTCACCATCCCAATGTTTCTGGCCACAATCGTCTCCTTTCTCATCATTATAACATTACGGGGAAAACTATCTCAGGTTCGTTGGCTGGCCCTTCGTGCACTTCTTTCATGATGATCTCAGTTTTGGGGATTGTTTTGAACGTGTGGTAAAGAACCAAAATGTACAGCGTGGGAGTAGTGAGACAGGAGTGGCACAGAAGCTACAGCAGCAGAAAAAAAAACAGAAAAAATCAGAGAGAGAGAGAGAGAGAGAGAGAGATGAGAAGAGAGAGAAGGAGAGAAAAGAAATGATAAATATACTACTTCTGTTCTCTCCTCCTCCTCCTCCTCCTTCTAATAAATAAACAAATGAATAAATATAAATAAATGAATTAATTAATGATAATAATAATAATTATAATAGCATTGGTAATAGTAATAATAATAATGATGATGATGATGATAAACACATGAAAACAAAAACAAAAAAGCACAACAACAACAACAACAAAACAAACAAACCACACACACACATACACACACGCGCACACACATACACACGTACGCGCACACACACACACACACACACACACACACACACACACACACACACACACACACACACACACACACACACACACACACACACACACACACCCTCCTACAGGACTACGCATTATTTTCAAATTTCATAGTTGAAAAGCAAAGCTCTGAAATTAATTGGAGCAACAGGATATTCGTCACCAGAACGGAAGTGCAATATGAATCAGCTTTAACCATGGAAGCCAAAGTTTTAAAGCTGGAACTAGGAATTCCATGGAAAAACAGATGAAGCACATTACAGCATTTCTTACCTCGGAAACCAAGCCTCAGAGATTAAATGCAACCACGAATGAGATGGATTACAGTTTTCAGATTTAGAAGCCTACGCGCTTAAGGTAGGGACAGAGATTTGTTCGTGATAATGGATGATGCTCCTTACACAGCAAGCCCCTATAATCAAAAAGCGATTATCTTTAATGCAAGTTATCATCACCTTCGCAAATTTTTTTTTTTTTTTTTTTTTTTTCACCACTTGGCATCCTTTTAGTGGTGAATTACATAATCGACATCCGCCCAGAAGATTAACAGACTTTTTCATTCACACATATGCATCACTCGTTTTTTTTTTCTTTCTTTCTTTTCTTTTTCTTTTTTTTTTTTTCTGTTTTGCTTCTGTTTGTTAGTTTTTACGCAGTTGTTTTTCCAGAACCTGGTTTTGTCGGCTTTAAAAGCGTGGTTGGTGGTGGTGGTGGTGGTGTTATTGATGGTGGTAATGTTGTCTGCTTTTCTTGTTTGTTGTTGTTGTGGGTGGTGGTGTTCTTCTTCCTGTTGTTGTTATTGTTGTAATTGTTGATAGTGATGGTGATGACGTTGATGATGATGATGGTGATGATGATGATGGTGATGATGATGATGATGATGATGATGACAGCGATGACGATAATGATGATGGCTAATGATACTGATTTATAGTTTTCTTGTTGTTGTTGTTGTTGTTGCTGCTGACCTTCTGTTTATTGTTCTTATTCTTCTTGTTTTGTTCTTTTCTACTTCTACTTCTTCTTCGTCTCTTCTCCTCCTCCTCTCTCCTCCTCCTCCTCCTTCTTCTTCTTCTTCTTCTTGATCTTCTTGTTCTTGTTCTTCTTGTTCTTGTTCTTGTTCTTTCTTTCTCTTACACAGACTACAGCTCTTAGAGCACTTTCAATCTACGCATATAAATTCTTACGAACCTACCTACCTACATACCTACTTACTTACCTACCTACCTACCTACCTACCTACCTACCTACCTACTACCTACTCTACCTACTCTTAACCTACCTACTACTACCTACTACCTACCTATCTACCTACTACCTACCTACCTATCTACACCTACCTACCTACCTACACTAACCTACCTACCTACTCCTACCTACCTCACTACCTACCTACCTACCTACATACTTACCTACCTACCTACATACCTACTACCTACCCTACCTAATATACCTACCTACCTACCTACCATAATCTACACCTACCTACCTACAGAGAGAACAGTTTTTTTTAACGTCTATGACCGTTCTTATCATGTTTTAACGCAGTCATACGGCGTCTGTGGGGAGTTAAGGAGCGAATTTGAAAAAAAAAAAAATACAGTGAATGACTGGAATGCAAAAAAAAGAAAAAAGAAAAATAGCCTTGTGAGGAAAAAGATATTATGACAGAAAAGAGGAAGTCCTCACGACCTAAAAGCTTACTCCATAGTTTCTATGGTCCCAGAACAGTAGGGAACCTTAGTTTCTGCATCAGCGGTATCCCACCGTGTGAAATATATGTCATATATCCTAATGTGCTAAAGATATGATCGTAGTGCTTTTAGCTTTTTTCTTCATTTCTTTCTTGTTTCTTGTTGGTTTAAAATTCACAAGTTGCCCGCATTTGAGCCAATAGTGTGTCAATTGTTTTTGGGGAGGGCTAACATAAGCCATTGCTTGATGCCCTGCCCTTGCTTGCTGTATTTATGACTCTTCTTTTCTTGAATAAAATTCTGTTTAAACCAAATATATGTCATATCGACCTAATTCAGTCTCTTTTCATCTGAAGGGATATCATTTCATATCGACCGGAGAGGAGGTGTTTGTGTGTTTGTGTTGTGTGTGTGTGTGTGTGTGTGTGTGTGTGTGTGCTGCGTTTGTGCGTGCGTGTGTGGTGTGTGTGTGTGTGTGTGTGTGTGTTGTGTGTGCTGTGTGTGTGTGTCTGTGTCTGTGTGTGGGGTGGTGGGTGGGTGTTTGTGTGTGCGGTGCGTGTGTGTGTTGTGGTGTGTGTGTGTGTGTGTGTGTGTGTATGTGTGTGTGTGTGTGTGTGTGTGTGTGTGGGTGTGTGGGGTGGTGTGTGTGTGTGTGTGTGTGTGTGTGTGTGGTGTGTGTGTGTGGGTGGGTGGTGGGGGGGGGTGTTTGTGTGTGTGTGTGTGTGTGTGTTTGTGCGTGTGTGTGTGTGTGTGTGTGTGTGTGTGTGAGTGTGCGTGTGTGTGTGTGTGTGTGTGTGTGTGTGTGTGTGTGTGTGTGTGTGTGGTGTGTGTGTGTGTATGTGTGTGTGTGCGCGCGCGCAGTATTACTCGTGTTTTTGAGATAGTACTGACGTTTTGACGTTTTCATATTTGGAGTTGGCTATTTTTTTTCCCTTCCACTGTGGATTTTGGGCTTGTTCCTTTTAATTATTCCTCTTTGAGTGAGACGACCAATGTATAAAACTCAGGTTATTTTTATCGTAAAGGTACGATTTTAAGTATCTGAGGACTTTAGATTTTCCAAACCGCAGAATACTTGTTCTAGTGGCATTACCTGTAATTTGTCAGCACATTTGTCATTACGTGTATCTTTGTCAGCACATTTGTCATTACCTGTATCTTTGTCAGCACATTTGTCATTACTTGTATCTTTGTCGATACATTTGGCATTACCTGTATCTTTGTCGGTACATTTGGCATTACCTGTATCTTTGTCGGTACATTTGGCATTACCTGTATATTTGTCGGTACATTTGGCATTACCTGTATCTTTGTCAGCACATTTGGCATTGCCTGTATCTTTGTCAGCACATTTGGCATTGCCTGTATGTTTGTCAGCACATTTGGCATTGCCTGTATCTTTTGTCAACACATTTGGCATTGCCTGTATCTTTTGTCAACACATTTGGCATTGCCTGTATGTTTGTCGGCACATTTGTCATTACCTGTATCTTTTGTCAACACATTTGGCATTGCCTGTATCTTTTGTCAACACATTTGGCATTGCCTGTATCTTTTGTCAACACATTTGCATTGCCTGTATCTTTTGTCAAGCACATTTGGCATTGCCTGTATCTTTGTCAACACATTTGGCATCACCTGTAATCTTTGTCGCAAACAGTATTTGGCATTACCTGTATCTTTGTCATCACATTTGGCATTACCTGTATCTTTGTCAGCACATTTGGCATCACCTGTATGTTTGTCGTGCACATTTGTCATTACCTGTATCTTTGTCGTACATTTGTCATTACCTGTATCTTTGTCACACATTTGGAATTGCCTGTATCTTTGTCAGCACATTTGCATTACCTGTATCTTTGTCAACACATTTGTCATTACCTGCATCTTTGTCAACACATTTGGCATTGCCTGTATCTGTGTCAACACATTTGTCATTACCTGTACTTGTCACACTTTGGCATTACCGCATCTTTGTCAACACATTTGGCATTACCTGCATCTTTGTCACACATTTGGCATTACTGCATCTGTGTCACACATTGTCATTACCTGCATCTTTGTCAACACATTTGCATTGCTTTACTGTGTCAACACATTTGGCATTGCCTGTATCTTTGTCAACACATTTGTCATTACCTGTATCTTTGTCATCACATTTGGCATCCTATATATTTGTCATCTCATTGGCATTGCTGTATCGTTCAACCATTTGGCATTGCCTGTATCTTTGTCAACACATTGGCATTACCTGTATCTTTGTCGGCACATTTGGCATTGCCTGTATCTTTGTCAC
This sequence comes from Monoplex corrugatus, assembly GCA_030674185.1. Taxonomy (NCBI): domain Eukaryota; kingdom Metazoa; phylum Mollusca; class Gastropoda; order Littorinimorpha; family Ranellidae; genus Monoplex; species Monoplex corrugatus. The sequence continues at coordinate 51,391,347 of JAPXFY010000017.1, forward strand.
ACATTGGCATTACCTGTATCTTTGTCATCACATTTGCATTACCTGTATCTTTGTCATACATTTGGCATTACCTGTATCTTTGTCAACACATTGGGCATTACCTGTATCTTTGTCATCACATTTGGCATTACCTGTATCTTTGTCATCACATTTGGCATTACCTGTATCTTTGTCAGCACATTTGTCATTACCTGTATCTTTGTCGCACATTTGGCATTACCTGTATCTTTGTCATCACATTTGGCATTACCTGTGTCTTTGTCGGCACATTTGGCATTACCTGTATCTTTGTCATCACATTTGGCATCACCTGTATCTTTGTCATCACATTTGGCATTACCTGTATCTTTGTCACACATTTGGCATTACCTGTATCTTGTCAGCACATTTGGCATTACCTGTATCTTTGTCGGTACATTTGGCATTACTGTATCTTTGTCACACATTTGGCATTACCTGTATCTTTGTCATCACATTTGGCATTACCTGTATCGTTGTCATCACATTTGGCATTACCTGTATCTTTGTCATCACATTTGGCATTACCTGTATCTTTGTCATCACATTTGGCATTACCTGTATCGTTGTCATCACATTTGGCATTACCTGTATCTTTGTCATCACATTTGCATTACCTGTATCTTTGTCATCACATTTGTCATTACCTGTATCGTTTGTCATCACCTTTGGCATTACCTGTAATTTTGTCATCACATTTGGCATCACCTGTATCTTTGTCATCACATTTGTCATTACCTGTATCTTTTGTCATCACATTTGGCATTACCTGTATCTTTGTCATCACATTTGGCATTACCTGTATCTTGTCATCACCTTGGCATTACCTGTATCTTTGTCATCACCTTTGGGATTACCTGTACTTTGTCATCACATTGGCATTACCTGTATCTTGTCGCACGTTTGGGTTTGCTGTATGTTTTGTCGCACATTTAGTATTACCTGTATCTTTGTCGTACATTAGGTTTACCTGAATCTTTTGTCGGCACTGGCATTAACTGTATCTTTGTCGGCACATCCATTCCCTTAGTAAACCACGTGTCCGAACTGTTGATCCATGTCAATTTTGTAGACTGACTCTGCTCTCTGCTT
>JAPXFY010000017.1:51409956-51422456 GCA_030674185.1 Monoplex corrugatus
CATTAAGGGGACCAATAGAAACATTAAGGGGACCTATAGAAACATTAAGGGGACCTATATAATCATTAAGGGGACCTATAGAAACATTAAGGGGACCTATATAATCATTAAGGGGACCTATATAATCATTAAGGGGACCTATAGAAACATTAAGGGGACCTATAGAAACATTAAGGGACCTATAGAAACATTAAGGCGACCTATAGAAACATTAAGGCGACCTATAAAAGCATTAAGGGGACCTATAGAAACATTAAGGGGACCTATAGAAACATTAAGGGACCTATAGAAACATTAATGGGACCTATGGAAACATTAAAGGGACCTATAGAAACATTAAGGGGACCTATATAAACCCGAGGTACTTTCCAGGATTGCACAGACCACAGCTGCAATGACCAAGCTAAAAGTCATCTGGAACGACAAGAATATCGCAATCGGTTCCAAGATCAGACTGATGCGTTCCCTGGTCATGTCAATATTTTTGTATGCCTGCGAAACATGGACCATAACAGCAGACATTGAAAGAAGGATACAGGCAATGGAGATGAGATGCTTCCGCAAACTCCTTGGTATCTCGTACATAGATCATATAACCAATAAAGAAGTGAAAACCCGAATCGAAAACGCCATCGGGCCGTATGAAGACCTCCTGACCTCAGTGAAAAGACGCAAACTGAGGTGGTACGGGCACGTCCACACGATCATCTGGACTGGCCAAGACCGTCTTGCAGGGAACAGTTCAGGGAGGGAGACGAAGAGGCAGACAGAGAAAAAGATGGGAAGACAATATCAGAGAGTGGACTGGCCTTGAATGGAATATCATTCTGCGGAAAGCTGAGGACCGTGAGGAGTGGAGGAAGTTGGTTGCAAAATCTTCAATGGTGCCCCAACGGTCAACCAGACTACGGGACTGATGATGATGATGATGATATAAACATTAAGGGGACCTATGGAAACATTAAGGGACCTATGGAAACGTAAAGGGGACCTATAGAAACATTAAGGGGACCTATGGAAACGTAAAGGGCACATTTTTGGAAACATTAAGGGAAAAGTAGTGAATAGGATGAGTGACTCAAAGGATTAAATCGTCAGTGCTAGTGAAGAAATACATGTTAGAAATCTAGTTTGCGCTCTTCTTCCTTTTACTCCTTTTTGTCATAAATTCACACATGTGGCTTCAGTTTCGGTTTCAGGTTCAGTTTCTCAAAATGACGTCTCCGCGCTCAGAACGAATTCCGTATGCATTAACGTGACAGGTGCCATGCGTATTGTGACCGTGGCACAAGCCTAAAGCCTGCACCTAAACCCATGAGCTAGCCAGGTCCTGAGGCCCTACCTTGACTATGTTTTACCTAGTCTATATTTTATGCTGGCATTTTATCAGCCTACCGCTGGAATACTCTTGGTTACATGTGAATGACATGTGTATGTGTGTATCTCACCTTCAAAAAAAGGAACATGTATATAAAGTAAATAAATGAATAATTAAAGATCTGAATCACAACACAACTAGCTGTTAATAGCGCTATACAAAAGCTATTTATTATTATTATTATTATTATTATTATTATTATATTATCATCATTCTGTATAAACTCGTCTCACACTACAGACCCCCCCCCCCCCCCCCCACCAGTCAATGCCCAAATGTTCAGCTATCAACTAGGTGAAGACAGTATTTTCTTAATAATAGGTAGGTGAGTAAGTAAGTAAGTAAGTAAGTAAATAATAAGTAAGTAAGTAAACAAACAAGCAAGCAAGTAAACAAGCAAGTAAGCAAGCAAGCAAGTGAAGTGAAGTGAGTGAGTGAGTAAGTAAGTGAATAAGAAGTAAGAAGAAGTAGGTGGATGAATAATGTGGCTTCAGAAATGCAGTAGGCCAACGCTAAGTGCTCCTGGGGAGGAGTTGTAAATCGGGATGATGGCGTGGGCTGGAAAACACGTGCTTCCATACCGTTAGAGAAAGAGAGAGAAACACACACACACACAGAGGAGGGACAGACAGACAGAGAACAGAGCAGAGACAAACAAAGAGAGAGAGACAGAGAAACAATGGACAGACAGAGGGAGACAGAGAGAGAGACAGATAGAGACAGAGAGACAGAGATACAGAGAGAGGGAAAGAGACACAGAGAAGAGATAGAGAGAGAGGAGAAACCGAGAGAGAGACAGAGACAGAGGAAGGAAAGAGAAGAGACAGAGAGAGAGAGAATGAGAGAGGAGAAAGAGAGAAGACAGACAAATAAACACAAGAGAGACAGAGAGAGACAGAGATACAGAGAGAGGGAAAGAGACAGATAGAGAGAGAGACAGAGAGAGAATATGAGACGAGAGAGAGAGAGAGATAGAGAGAGAGAGAGAACAGAGAGACAGAGACACAGAAAGAGAATCAGAGAGAGAGACAAACAGAGACAGACAGAGATATGTTGAAAGAAAGAGAGAGAGAAGAGAGAGAGAGAGAACAGAGATAGAGACAGAGAGACAGAGAGAGGAAGAGAGAGAGAGAAATGGACAGACAGACATACAAAGAAAGAGAGAGAGAAAGAGAGAGAGAGAGAGGAAGGGGAGAGAGAGAGAGAGGGAGAGAGACAGACAGACAGAGAAAGAGAGGGAGAGACAGACAAGAAGAGAGAGAAAGAGAGAGAGAGGGAGGGGAGAGAGAGGGAGAGACAGACAGACAGAGAAAGAGAGGGAGAAAGAGAGAGAGAGAAGAAAGAAAAAGGGGGAGACAGACAGACAGACCGACAGGCAGATAGACAGACAGACAGACGACAGATAGAGAGACAGACAGCTATACCGATAGGCGTCAACACACGTCTCCTCCACACTTAGAAAATCTCCCCATGCTCATCAGACCTGAGAGAGAACCTCACCAGGCGATGAGATCCAGTGTGCCGCCGACTCATTCGTCAGATTGATGGGAGAGTGCGTCCATCATTACCACCATCAAAGAATTTTGCACTATGCCTTTGATGTATGTAACAGTATTTCTGTGTAAGTCGGTAAATTAGTGTGTACTTCGTATGTGTTTTGTATTTGAGTATACGCGAGTGTGTGTGTGTTGTGTGGGGGGGGGGGGTGCGTATGTGGGTGTGTTTGGGATTGTGTGTGTGTGTGTGTGTGTGTGTGTGTGTGTGTGTGTTGTGTGTGTGTATGTGTGTGTGTGAGAGAGCGAGAGAGAGAGAAAGAGAGAGAGGAGAGAGCGAGAGAGACAGAGACAGACAGAGAGAGAGACAGACAGAAAGAGAAAGACAGAGAAACAGATGGACAGACAGACAAAGGGAGACAGAGAGAGCGAAAGAGATGGAGAAGACATAGAGAGAGACAGAGACACAGACACAGACAGAGAGAGGCAAACAGAGACACAGAGAGACAGAGAGAGAAAGAGAGAGAGAATGAGATGAGAGAGAGAGGGAAACAGAGAGAGAGAGAGACAGAGACAGAGAGAGACAGAGAGAGATACAGAGAGAGAATGAGAGAGAGAGAGAGAGAGAAACAGATGGACAGACAGAGGGAGAGAGAGAGAGAGAGAGACAGAGACAGAGACAGAGAGAGACAGAGACAGAGAGAGAGAAGAGGGAGACAGAGAGAGAAGGGAGACAGAGAGAGAGAGAGAGAGGGAACAGAGAGAGAGAGGATGACAGACGGTGGGAGACAGAGACATGAGAAGAGAGAAAGAGACAGAGAGGACAGAGACAGAGAGACAGAGAGACAGGGAGAGACAGAGACAGAGACAGAGAGAATGAGAGAGAGAAGAAAAAGAAGAGATGGAGAGAGAGAGAGAGATGTGTGTGTGTGTGTGTGTGTGTGTGTGTGTGGTGTGTGTGTGTGTGTGTGTGTGGTGTGTGTGTGTGTGTGTGTGTGTTAGTTAAAAGTTCGTGCTTTCAGGGAATTACACGGCTCTTTGAGATGATGTGGTTCTAACGAGAGAACATGTCTTATCCACCGCCAGCAGGGTAGTTAACTCTAATAGTCAGTATTGTGGGTGTAAGAGTTACGGGTCATGACGTGACGTATCTGAGGGGTGAGCGAGTGAGCAGATGGGTGGTGTGGGCGTGGGTCGGTGGTGTATGCGGTAACCATATCTATCATACCAACCCAAACAATTAACCAGCTTAACACGAGGCAGCCAAGATGTGGTTTCAACGAAGAAATGTTGAGGTTCTATAAACAGCAAAGAAAACGAGGCATCTGATGGAGCAGACACAAGAAGATCATTGACAGGGAAGATTAGAAAAGACAGGCAACATTTATAGGCCATTTTATGAGGAACGGGGAATTGTGGGGGCGCTGCACAGCGGCGACGCTTTCTCAAAAGGAGAGCAGACCGTATTCACATAGTAAATTACGCCATTTCGACAAAAGAAATAAATATGAACATGAATATGTGTCTATAGTCAGGCCGTACTACTTAGCTGGGTAGTAGGAAAGTCTATTATCTATCCATCTATTATCTATCTATCATCTATCTATCTATCTATCTATCTATCTATCTATCTATCTGTCTATCTATCATCTATCTATCTATTATCTGTCTATCTATCTGTCTGTCTGTCTATCTATCTATCTATCTATCTATCTATCTATCTATCTGTCTATCTATCTATCTATCTATCTATCTATCTATCTACTACCTATCTATCTATCTGTCTGTCATATCTAGTCTATTACTATCTATCTATCGTCTGTCTATCTATCCATATATCATCTATCTATCTGTCTATCTATCGATCTATCTATCTATCTATCTATCGATCGATCTATCTATCATCTATCTATCTATCTATCTATATTACGTATCCCATCCATCCATTCATACCATCCATCCATCCATCCACCACCATCTATCTATCTATCTATTTATCTATCTACCTATCTATCTATCTACCCATCTATCTATCTATCTATCTATCTACTATCTATCTATCTATCTATCTAATCTACTATCTATCTATCTATCTATCTGTCTATCTTTCATCTAACCACACTATCTATCTATATACCATCTATCTATCTATCTATCTATCTATCCTACCCATCTATCTACATACTTAGTCATCATCATCATCATCATGTGCCTGCAACATGGCGTTGGCGATCATGGCCCTCCATACAAATTTTCCTTGTCGCTGCAGTACATCTCCCACCCTGTTTGTCCTCACGCCACTCTTTAAGTCCGTCCAATATTTTCTCCCTGGGTCTACTGGTGTTCTCTTTCTCCAGCTTTCCTTTGTGACTAGTGGTAATATTATAGAAGACTATTAAAATTCCGACTTCGCCCGAGAAGTACTAGACATTATCAGCATACCTGTTGGGACATGCAAGTAACTCTCCGGAGTGAGTAAAATGGGAGGGAGAGAGAGAGAGAGAGAGAGTAGAGAGAGAAGAGAGAGAGACAGAGACAGAGACGAGACAGAGACAGAAGAGACAGAGAGACAGACAGAGAAAGAGAGAGAGAGAAGAGAGAGAGACAGAGAGAAGAGAGAGAGAGAGAGAAAGAAAGAAAGAGAGAGGAGAAAGAGAGACAGACAGAGAGAAAGAGAGAAGAGAAATGAGACAGACAGAGCGAGACAGAGAGTCAAAGAGAGAGAGAAAGAGCAGAGAGAGACAGAGTAAAGTATTAAAGTATGCAGAAACCATCCTACTATTATTACAGAGTGAAGATTGAATTATGCAGGAACAATCACTACTGCTACACTACTACGGTGGTGGTGGGCTGCTATTGATTCTGTTATCAATGCAAAGTTAAATTTCACGAAATACAATTAGTCTCAAGGATACATGCATACACACACACACCAACACACACACACACACACCACACACACACACAAACACACACACACCACACACACAACACACACACATTACACGCACACACCTACACACACACACACACATACGCAAACACACACACACACCCCACACACACCACACACACACACACACACACCACACATCACACACACACACAAATAATCATGATCTCTTAGAAAATCTACGAAAATGTTGGTCATTTAACAGGATGTAAATCTGAATCAAGGTACACACACTCTACCGAAAATAGATAATGTGTTATACATGTAGATGCAGAGTGATAGTTTTCAGTGTATCTGTTAAATTTGCAGAAGTTCTCTCTGAAACTTGTTGTGTTTCAATCTATTTTGGACGAGGGTGAAGAGTATTCTAGAATAAGTTCTCATAAAACAGAAAGACTTGATTTAACCCTTGACTCCCGAACCTATCCACTAACTCCAAAAGCTTAACCCTTTGACCCCCACACCTAGTTAACTTTGATAGTTGTAAGTGTGGGTGTAAGAATTACTGGTCCTGATGTAACGTATCTGAGGGGTGAGCGAGTGAGCAGGGTGGTATGGTGGGCGTTGGGTCGATAGTGTATGTGTGTGTAACCTGTTTCTGTTAGTTTTTTTTAACCCTTTGGCTTTCACCAACTGCAAGAACTTAACCCTTTGACTCCAACACCCTATTCACCAACTGCAAAATCTTAACCTTTGACTCCCTCACCCTGTCCACCAGATTCCTGCTGGTGGATAAGGTGAGGGAGTCACAGGGTTAAGTTCCCGCAGAAAGCTGGTGTATAGGGTGAGGGAGTCAAAGGGCTAAGTTCCTGCAGGAAGCTGTTGTATAGGGTGAGGGAGTCAAAGGGTTAAGTTTTTGCTTTGCTATCATCATCGGCGATGCAGGTTGCTGATGGACAGGATGCAGGAGCTAAAGGGTTTAAACATGTTAAACCCAGGTGTCGAAGGTTGTAAGTTTAATGGGATGGTGTGGATTTGTATAGAATTTTGATCGAAGCGTTTTTGGGAAACTATTTCCTGTACAACCCTTTCGCGTGAATCTTCCTTTGTTAACTGCGGAATATCTTTTGCTGTTCTGAGAAAATGGGAGGTTGCATAATCCGTTTAGTTGCAGACTGTATGGTTTGAGAAGCATAGCTTTCGGTATGAAAAGCACAGTTTCCTGTCTTTTTTCTTCTTTTTTTTATTTTTTTTTTTAGGATCATCGCACCCTGGGAGGTTACCTTTGTGTTCACTTTTTTACCGTCCCATTTTCTGTGCCACCTTAATGGCCACAGAAGCTGGCACAGTTTTTACAATGCGATGATGATGTCGATGAGGATGATAATCATGATGCTATGGAGTTCCATCTAAGATTAAGACTACGTGACAGGGCTGTACTCTACGCTTACTATCATAATACATCCTGGCGTCAACCAGGCCCGAGAGATTCAGACACCTGCAGTGCTGGTCATAAGATTTGAACAACGCCCTCAATGACGCATCCGTGAAATGGATGAGACTCGACTGTGTGGTCCCAGTCTTCCCAGTGAGTCCATAGCACGCCCAACTCTGGGTAGAAGCCGGTTAGAGCCGAAAAATCCCACAATGATTTTTGAAGGGGGCTGATAGGGATTCGAACCCACAACTTTCCAGTCGGTATTCCGTTGCGTTAACCAGTACACCACGGCGACTGGTTAGAAAAGCAGTTTCCAGTGCACATCTGTAGATGCTTATTAAGGGTTTCGTGGTACTGGCACTGACAGAGACAAAGCGTGTACAGCCCTTAATTGATAGGCGATAGTATATGAGCGTGTAAAAACAGTTTTCTAGCATGGTCTGTTTAAAGAAGTGTTTGATGTTACATAACTGGCGTACTTTCTTAGCTGTCGTTTTGCGTAATTCAGTTATGTCAATGTCCGGGGAAGATAGTTGTCAATTTGGGGATGCCTAACACTGTTTGACTGTCTGCTTCTTTTGCCGTTTGACTATTTGCTGAGACAAATGCAAGTTCTCTCGTGAGATTCTGTCTTTTTGGTCTTGTTGTTTTGTGGAGGGTTTACCGACATGTGATTTCCTTCGCATCATTTATTTAAAAGATAAGAGAAAGAGACAGACAGACAGACAGACAGGCAGACAGACAGACTGACTGACTGACTAACAGTCAGACTGACTGACAGAAACATAGAGAAAGACAGTGAGAGAAGAGAACACATAAAGGCTATATATATATATATATATATATATATATATATATATATATATATATATATATATGGTCGACTATTCTGGTCGATAAAGTCCATCCTAGCTCTTTATTGTGTACCCTCATGTGGGATCTGAAACCAAAGTCTGATGCACATAGGCGGCCGCATACTGGACACTCATTGGAACGCTCTGCGCAGTTGGTTCTGGCCTTTATTGCTGCACGCTTTTCCACTTGGCTGCTTCGTCTTTCATTTTCATAAGCTTCTGTTCTCTTGCGAATAACTTGCCTCCATTCAGACCTGTTTGTGGCCATGATTTCCTCCTGTTCCTCATCAATGTCACATTTCTGGAGGGATCTTTTACAGGGTGTCTTTGTAGCGAAGCTTTGGCTGTCCTCTTGGTTGAGGACAGCCAAGCTTCGCTTGTCAGTTCACCATACAAGAGCTGTTTTGGAAGCCTGTTATCCTGCATGCGCACGAGATGTCCAGCCATGTTTGCTAGTGGACTGTGTTAGCATGCTTATTTATGCTTGGCATCTGACTTGCAAAAATACATTCACGTATGAGACTCTGGTGTACCATTTGATGTTTAAGATACGTCGGAGGCAGCGCTGGACTACTCGTTGAACTAAAACAAACACTAGTATAAGATACAAACCCCATAGACAAGAAAGGACCTCAGGACCTGGCCAGTTCATGGGTTTATGTGCAGGCTTAAGGCTTGTGTCATGATCATTCTGGATCTTCTCCATCACATAGCACCTGTGACGTTAGTGCATATGGAACTCATTTCATGCGCAGAGACGTCATCTTGAGAAACTGAAATCACAACTGAAACTGATAAAATAAGCTTTCACTGCTTTTCGATGTAATTTGTTCAGCCTTTTGATATGAATATCACTTGAACCATGCCATACTGTGGAAACATAATCTCTATTTGACTTAATATGAGCATCAAAAGAACACTTGGCATGCTTTCCTATGTGCTAAATACTTTGATTCAGAGAACATATGCATATTTCTGGAGATAGTCTTGCATCATCACTGGACGAAACAGCAGCGAAGTTTTGTCTTTTTCTCTTAATTTTTGTATTTGTTGTTTGTTTGTTTGTGATCTTACATTTTACGCTTGACAAAGGCAGTTGCCGAACATTTTCGCCTGTCTTGTCTGGTTGTATTACATACACGTTCTGATTCTATTTTGTTGTTTTTTGGTTCTTATATCATCATGTGATGTAGCCAGGTGGGATTGTGATAAATGATAACTCCCTGTAATTATTGTGCGGACCTTTACGTAACGTCGTTTTGCCTCCTACAGACAGATTCATTGAGAAAGGGCAAAGCTTGGCGTTTTTTGACGTGTGCGTACGACCATACATTGTTTTTGATGGGTTCCATACCACGGTATTGTTGGTACGCCATTCTAATTCTCATCAAGGTTTTATCTATTTGTTTATTTATTTATTATTTATTTATTTATTTCATTATTATTTATTATTTATTTATTTTTTATTATTTATTTTTATTTTTTATTTATTATCTATTTATTTATTTGTTTATTCATTTGTGTATTCATATTCATTCATTCATTCAATCATTCAATCATCCATTCAATCATTCATTCATTTATTCATTCATCCATTCGTTCATTCGTTCATGCACTGCATTCATTCAATATATTTTACTTTCATTTTTATTATCTTCATTGTTTTAATTATTTATTATTTGTTTTTGGAAACGCAAGTGATGGTCACTTTTAATATTCCCTTGCGTATGGACCTTCCCGTCAAGCACAAACATGTTAAAAAAAAATTTGTTTTGATTGAGTATATGGAATGGCAGTTCATTCATGAATTTAAAAAAAAAAAATAAATAGAACAGATCCAAAGCTGAGCTCTGAGGTACACCACAGTTTGCATGACTTTCAGTTTGCTGAGGTTGGAGTTTGGTATTCGTACTAAAGGGATTCATCGCACTCAGGCAACTCCATGTGCGCTTCATCTACATCTGCCAGCAATTATTCGACAGACCGCCTGAGCCTGCGCAAAATCTTATGCGCCTGCAAGATCTTGAAATGGGGAGAGAGGGCAGAGGGACCTGTAAAACACGAAGCCGATGAGAACGGTGGAAGCATTAAGATTAGTAGCTAACAGGGTTGTGTTCAATGTTTCAAGCTGGATTGAACTCGAAGATATCAGATGCTGTGTCTACGGCTCTGTCAAAAGAACCAACAAGGCGTCGAAACCCACGAGTAGAATTTTTATTTTCATTTATTTATTTTTCAGATGGGATCTGAAAAACGCGACTGCTGTGCGGTTAACAAGATAAGCACATAATCTAGTTTGTACGGTATAGTGATTTACAAGGTCGAAGGCTTTCTTAAAGTCTAAAAATACTGTTCCTGTTAGTTGGTGTGTATCTGGTGCCAACAACCAGGTGTTTGCTGGCTGTGTTAGAGCTGTGTGACAAGACTGTTTCCAACGGTAACCAGATTTAAGAGAATGAAGACTTTTTTCCCCTTTCTAAATAGTCTGGTAAATATATATATATATGACATGTCTTTAGATCTGAGGGCTTTGATATGGCAAACAGAAGAGTGATTAACATGAAGGTGAACTGGAAAAAAAAACACGAAAAAAGAACAAGAACGCGTATCTAATACAAGACATGACAAGACAGGCGCACATTTTCGGCCAACTGGCCTTTGTCAAGCGTAAGATCACAAACAAACAAACGCTAGATACAAAAATTAGGAGAGAAAGGCTGAAACTTCCCTGCTGCTCTGTCCAGTGTGAGGAAAGGAATCACATGAATGTGTTTCATTTTAAAATGTTTTTCGGTTTTAGTAGAAGAATACATGTAACTTTTGCCTCTTTCAGAGCAATCGGAAACGATGATTTGTTCTGTGCCAACGTTGTAAGTATACTTTAATGATTCTGTGATATAGGGCACAGATAATGCTAATGTTCTTGGACTAATTTCATCTGGTCGTGATGATTTTTTTTACTACTCATTTAATATATATACATAGATGTATATATATATATATATATATATATATATATATATATATATATATATATATATATATATATAGTATATTTACATACACAACACACACACACACACACACATAAAAAATAACAACAATAACTATATATATATATATATATATATATATAATATATATATATATATACCGGTGCGCCCAATAGCCCGAACTTTACGGTATGTGGTGCTAAAACCTTTGAAATGACATAATAGCTTTATCAGATATTGATGTGGTGCTAAAAACTCTTTTGAAATTTGACTAATTAGCTTTTTCAGATATGGACGTGGTGCTAAAAGAAACTTCTTATTGGGAATTGAAGACTATAGCTTTATCAGATATTGATGTGGTGCTAAAACATTTGAAATGACAATTAAATAAGCTTTTTCAGATATGGACGTGGTGCTAAAACCTTTGGAATGACTATAGCTTTATCATTTGATCTAACATGAAAAGTTTATGAAAATGACTATTGCTTATTAAAACTTACGTGGTGCTAATAGTATCTGAATGATACAGTATAAACAGAAAATAGGTTTGTTTAAAAATACGTAAGAGTTCTGTTTCTTTCTTTCCATTGTGGTAAATGTCAACATGACCGACGCACAGATCTTGATCTGATTCTTTTGTATAGATGTAGCCTTGGCGTCTGGCCTATTTGGGGATTAGGGCTGGGAGTCCGAGACAGCGTGGGAATAATAAGGCTGGACGTTGCAGACGGTTGGAAACAGGAGGTGGTCATTGCAGAGGTCTAGGGACAGGAGATGGGCGTTGTAGGTCACAAATTAAGCGGATTTCAGTGCGAGACATCTTGATCCTTTCGCAGTGGAGTGAATTGTACCAGGGTACGTGTCTTTTGTGTGTGTGTGTGTGTGTGTGTGTGTTGTGTGTGTGTGTGTGTGTGTGTGTGTGTGTGTGTGTGTGTGTGTGTGTGTGTGTTGTGTGTGTGTGTGTGCCTGACTGACTTAGGAAAGAAGGGGTATTGCCATTGAACAATATCCCCTCCCAATGGCAGGTATGTCTTGGTTTGTCAGTGGACCGTGATGTGTCCTCTTTGAAGGGGGGGGGGGGGGGGGGCGGCTTGGCCATACAGGGTGATAACAGATGAGACAAAAAGTGTGACTTTGGGACAAGAGTTTCCTAGTAAGCAATTCAAGTTTTCCCATACCATCATAGCAGTTATTGGCCTGTGTTTTGATTAGAGAGAGAGAAGAGTGAGACAGAAGATAGATAAAAGATAGATAGATAGATAGATAGATAGATAGATAGATAGATTTGATAGATAGAGAGACAGACAGACAGACAGAGAGAAAGAGACAGAGAAAAGAGAGAAAAGAAGAAGAAGAAAAAGAAGAAGAAAAAGAAGAAAAGAAGAAGAACAGAGAAATAGAGACAGAAAAGGACGAGACGGAGAAAAAGAAGAGAGAGAACAAGAACAATT
>JAPXFY010000017.1:51429956-51442456 GCA_030674185.1 Monoplex corrugatus
GTATCACTGATTTCTGTACTGTTAGCAATGATGTATCACTGATTTCTGTACTGTTAACAATAATAATAATAATAATAATAATTACAATATTTATATAGCGCAAAATCTTGATAAAATCAAATCTAAGCGCTGAAGCAGACACACACGCAGGCACGCACGCTCGCACACACACGCACGCACACACACAGACACACACACACACACACACACACACACACACACACACACACACACACACACACACGCATGGCTATAAATGGGGAGAAAGAATAAAAGCAATAAAAGCAAGAATAAAAGCAATGGAAAATTATAGAGAGCATAGCATACAATTATATATTATAACCATGCGATTCCCTCCGAGCGGAGACAGACTGCAGAGGGGAGGGTTGAGTGAGGTTAGGATTTTATGCAGGAGAGAAAAGGTGAGTTTTGAGAGCGGACTTGAAGGAGACAAAAGTAGGTTGCTGACGGACTGAGAGAGGAAGTTTGTTCCAGGAGAGTGGACCAGAAACAGAGAAGGCTCGTGGACCATAGGTATTGAGCTTAGTGCGTGGAAAGCGAAGAGTCAGAGGATCAGAGGCAGAGCGGAGGGTACGTGAGGGAACATAGATCTCAAGTAGGCTTGACAGGTAATCGGGGGCTGCGTTATTGAGGCTTTTGTAGCACATGGTGTCTAGTTTGTACTGTATGCGCTTTGATACAGGGAGCCAGTGAAGTTGTGCCAGGAGAGGAGATATGTGGTCAGCTTTTTTCTTTTTGAGTACAAGGCGTGCAGCATTGTTTTGAATGCGCTGTAGGATGTGAATGGTGGAGGCAGGAAGACCAGACAGGAGTGAATTGCAATAGTCAATGCGAGACATTATGAAGGAGAGAACGAGTTTTGCAGTTGTTTCGACAGAGAGATACTTCCTGATCAGCTTTATACGATGGAGATGATAGTAGCAGGATCTGGCAGTTTGAGAAACAAAGTTGTTCATGGAGAGGGTAGAGTCAATGCAGACACCAAGGTTTTTAGCTGAATCAGAAATTGGGACTGATGTGTTACATAATGGGAGAGAAAGAGGAGGCAGCTGAGAAAGTTTCTGACGGGTGCCAATGAGGATAGCTTCTGTTTTGTCGTCATTAAGCTGAAGTCTATTGTGTGTCATCCAGTTCTTAATGTCCGAGTAACACTCAGTGGTGCGAGTATCACTGATTTCTGCACTATTAGCAATTAAGTATCACTGATTTCTGTACTGTCAGCAATGATGTATCACTGATTTCTGTACTGTTAGCAATGATGTATTACTGATTTCTGTACTGTTAACAATAAAGTATCACTGATTTCTGTACTGTTAGCAATAAAATATCACTGATTTCTGTACTGTTAAAAATGAAGTATCACTGATTTCTGTACTGTTAACAATAAAGTATCACTGATTTCTGTACTGTTAACAATAAAGTATCACTGATTTCTGTATTGTTAACAATAAAGTATCACTGATTTCTGTACTGTTAACAATAAAGTATCACTGATTTCTGTACTGTTAACAATGAAGTATCACTGATTTCTGTACTGTTAACAATGAAGTATCACTGATTTCTGTACTGTTAACAATAAAGTATCATTGATTTCTGTACTGTTAACAATAAAGTATCACTGATTTCTGTACTGTTAACAATGAAGTATCACTGATTTCTGTACTGTTAGCAATAAAGTATCACTGATTTCTGTACTGTTAGCATTGAGGTATTACTGATATCTGTACTATTAGCAATGAAGTATCACTGATTTCTGTACTGTTAGCAATGAAATATCACTGATTTCTGTACTGTTAGCAATGAAGTATCACTGATTTCTGTACTGTTAGCAATGAAATATCACTGATTTCTGTACTGTTAGCAATAAAGTATCACTGATTTCTGTACTGTCAGCAATGAAGTATCACTGATTTCTGTACTGTTAGCAATAAAGTATCACTGATTTCTGTACTGTTAGCGATGAAATATCACTGATTTCTGTACTGTTAGCAATGAAGTATCACTGATTTCTGTACTGTTAGCAATGAAGTATCACTGATTTCTGCACTGTTAGCAATAACGTATCACTGATTTCTGTACTGTCAGCAATGAGGTATTACTGATATCTGTACTGTTAGCAATTAAGTATCACTGATTTCTGTACTGTTAGCAATGAAGTAACACTGATTTCACTTTTCGAAAATTTCTTGTTTTAATTTTGCTTCCCTATCTCGATCTATTTGGTTTCGTCTCCTTTTATAGTGGACGGTGATACTTGTTTCTGCACCCACAACAAATTATTTGCAGCCTTTTCATCATTTCGGTAGACAGCCATATTTCAATCCAATATGCATTAATAAAGAAAGTATAGTTTTAATTCATTGTATATCAATAAGTTTGTGATGTTTCCTAACCTGAACGAATGTACATGAAGTATCAAGTGGAATGTATATAGTTTTGCATGGCCATGCACGCTGGCTGACCACCGGTACCAGTGATGAAATACATGTAACAGATCCGGTTTGCGCTCTTCTTACCGAGTCCTCTTAGTCAAGAATTCAAACATGTGGCTCCAGGAATGCACTAGGCCAACGCTAAGTGCTCCTGGGGAAGAGTTGTTTGTCAGCATCAAAGACTTATTATAAGATGTCTGTGGCTGGGATGTGTAGGCTGAAAAAAAAACTGCTTCCATACCAATAGGGCTAAGTATACCGATAGGGTTAGAATATCGATAGGACTAGGTATACCAATAGGGCTAAGTCTACTGATATGACTAAGAATACCGATAGGGCTAAGAATATTGACATGACTAAGAATACCGATAGGGCTAAGAATACCAATAGGACTAGGAATACTGATAGGACTAGGAATACTGATAGGGCTAAAATACCGATAGGGCTAAGTATACTGATAGGGCTAAGAACGCTGATAGGGCTAAGTATACTGATAGGGCTAAGAATACCGATAGGGCTAAGAATACCAATAGGGCTAAGTATACCGATAAGACTAAGTATAATAATAATAATAATAATAATAATAATGAAGCATTTGTATAGCGCACTCCTCCAATAAGATGCCAGAGCTCTGTGCACTTAACAGACGTTATCATAAGCAGCAATCCATGATAGACAAGCAACAGTGATGTACAAATCAAGTCAAAGTTAAAAATAGTGATAGATAACACATTGGTAACTTGTTATAAAAAACCTAAGCAACATTAAGTTAAGGATAAAGGATCACACACACACACATACATACACCACACACACACACACACACACACCGCGCGCGCGCGCGCGCGCGCGCGCATAGACACAGACACACATACACACGCACTGATTCAATCACTCACTCACTCACATACACACATACAAACCTGAACACAGATATACATACACAAGAGATTAATTATACAATCATTACTAAATAACATGTCACTTAATAAACAACACGAAGCAGCACACGAGACAGCCAAATAAGCTAGACATTAAAGGGTAGGCCAGAAGAATTTAAAGGTTATAGTATTTCTTGAAAAGGTGAGTTTTCAGAGCTTTTTTGAAAGACGGAGTTGATGAGATTTCTCTAATTTCACGTGGAAGGGAATTCCATGTTTTGGGGGCTGCAAAGGAGAAAGAACGTTGTCCAAAGGTAGCAGTTCTGACATGAGGAACGTTAAGTATTTTTGAATCAGAAGAGGAACGAAGTTGACGTGATGGTGTGTATACAGAGAGAAGGTTTGAGAGGTAGAGAGGTGCAGTTCCAGAGAAAAAGGAATGGCAGAGAGTTGAAAGTTTGTAATCAATCCTTGCTTGGATAGGAAGCCAATGCAGATTTTTGAGGAGAGGTTGTACATGATCATATTTGGATGCCTTCAGTACCATTCTTGCAGCAGAATTCTGAACTTTCTGAAGCTTATCAAGATAATGTTTGGAGCAGCCTGATAGAATTGAATTACAGTAATCTAATTTTGACAAGACAAGGGCAGATACCAGAGTTTTTTTGGTATTAGCTGAGGTGAGATGACGAATTGAACTAATGCGACGTAGTTCAAGATAGGCTGAACGGCACACATGTTTAATGTGTAAGTCGACACTCATGTTCTCTGTCATTTGAAAGCCAGGACTAAGAATACCGATAGGACTAAGTATACCTATAGGACTAAGTATACCTATAGGACTAAGTATACCTATAGGACTAAGTATACCTATAGGACTAAGTATACCTATAGGACTAAGTATACCTATAGGACTAAGTATACCTATAGGACTAAGAATACCAATAGGACTAAGAATACTGATAGGACTAAGTATACCTATAGAACTAAGTATACCTATAGGGCTAAGTATACCTATAGGACTAAGAATACCGATAGGACTAAGTATACCTATAGGACTAAGAATACCTATAGGACTAAGAATACCGATAGGATTAAGTATACCTATAGGACTAAGTATACCTATAGGATTAAGAATACCAATAGGACTAAGAATACTGATAGGACTAAGAATACTGATAGGACTAAGTATACCTATAGGACTAAGAATACCAATAGGACTAAGAATACCGATAAGACTAAGTATACCTATAGGACAAAGAATACCAATAGGACTAAGAATACCGATAGGACAAAGAATACCTATAGGACTAAGTATACCTATAGGACTAAGAATACTGATAGGACTAAGAATACCGATAGGACTAAGTATACCTATAGGACTAAGAATACCGATAGGACTAAGTATACCTATAGGACTAAGAATACTGATAGGACTAAGTATACCTATAGGACTAAGTATACCTATAGGACTAAGTATACCTATAGGACTAAGTATACCTATAGGACTAAGAATACATATAGGACTAAGTATACCTATAGGACTAAGTATACCTATAGGACTAAGTATACCTATAGGACTAAGAATACCGATAGGACTAAGAATGCCTATAGGACTAAGAATACTGATAGGACTAAGTATACCTATAGGACTAAGAATACCTATAGGACTAAGAATACTGATAGGACTAAGTATACCTATAGGACTAAGTATACCTATAGGACTAAGTATACCTATAGGACTAAGTATACCTATAGGACTAAGAATACCTATAGGACTAAGTATACCTATAGGACTAAGTATACCTATAGGACTAAGTATACCTATAGGACTAAGAATACCGATAGGACTAAGAATGCCTATAGGACTAAGAATACTGATAGGACTAAGTATACCTATAGGACTAAGAATACCTATAGGACTAAGAATACCTATAGGACTAAGTATACCTATAGGACTAAGTATACCTATAGGACTAAGTATACCTATAGGACTAAGAATACTGATAGGACTAAGTATACCTATAGGACTAAGAATACCGATAGGACTAAGTATACCTATAGGACTAAGTATACCTATAGGACTAAGTATACCTATATGACTAAGAATACCAATAGGGCTAAGTATACCTATAGGACTAAGTATACCTATAGGACTAAGAATACCGATAGGACTAAGTATACCTATAGGACTAAGTATACCTATAGGACTAAGTATACCTATAGGACTAAGAATGCTGATAGGACTAAGAATACTGACAGGACTAAGAATACTGACAGGACTAAGAATACTGATAGGACTAAGAATACCGATAGGACTAAGAATACTGACCGGACTAAGAATACCCATAGGACTAAGTATACCGATAGGGCTAAGAATACCGATAGGGCTAAGAATATCGATAGGGCTAAGAATGCTGATAGGGCTAAGAATGCTGATAGGACTAAGTATACCAATAGGGCTAAGAATACGATTAGGCAAAGTATACCTATAGGACTAAGTATACTGATAGGGCTAAGAATACCTATAGGACTAAGAATACCGATAGGACTAAGTATACCTATAGGACTAAGAATACTGATAGGAATAAGAATACTGATAGGACTAAGTATACCTATAGGACTAAGTATACCTATAGGACTAAGTATACCTATAGGACTAAGTATACCTATAGGACTAAGAATACCTATAGGACTAAGTATACCTATAGGACTAAGTATACCTATAGGACTAAGTATACCTATAGGACTAAGAATACCGATAGGACTAAGAATGCCTATAGGACTAAGAATACTGATAGGACTAAGTTTACCTATAGGACTAAGAATACCTATAGGACTAAGAATACCTATAGGACTAAGTATACCTATAGGACTAAGTATACCTATAGGACTAAGTATACCTATAGGACTAAGAATACTGATAGGACTAAGTATACCTATAGGACTAAGAATACCGATAGGACTAAGTATACCTATAGGACTAAGTATACCTATAGGACTAAGAATACCTATATGACTAAGAATACCAATAGGGCTAAGTATACCTATAGGACTAAGTATACCTATAGGACTAAGAATACCGATAGGACTAAGTATACCTATAGGACTAAGTATACCTATAGGACTAAGTATACCTATAGGACTAAGAATGCTGATAGGACTAAGAATACTGACAGGACTAAGAATACTGACAGGACTAAGAATACTGATAGGACTAAGAATACCGATAGGACTAAGAATACTGACCGGACTAAGAATACCCATAGGACTAAGTATACCGATAGGGCTAAGAATACCGATAGGGCTAAGAATACCGATAGGGCTAAGAATGCTGATAGGGCTAAGAATGCTGATAGGACTAAGTATACCAATAGGGCTAAGAATACCGATTAGGCAAAGTATACCTATAGGACTAAGTATACTGATAGGGCTAAGAATACCTATAGGACTAAGTATACCGATAGGACTAAGTATACCTATAGGACTAAGTATACCTATAGGACTAAGTATACCTATAGGACTAAGTATACCGATAGGGCTAAGAATACTGATAGGACTAAGTATACCGATAGGGCTAAGAATACTGATAGGGCTAAGTATACCAATAGGGCTAAGTATACCGATAGGGCTAAGTATACCTATAGGGCTAAGTATACCGATAGGGCTAAGTATACCTATAGGACTAAGTATACCTATAGGACTAAGTATACCTATAAGACTAAGAATACCAATAGGACTAAGAATACCGATAGGACTAAGAATACCGATAGGACTAAGTATACCTACAGGACTAAGAATACCGATAGGACTAAGAATACCGATAGGACTAAGTATGACTATAGGACTAAGTATACCTACAGGACTAAGTATACCTATAACACTAAGAATACCGATAGGACTAAGAATACTGATAGGACTAAGTATACCTATAGGGCTAAGTATACCTATAGGACTAAGTATACCTATAGGACTAAGTATACCTATAGGACTAAGTATACCTATAGGACTAAGTATACCTATAGGACTAAGTATACCTATAGGACTAAGAATACTGATAGGACTAAGTATACCTATAGGACTAAGTATACCTATAGTACTAAGTATACCTATAGGACTAAGAATACTGATAAGACTAAGTATACCTATAGGTCTAAGTATGCCTATAGGACTAAGTATACCTATAGGACTAAGTATACCTATAGGACTAAGTATACCTATAGGACTAAGAATACCTATAGGACTAAGTATACCTATAGGACTAAGTATACCTATAGGACTAAGAATACCGATAAGACTAAGTATACCTATAGGGCTAAGTATGCCGATAGGACCTATAGGACATCATCAACACTTCTCTTCAAACTGGAACTGTCCCAGATTCTTTCAAGTCTGCTATTGTTCACCCTCTCCTCAAGAAACATAATTTAGATCCAAATGAACTGAAAAATTACCGGCCTATCTCTAATCTCTCTTTCTTGTCAAAACTCCTTGAAAAAGTCGTCCTCAACCAGCTGAACTCTCACCTGTCTGCCAACAATCTCCTCAATCCTTTCCAGTCAGCCTACCGCCAGTGCCATAGCACTGAAACTGCCCTACTACACATTCTCAACAATCTCCTCCTTGCAACTGATACTGGCAAAGTCTCTCTCCTCACACTCCTTGATCTGTCTGCAGCCTTTGATACCATTGATCATGGTATTCTCCTTTCTAGACTTCATCATACTTTTGGCATCTCTGACATTGCTCTGTCTTGGTTCACTTCATACCTATCAAACAGAAAACAAACCGTTCTCATCAATGGCACTTACTCTCAACCTGCATACCTGACCTGTGGTGTTCCACAAGGATCTGTCCTTGGCCCTGTTCTTTTCACTCTTTACACCTCCCCCCTGTCCACCATCATCAACTCCCATTCTATAAAACACCACTTCTATGCTGATGACACCCAACTTCAAGACAGTGACTCACCTGATAATATACAGCGCCTGTTGACTCGCACCACTGAGTGTTACTCGGACATTAAGAACTGGATGACACACAATAGACTTCAGCTTAATGACGACAAAACAGAAGCTATCCTCATTGGCACCCGTCAGAAACTCTCTCAGCTGCCTCCTCTTTCTCTCCCATTATGTAACACATCAGTCCCAATTTCTGATTCAGCTAAAAACCTTGGTGTCTGCATTGACTCTACCCTCTCCATGAACAACTTTGTTTCTCAAACTGCCAGATCCTGCTATTATCATCTCCATCGTATAAGGCTGATCAGGAAGTATCTCTCTGTCGAAACAACTGCAAAACTCGTTCTCTCCTTCATAATGTCTCGCATTGACTATTGCAATTCACTCCTGTCTGGTCTTCCTGCCTCCACCATTCACATCCTACAGCGCATTCAGAACAATGCTGCACGCCTTGTACTCAAAAAGAAAAAAGCTGACCACATATCTCCTCTCCTGGCACAACTTCACTGGCTCCCTGTATCAAAGCGCATACAGTACAAACTAGACACCATGTGCTACAAAAGCCTCAATAACGCAGCCCCCCGATTACCTGTCAAGCCTACTTGAGATCTATGTTCCCTCACGTACCCTCCGCTCTGCCTCTGATCCTCTGACTTTTCGCTTTCCACGCACTAAGCTCAATACCTATGGTCCACGAGCCTTCTCTGTTTCTGGTCCACTCTCCTGGAACAAACTTCCTCTCTCAGTCCGTCAGCAACCTACTTTTGTCTCCTTCAAGTCCGCTCTCAAAACTCACCTTTTCTCCTCCGCATAAAATCCTAACCTCACTCAACCCCCCAACCCCCCCCTCTGCAGCCTGTCTCCGCTCGGAGGGAATCACATGGTTATAATATATAATTGTATATGCTATGCTCTCTATAATTTTCCATTGCTTTTATTCTTGCTTTTATTGCTTTTATTCTTTCTCCCATTTATAGCCATGCGTGTGTGTGTGTGTGTGTGTGTGTGTGTGTGTGTGTGTGTGTGTGTGTGTGTGTGTTTGTGTGCGTGCGTGTGTGTGCGTGCGTGCGTGCTTGCGTGTGTGTCTGCTTCAGCGCTTAGATTTGATTTTATCAAGATTTTGCGCTATATAAATATTGTAATTATATTAAGTATACCTATAGGACTAAGTATACCTATAGGACTAAGTATAACCTATAGGACAAGTAACCTATAGGACTAAGTATACCTATAGGACTAAGTATACCGATAAGACTAAGTATACCTCTAGGCTAAGAATACCTATAGGACTAAGTATACCGATAAGACTAAGTATACATATAGGACTAAGTATACCTATAGGACTAAGTATACCTATAAAGACTAAGTATACCTATAGGACTAAGTATACCTATAGGACTAAGTATGCCTTAGGACTAAGAATACTGATAGGACTAAGAATACTGATAGGACTAAGTATACCTATAGGACTAAGAATACTGATAGGACTAAGAATACTGATAGGGCTAAGTATACCTATAGGACTAAGAATACCGATAGGGCTAAGTATACCTATAGGACTAAGAATACTGATAGGGCTAAGTATACCTATAGGACTAAGAATACCGATAGGGCTAAGTATACCTATAGGACTAAGAATACTGATAGGGCTAAGTATACCTATAGGACTAAGAATACTGATAGGGCTAAGTATACCTATAGGACTAAGAATACCGATAGGGCTAAGTATACCTATAAGACTAAGAATACTGATAGGGCTAAGTATACCTATAGGGCTAAGAATGGTGATAGGGCTAAGTATACCTATAGAACTAAGAATACCGATAGGGCTAAGTATACCTATAGGACTAAGTATACCTATAGGACTAAGAATACTGATAGGGCTAAGTATACCTATAGGGCTAAGAATGGTGATAGGGCTAAGTATACCTATAGAACTAAGAATACCGATAGGGCTAAGTATACCTATAGGGCTAAGTATACCTATAGGACTAAGAATACTGATAGGGCTAAGTATACCTATAGGACTAAGAATACCGATAGGGCTAAGTATACCTATAGGACTAAGAATACTGATAGGGCTAAGTATACCTATAGGACTAAGAATACCGATAGGGCTAAGTATACCTATAGGACTAAGAATACTGATAGGGCTAAGTATACCTATAGGACTAAGAATACCGATAGGGCTAAGTATACCTATAGAACTAAGAATACTGATAGGGCTAAGAATACTGATAGGGCTAAGTATACCTATAGAACTAAGAATACTGATAGGGCTAAGTATACCTATAGAACTAAGAATACTGATAGGGCTAAGTATACCTATAGAACTAAGAATACTGATAGGACTAAGAATACTGATAGGGCTAAGAATGCTGATAGGGCTAAGTATACCGATAGGGCTAAATATACTGATAGGGCTAAGTATACCTATAGAACTAAGAATACCGATAGGGCTAAGTATACCTATAGAACTAAGAATGCTGATAGGACTAAGAATACTGATAGGACTAAGAATGCTGATAGGGCTAAGTATACCGATAGGGCTAAATATACTGATAGGGCTAAGAATGATGATAAGACTAAGAATACTGATAGGACTAAGTATACCGATAGGACTAAGAATACTGATAGGGCTAAGAATACAGATAGGACTTAGAATACCGATAAGGCTAAGAATACAGATAGGACTTAGAATACCGATAGGACTATGAATACCGATAGGGCTTAGAATGCTGATAGGACTAAGTATACTGACAGGGCTAAGAATACCGATAGGGCTAAGAATACAGATAGGACTTAGAATACCGATAGGACTATGAATACCGATAGGGCTTAGAATGCTGATAGGACTAAGTATACCGATAGGGCTAAGATTATACCGATAGGGCTGAGAATACAGATAGGACTTAGAATACAGATAGGACTAGGAATACCGATAGGACTATGAATACAAATAGGATCAAGAATACAGATAGGACTAAGAATACTGGTAGGGCTAAGTATACCGATAGGGCTAAGAATGTTGATAGGGCTAAGTATACCGATAGGGCTAAGAATGCTGATAGGGCTAAGAATACCGATAGGGCCAAGAATGCTGATAGGGCTAAGAATACCGATAGGGCTAAGAATGCTGATAGGGCTAAGAATACCGATAGGACTGAGTATACCAATAGGACATGAATACCGATAGGACTAAATTTTTGATTTGGTGTGGATAGTCAACACGCAAAGTCAGAACAAAATTGAAGCAACTGAAATGTAGTTTCTAAGAAGAATGTTGAAAGTTCCATGGACAGCAAAGAAAACAAACGAGAAAGTCTTGAAGGAGGCAGACACAAGAAGAACATTAATAAAGATGATTAAGAAAGGACAAGCAACATTCGTAGGACATCTTATGAGGAAAAACAAATTAGAACTCCTGATTACAACAGGAAAGCTGGAGGGAAAGAAAATAGCAGGTAGACTCACGGGAGAAATATTGCACGGACTTGCACGGTGGCTGAAGACAGAGAGGGTGGGAGATGTACTTGCAGCGACAAAGGATAGATTCGTATGGAGGGGCATGATCGCCATCACTATGCAGCAGGGCACATGGTGATGATGATGACTTCACCAGGCAGAGATATCCGGGGGAAGCGAACCCAGGAACTTCTGATTGGAAGTGCAACGTTAACCCACCTGACTTCTCCTCATCATTATCAAGTGCCTTGCCACATGGCGTTGGCGATCATGGCCCTTCATACGCATCTGTCCCCTTTTGCCGGAAGCACATCTTCCACCCTCTCTGTCTTCAGCCACTCTGCAAGTCCGTACAATATTTTTTTCCCTGCGTCTACCTGGTGTTGTCTTTCCCTCCAGCTTTCCAGTGCCCTTCAAACTGTACCATCAGATAGCAAGGCGGTTATTGTATCACCACACTAGCCAAAGGAACCATTAGAGACAGTCGTAATCGGACAAAACAGGGGGTTAAGCTCCGTTCTCGTGAAATTAGTCCAACCTTCTTGTCCCATTTAGCCTTGTACTATCCACGTAACGAAGTGTTTATTTTTTGGGTTTGTTGAAAGAGGCGTCGGGCGTGCAGGAGAATCCATAAGTGCGACACCTGAAATGTCACGCAATGAAGATGAAAAAAAAAAAAAGACCTGGCAGACAGCACAGGTGTATGCATAAAGTTTGCCTTGGCGAAGTAAAATGTA
>JAPXFY010000017.1:51464956-51517456 GCA_030674185.1 Monoplex corrugatus
TGTTGTTTTTCTTGCTTATTTGTTTATTTGCTTTATCTATAATGGTCCCGCTAGCTTAGTTAGTGTACGATTGTTACTGTTATTGTTGTTTAAAGCCCAGCCGACTGCGTAGAGCCACATCAGGGCTAGTTAGTGTAAGAGTGCTACGCAGACATCACAGTGGTCATGGTTCCACCTTAATTAGGTGGCCCACAGTATTTCAGCAGACTTGCTGGCTTACTCTGCTGATACAGCTATGGATTCAGATCTGAAGACTGGAGTTCAATTCCAACTTGCAACAGAAAAACGGGTCTGTTCACTACCCACCACAATGCTCCCAGTATTCTGGTTGTGTCAATAGTTCAAAGGTCGTATTCTTTTCCCTTCCCGTTTCAAGACTGTGTCAAGGCATATGATTTTGCACAGGTTCGAAAAGGCTGCCTCATAATTATTTGCAGTTTAGGGTGTATCGCATATGGAACCGTTCGAGTGTGATGAATCCTTCTTGAACAAACTCCAAACTTATCTGAAATACGGGAGATACAGTGTTCACCCGATGACGTTACATATCGCAATGATGTTGTCTCCGTCAGGTGAGGAGAAAGGGGACATGGCCGTCTACAACTTCTCTAATCTCCTTACGACATATTGTTAGGCGGCAGGAACTGGATGCCGGGGGCTCTTTCAGTATAAATAGTATGCCCACCTTCTGGAAATTCTGTGCTAGAAATATCCTCTTTTCTGTCATTCTCTTCGGTTCTGCTTTGTTCCTTTGCTTTCTGTCATTGCTTCATATTTCTCTTAGGATTGATAATTGGGTACACGTAGTATGTGCATTTTGGCCGACGGAAATGGAATATGTGAAAACGTCTTTTTAGGGTAATCTAGGTCAATTTTTATGTATGTTTTAGAGTTCTTAATTATGTTTAAATTTGTATTCATGTATGTTTTTTGAAATCCCCATGTGATAAATTGGACGTAGTGGTCAATACCAGGGCCATCTCCTAAGATTATATGCGCGATTGTATTGTTATGTGTACTTAATGTTTTCCCTTTTTTTCCTGTTGAAGTTTTTGTAAATTTTAGAACGGTTATAGCCCTGGTATGGCTCTATGCAGTTGGCTGGGCTATAAACAATAGCAATAAGGAACTGGACTAAGAAATGGGTACATATATCGCCAGATGTGGCCTGCCCATGTAGAAGGGGAACGATAGAAGAAAAAGAAAAAAAAGATCTGATAACCTTAATGCAAACTTGGCTAATAGGCAATTAACTGCTATTTGTTCGCTTGTTTGTTGTTCTTGTTGTTTTTACACTCAAGCACCCCCCCCCTCCCCCCATTTCCACCTCACTTCACGTCCTGATGCGTAAGAATACAGCAGCTATTTTCTGAATTTAGCACAAGCTTGCGGATTTACACAACTTGTTAACTATATCGGTTAGGAATTTAATTGGATTTTTTTTTACAACGGAATTTTTTCTGCACGAAATGCGGGTTGCTTTGGAGACACCACGTCGCCATAGCACAACTTTTATTCTTTCTGTGTGCGCGTGTTATTCTTTTACCTCTAACAGTGGATTCCTTTGTTTCTCAAGAAAACAAACGGGACAGTCTTGAAGGAGGCAGACACAAGAAGATCATTGTTAAAGAAGATTAGGAAAAGACAAGCAACATTTATAGGACATTTTATGAGGCAAGAGAAATTAGATCACCTAGTGACAACAGGAAAGCTGGAGGGAAAGAGAGCACCAGGTAGACCCAGGGAGAAAATATTGGACGGACTTGCAGGGTGGCTGAGGACAGAGAGGGTGGAAGATGTAATTTGCAGCGACATGGGATAGATTCATATGGAGGGCTGTGATCGTCAACGCCATGCGGCAGGGCGCATGATGATGATCAGTGGATTTCTTCTTTAGAATTTTGCCAGGGACAGCTCTGTTGTTGCCTGGGATGTTTAACATGCGCTGGAAATAGATTCCATATGCAGCAACACAGGTGTCACGTGATGGAGAAGATCCAGGATGAGCATGGAATAAGTCATAACTATATCCATATGTACATATTTTATGTATCTATATATATATTGTACGGATGCGAGGCGTGGGCAGTCAACAAGCAAAGCCAGAACAAGATTGAGGCAGCCGAGATGTGGTTTCTAAGAAGAATGTTGAGAGTTCCATGGACAGCAAAGAAAACAAACGAGGCAGTCTTGATGGAGGCAGACACAATTAGATCACTCATAAGGAAGATTAGGAAAAGGCAGACAACATTTATAGGCCATTTTATGAGGAAGGGGGGTTTGGAACACCTGGTCACAATGGGAAAACTGGAGGGAAAGAAAGCACCGGGTAGACCCAGGGAGAAAATGCTGGACGGACTTGCAGAGTGGGTGGGGACGAGGAGGGTGGGGAGATGCTAGGGGCAACGAGAGATAGAGACAGATGGAGGTCCATGATCGCCAACGCCATGCGGCAGGGCACCTGATGATGATGATATATATGTATATGCATCACTTTCTGTATATGTACATATATATATATATATATATATACATATGTATATAAACATATATACAATATATAATATATATATATATATACATATAATATATATACATATAATATATATAAATATATATATATATCTGCCATAGTAACAAATCCCAACAATCCAGAAAACTGGTAAAAATACAATTCCAGCTCCCATAAATTTTTCTCCACTCTTAAATCAATCTTATCACTGAAACAAATTTGGCAATATTATAGTAATGTGCATCTCTCCATTCCCTGTAAGTTAGAAAAATGTAAATTGATACCACGACTCATAACCGTACGTCTTTTTATTGTAGTTATCATGATGTATGTGTCATATACAGTTTCGTTTCAGTCCAAACTGTGATTGTGTGTGTGTGTGTGTGTGTGTGTGTGTGTGTGTGTGTGTGTGTGTGTGTGTGTGTGTGTGTGATGTGTGTGTGTGTGTGTGTGTGTGTGTGTGTGTGTATGTGTGTGTGTGTGTGTGTGTGTGTGTGTGTGTGTGTGTGTTTGAGTGTTGTGTGAGTGTGTGTGTATGTGTGTATTGTGTGTATGTGTGTATGTGTGTGATTAGAATGCGCATACTTTTCCAAAATGTTATGTCAGAACGGACGTTTTCCAGATGTCTTATGTGAGTGGATATTGGATCTGTTTGTGATGGCATGTGCACACTGTGTGTGTGTGTGTGCATATGTGCGTGTGCGTGTGCGTGTGTGTGTGTGAGTGCGTGCGTGTATATGTGCGTGTGTGCGTGTGCGTTATATATATATATATGTGTGTGTGTGTGTGTGTGTGTGTGTGTGTGTGTGTGTGTGTGTGTGTGTGTGTGTGTGTGTTTTATATATTCATTTTCATGTTCATTGCCACGAGCTTTGAATCTCTTCTTGCCTGAAAACTTGCGAGAGCAGTCATGAAGTCTTCGACAAATCTGCAATGAGGAGAAATGCAAGTTTGCGATATCAGATAAATAAGCCATGCCAAATATTCGCCTATAAATATTTCCTTTACTGTTTTGATATTAGACTAAGGAACGTTACCTTTCTTTTTTATGTGCGTTTTTGATTTTATTCTGTTCTGTTTCGTTTCAAATGTGTTTTAAATCGTAAGTGAATCTTAATATAGGCGAATCCATAGGAACATTTATACAAGCACTTTAAAAACAAAATATACATACTTTTACAATTTGTAACTTGTTTTAATAGTCAAGACTAAATATTCATACCGCCACTTCCATATGGTGCAATGCTACATACATGAATGTGATTAAGTTATAAATGCAATGCCTTGATTGTACCGTCGCCAGATCGTGTTGTGATTTGTACAGTAGCCTGAAAATGTATGCTTTATGAACATTGTTTTGCCTTTCAGGTTTTCCAGCGTGCCCTTAGATACAGCTCAGACGAAACAAACGTAACGAAGCAGCCACACGTGAGCGCACCACCTCGTCATCACATCACGTAGCTTGTGTGGATGGTCTGTGCTGTTACTGCGTATGTTAATTTAAATGTGAACACCACACTTGGCTGAGGTCTACGGTGGACAATCATCATCCCACAGTCGCCATCGGGCAGAGTCATCACACCTTGAGGCCTCTGGCAGCGTCTTCCGTCTGTCTGTCCCCGTCACCACTTCCACATCACTGCATGGCTTTGTTATAAACTGGTGATTGAATGTCTCGTTGTTCTGGCCTGCTGTATTGTCTTATCAGCACAGGGATTTCTTGAAAGTGTAGAGGGGGCCTGCAGACGTTATCATCATCAATATTATCATCTAAGTGTAAATATCTGTGAAGTGTCTTAATTGTAGGAGCGTTAAACTCAGCATTGCCAGTTTGAAGTGAAGTGTGAACATCCGAAGTGTTTGAATACATTGACATATGTTATAAGTGAACGTTGCTGTTTTTGTGTGATAAATGTAAGTATTCACCAGCACTCATCTGAAGGTGGAAGTACGGACAACGTTATGTGATGTGAAGGAACACTGGTCTTTTCCTCATGCGATAAGTACGATCACTCACAAACACCGCATCAGATAATAGGCTCAGCTTGAGTCGGGTTTAAAGCATCACCGTAACAGGTGGAAACGTGTATGGGTTTGGTACTTTTACCCAGGTCTCTGAAAGTGGTTCCATAGGCCTACATGTACATGAATTGTTCGTTGTTGTTCTCTCTAGTAGGATTTACATGTTCTGTTGTCTGGCATTGGAACTCGTGTGCCACATTGTTGCTACATCCTGATGGGTTTTTGTGTTTTGATGAGTCTCCCAGAATGAAGACATCGTGGAGTTTGTGGTAAACTGTACTTTTGAATTATTAATCATTCAGTCTGTAGTTTATTCAAAAGGAATTCATCACAATCGGAATATTCCATATGCAAATGTGAAAGATTTGGATTAAACCAACACTTAGGTTTTAACGGGCACGTGGGCATATCAAGGACCATCTGACAACAAGTAACTCTGATAGAACAAGACAACAATCATACAGGATTCCAGAAAAAAATGAAGGCAGTGAAGCTGCAAAATTGTTGAAACCAACAAGGAAAGGAATTTAGAAAGATAAGAAGAACAGAAACAGAGGAAGGAAAAGAAAAAAACAGTTTGGTAAAATAAATGAGAACAAAACACAACAGTGAAGATGGAATGTCAGGAACCGATGAAAGCAGAATTACCCTAATAACAAAATAGAAAAAATCTCATGACTGGGAAAAAGCAATCTTTCTTCTTTGTTTTATTCACAAGATTGCTATTAGATCAACAAAGCAATGTCCTTATCACGTTAATTCCATAATCACATGCTCAAAAGGAACGGGGATGTGATATAGCCCCGTGGATCTGATCAACCTGTGCACTCCTTACTTCACACTCAAGGGTACAAAGGTATTTTGTCTGGTAAAAACGTTCTTTTGCTGAACAGATAAAGAGTTGTCGTCTTCGTGTCTGTGTCAGTACAATCATTTCAAAAACTTAAAATAAGCTGAGCAATGTTTCAGCTACCGAGAGATTGGTGTAGCTCTCAGAACGTTGTTTAATAATAGTAGGTCCAATCATACTAAAATTCACTCTACGAACGAAACGTTTTTTCTTCCGCACTGTTTCATCAATTTTGCAAAGACCATCGTGACATCACTGCTGCGTGCTTTGTTGTGACATCAGTGTTGACTATCTCCATTGTGACATCACTACCGTTTAATCATGTGACATCACTAAATTTACGTAAGGTCGCGGTTGTTTTCATACGAGGAGCGATTATTTGCTGTGAACCTGTTGTTGTCTGCAAATACTGTGACAACATATCTGTCTACATTTCTGACGCATTTCTGCATCCCATACATTGTCACTGCTGCTCTAAAGTGTTATCACTTCATCGCTGTCTTCGCTTTCTGTGACATCGCTGCTTTCTGCACGTGTGGTAATCTCACCTCTGCCGACAGTTTCGTGAAAAGCCGGAAGTGGGACACGCGTGAGCTCTTGGCCTTGACCCTGATGACCGCAGTCATGGCAACCGCGGCGCCAACGTCGCAGGGCCGACTGTTGAGGCGTATCTCTATTGCCAACCGTCCACGACCCTTCCGTGTGGTGGTCCTGGGACAAGTGGGAGTGGGAAAGTCAGGTGAGTGTTGAACGTTGGATTACTTGGTTGGTTAGTTGCTTATTTTTGTTTAAGGCCCAGCCGACAGCAGGGCTATAATTATTTAAAAACACAATACTCAACTAAGGGAAAAAAAAAAAAACAGAAGCGAAAACTAAGTACATATATCAAAGCATTCGCGCACATAATCTAAGGAGATGCCTCTAGCGTTGACCACTTCGTCAAATTTATCGCAGCACGCGGGGGGGGATGGGGGGGGGGGGGGGGCGACGAAAAGCACACCTTACCTCAAATTTAAATATAACTAAGAACGTTAAACATATTATAAAAACATATCTAAATCACCTGAAATTGCTTTTGCATATCACATTTCCCTACAGCTAAAAATGCACTTAATACATGGACCCAATTCTCAATCCTACGAGAGTGCGTAAGGCTGTATCGAATACATACAGGTGAATGGACCAACAAGGTAGAAAATGCTAGGAAGAAATGGCAGAAAGCAAAGGAACAAGGCAGAAACAAAGAGAGTGACAGAAAAGAGGAACTGTCTGGCACAGAACTTCCAGAAGGTGGGGATACTACTTACTGAAAGAGCCCCCAGCATCCCGTGGGGGAAAGTTGGCTAGTTGGGTTAATTGTTTGAGTGAGTAAAGAAGTGAGTGAGTGAATGAGTGGGTGACTGTATGTCAAGCTAGTGGGGGTGGGCAAGTTAGCTGAGTGAGTGCTGTATAACTTGTTTGGTTAGTTGTTGGCTGGTTGGTAAGTTGGTTGTTGGTTGGTTGGTTGGTTGGTTGGTTGGTTATTTGGTTGGTTGCTTGCTTATTTGATTGATTGATCAATCCATTAACTGATTGTTTGGTTTGTAGTTTAGTTGACTGATGATTTTACTGATGGACTGATTAAAAGATCGAGTGAGTGACTATATGAGTGGTAGATTGGTTGGTGAGTGAGTGGGTAGGTAGAGAGTAATTTTCTTTGTTGGTTGCTGGCTGGCTGACTGGCTGGCTGGCTGGATGGATGGATGGAAGGATGGATTGATGGATGGATGGATGGGCGGATGGACAGATAGATGAATGGCTGGTTGGCTGGTTGAGTGGTGATCTAGGTACTAGGTACACAGATCTTGAGAAGTGGTCTAGGTACTAGGTACAAAGACCTTGAGTTGTAATTTAGATACCAGTCTGTCTGATGAGATCCCTTATGGAGCGCGTACTTAGCGCACGTTAAAGATCCTGAGGCAGCAACAGATTTGTACCTGGCAAAATTCTGTCTATCTGTCTGTGTGTCTGTCTGTATGTCTGTATGTCTGTCTGTCTATCTGTCTGTCTCTCTTTCTCTTTCTGTGCGTGCGCGCGCGTGTGTGTGTGTGCGCGCGCGTGCGAGTGCATCTGTATCTACGTCTGTGTCTGTCTGTCCATCTGTGACAAGAATGTGTGAACAAGTTTTATTTATTTATTTATTTTTATTTATTTATATATTTATTTATTTGTTTATTCATTTATTTATTTATTTATTTATTCATTCATTCATTCACTTATCGAGTTGTTTATTCATTTATTTGGTGAAACTTTATAAAATCTTTCAAAGCTGTGGCAAAAATATACGTTTAGAATGTCAAGCTGCAAGATCAAGCACTGATACTGTCAAGCTGAATGCCACTGTTGTCAGATTTATACTCACAAAATCAGATTGTTTCCAGGAGAAGATACACACATAGAGAGGACAGAAATGTTTGAAAAGTTGAGAAATAACATTGATTTACAGGTGTGTTCTGTTGCCAAAATCTAGAGTTTAAAAATAGTCTTTGACACGAAAATCTTACCTGGCAGGCAAAGATTGATTTTTAGGTGGGGGGGGGGGGGGGGGGGGGGGTAGTGGTTGGGGGATCTGCAGCTTTAAAAATGACGCTCGTGAGATTACAGAGGTGACAAAAACACAGGTTCTGAATTCTCTCAGTGCCAGTCGCTGATCTCATCAAGACAAAACCTTTTTTTCTCCTATCTGAGATTGATTCTGTCACAAGAGTGAATTATTTCCAGGAGATGTATACGGATAGACGACAAAAATGTTTCCAAGCGGGGGCGAAATACAGTAAATCACAGATGTATTATGTCGCCATGAAAATAGTTTGTGACACGAAAAACTGTGATCTGGGATTAGATTTATTTTAGTTTAGAGTTTTTGTTTGTTTGATTCATGGCTTTGGTTTTTGATTTTGTTTACTCTTTTCTTTGTGTGGCTCATTTTTATTTTATTGTTTTGTTTTTGGGGTGTTTTTTGTTTGTGTTTGTTGTTGTTGTTTTATTTGTTTTTGTTTGTTTTGTTTTTTGTTTTGTTTTGTTTTGTTTTTGGGTGTTTTTTGTTTGTGTTTGTTGTTGTTGTTGTTGTTTTATTTTGTTTTTTGTTTTTGTTTTTTGTTTTGTTTTGTTTTGTTTTTGCTTTGTTTTGTTTTTTGCAACTTCGATTCCATGAATGCATTCTCACGTAATTATAGAGGTGACACAAATACCGAATATAAGGTTAAGCTCTTTTAGTTTCAGCCGATG
Source organism: Monoplex corrugatus (assembly GCA_030674185.1). NCBI lineage: Eukaryota > Metazoa > Mollusca > Gastropoda > Littorinimorpha > Ranellidae > Monoplex > Monoplex corrugatus. The sequence continues at coordinate 51,473,608 of JAPXFY010000017.1, forward strand.
CACAGATACTATCATGCCAGAAGCCATTTTCTCTTGCCACTTCAGATTTGTGTGGCCATTAAATCAGTCTGTTTGGAGGAGAAGGTGCACACTGGTGAGATTTAAATTGGTGTTTTCAGCAGTGAAGCTTATTCGCTATCACAGAATCTATATCGGTTAATCGTTGTTTCCAGAAGAAGACACGCAAACGTAGGCAATTGTGCAACTGCTGAAATTGAAAAAGAGTTGCAATTCAAAGTCATTTCACGTTGTTTATACGCTGAACGCAGAGATTATGTCAAGGCTGAAATTACAGAGTGAAAAGTCTGGCTAGAGTTTATATTCCAAAATTAAAGCTGCTTACACGTCTTTTTGATTTATCTGTCTGGTTGTATCATCTTGGGTTAGCAGACAGACAGAGCGAATGGTTAGCAACGAATTGGAAGGCATGAAGAGGAAAAATTGCTGACACAAACAATACATAGAAACTGATGATGAAAACATTTTTTACACAAAGACAACACATGAACTTAAAAGGAAAAAAAAACAATTAAAATAAATGGTACATAAGACACGAGAAGAAGAAATTACACAAACAGCACACGTGGATTTAAGAGGGGAAATTGCTTTTACAAACAATTTACATGACCAGTGAGGGGCAAGCTGCTTACACAAACAGAACATAATTATATTTTGAAGAGAAGAGGACAAACTGCTTACACAAACACTAGGTATGAACTGAAGAGGACAAACTGTTTATACAAACATTATATATAAGCGGAAGAGTGCAGGTATAACAACCAAATGACCTCAAACCAAAGATGTGATAAAATCCAGTTAATGTATGCACTTTCTACAAAATGGTACAAAATGGTGTCTGCCAGAAACCATAGAACAGGATTTTAATTGAATGAGCTATACAATGAATATGCTGTTACTGCTGTTATTTTTGTTTGAAGCCCAGCCAACCGCATAAAGCCATATCAGGCAGGGGTATAACCGTTTCAAAACAGACACTATACTTCAACAGGAAACAAAAAAGAAAAGAAAATTAAGTACACATATCAACGCATTTGCGCACATAATTTGAGGAGATTCTTCTGGTGTTGACCACTTTGTCCAATTTATCACATAGTTGATGAAAAAAACATACCTGAATACAAATTGAAACATAACTAAGGACACTAAAACATGTATAAAACTGGATAAAATTACCTAAAATTGCTTCCGCATATCTCATTTCCCAAGAGCCAAAAATGCACTCAATACATGTACCCAATTATCAATCCTAAGAGAAAGGATGTAAAGACTTTATTGAACATATACAAGTGAATGGACCAGCAAGGCAGAAAATGATAGGAAGAAATGACAGAGAGCAAAGGAGGAAGAAAGAAACAAAGAGGATAAGAGAAAAGAGGAAATGTCTGGCACAGAATTTCCAGAAGTTGGGGACACTATTTATACTGAAAGAGCCCCAGGCATCCCCACGGGGGAAATAAACATGCCTGATGTCAAGTCAGTTCCAGCACTCACTGAGCAATTCTTTCCGACTGACAAGACCAAGGCATGCTCCGTTGTGTAGTGTATCAAGTTCATGTAGTGATACATACTTTATTTTGTATTATATTGCTTTCGTTCTTTTTCGTTTTGTAGTCTTTTGATGTTTGGGTCATAATGGATTTACTGTGACATTCAGAATGCTCTAACAAGGAGGGTGCATTGCTGCAGTACAGTGCATCCTACCTAGTTGTTTTCTTTTGTGTGTGTTTCTGTTTACATATGGACATTCATTTGGCATCAGAATTTTGCCAGGGACAATTCCTCTGTTGCTGTGGGATCTTTAACGTGTGCTGAGTACGTGTTGCACATGGGACCTCAATTTATGATTGTCTCATCTGAAAAACTAGCACCCAGACAGCCACATACGTTCTAGAGGAGGGTAGAAAAAAATCCCTCTATGATATGTAATCTGAACCCATGTTTCTTGCATTCTAGGCTTTAACCATGAGGCCACACACTCTACGTAATTATTTAATTAATACTGTCACAGTTCATGCATGATTCCGCATATAAAGCACTACGAATATCATTGAAGACAATTAAAAAAAACACTATGGCAGAGAATTTTGTTCCCAAACCTACGTGCCCAACTTAAAGCTGAAGCGTTTCTTAAGGATCACACATGCACAAACATAGGATGGAATTCGGAGTGGTGTTTGCATTATGTGGAAATGAACGGACACACGAAAGTTTGCGAGTTGGATGGGTGCTTGTGAAAACATAGACAGCCACGGGATACACTGGACCATTGGAACACAAAGAAACACAGGCACTAGTTTTTGGTTAGGGTTTCATGCACTGTCTGCAGTTAGGAAAAACTTCACAGGCACAGTTTAGCGATAGAGAATTGAAAGTGTTTTCAAAAGGGACTCATTACGCTTACGCCTTCCAACCAAATTTACGATAATGTTTGAGAACAAAAAAACAACAACACACACACACACACAAAAACACACACAAAAAACAACAAAAAAAACAACAACAAACAAACATAAAACAAAACAAATAATCCTCATAACATGATTTTGACATATGTTTAGATCTTGATGTTCAGTTTTGAACCTCCAGTGTATAAAAACGTCATTATATATGTAAAAATGTAAAATAAAGTCTGCAAGCAGATATCCAGCTCATTCCTTATGCTTGCAGAAAAACCAATGTACTGTAAAGATCTTGAAATGGGGAGGGAAGCAGGACACATAAAACACTGATGCCACCAGAATAACTGGAGCTATAGATATAATGGGCAGCAAACAAGCCAAATATTCATGTTGTGGGATGGGATTGAATTCGAGACATACAGGCAAGCTCTTGAAATGGTGAGGGGAATGGGATGTATAAAACACTGAACCACCATTACGAGTGGAGCAATAAGATGGGCAGTGTGTATGTTGTGGGAGGCAGGATTGGACTCAAAACACAGGATCTTAAGTCACCAACAGACCTGTGGCTCACCTGAAGGTCAGACCAACTACCACTGTGTTATCAAGTGTGACTGCCCACGTTCAAGCAAACAGGAACCAGAAAAAATCAAGAAAAAAGAATAAGAACGCGTATTTAATACAGCAAGAAAAGACAGGCGCGAATTTTCAGCCAACTGACCTTTGTCAACCAAAAGATCACAAACAAACAAACACCAGATACAAAAATTAGGAGAAAAAGACTGGAACTTCCCTGCTGCTCTGCCTGGTGCGAGAAAAGGAATTTCCAACAAATCCATGGTTTCCAACAAATCCATAGTTTCCAAAACAAGTGTAACTGCCTGCGTTCAAGCAAACTGGAACCAGAAAAAAAAAACGAAAAAGAAATAAGAACGGTAATTTAAAACAAGACAAGACAAGTGCTTTATTCCTTTTCTCACACCGGACGGAGCAGCAGGGAAGTGTCAGTCTTTCTCTCCTAACTGTTGCATCTGGCGTTTGTTTGTTTGTGATCTTACGCTTGACAAAGTCCAGTTGGCCGAAAATTTGCGCCTGTCTTGTCTTGTTGTATTAAATACGCGTTCTTATTCTTTTTTCGTGTTTTTTCTGGATCCTGTTTGCTTGAACGCAGGCACGTCACACTTGTTTTGGAAACCATGGATTTGTTGGAAATAATTTGTTACTGAAAGAGCACACACAGATATAAACAGTGGGACAGATTTAGAATCATGTTTACAATCAGGAAAGGCTTACAGGTAGAAACAATTTTCAAAATGGATTTCGTAAGGTAAAAACAATGTTCAGAATGGATTTAAAGTAGTGTTTATATTTGTTAAAGATATACTGACACTGTAAACCCTTTTTTTTAGACAAGAAAGTATTGAAATGAGCGGTGACCTGACAGATAAACTCTGGAAAAGCAGTTCTTGGGTGACAGAGGAGATGATGGAAACCAAATATTCACCCAGACCACCAATGCAAACTGATTATTGGAAGCACAATGATGCTTGATCGTAGAAAAGGTGTTGAGAAAAAGACACGCAGAAACAAGCAGAGATTTGAAGTGTGTTTGTGGTGGGGAAAGTTAAACAGATGAAGACAATTTTTCGATCTGAAGTGTGTTTGTGGTTGCGAGAGGTTGTACCCACACACATGCTAAGAACCAAACCACTGGGGAAAGATACATGATGCATGTTGAGATTTCAAGTGTGTTTGTGCTTGAGGGAAGTTGCACAGACACAGAACATGTTGAAAGTGGAACAGCCCTTCGCAGCAGACGTTCAAACAGATACAAACAGCTTGTCAACAGAGCTAACAACACCTGGCCTCACAGACTCCCGAACACAAACACGCGCCAGACAGTGGAAAGTTGGGTCACAATCACTTTTGATTTTTTTCTCCATCCCTCGCTCCACTTTTCACCACGTGGCGCACGTGCAAAGCCGCTCGTGTCGGATCAAGCGCTGACTGGTTGAAAATGCAGCGCCGTACATTTTTAGCCACAAGAAATATTTATGGAGGATGTGGATTTCTGATCCCCTCCCCATCCATCAGCCAATCTGTTTTATGTGATGGAAGGTGATGTTGTGAGATGTCTCACATCACTGGGAGGTTCCTTTCTCTGCTGTTTTCAGATTTATTCTCTCTGTATTTAAAAATCGGGTCGGCCATTTTTCAGACTATTTTTCTTATTTGACAAAAGTGTTTCAGTTTCAATTTCAGTTTGTTTCTGAAGATGATGTATACACTTGGAATGAATTCCATATATGCACTGACATCACAGGTGGCATGTAATGGCGAAGATCCAAAATGATCATGGCCCAAGCCCTAAGCCTGCATACACACACACACACACACACACACACACACACACACACACACACACACACACACACACACACACACACACACACACACACACACACACACCCTCATGAATATGGACAGGTCCTGAGGACGTATCTGGCGTATGGGTTTTGCACCACATACTAGTATTTGTGTTAGTCTATTGTTGGGACAATCTTGACTACATTTTGTAATGACATGTGTATCTGTGAATCTCATGTTTAAATAATTGGGGGGGTGGGGGATGAAGACACAGCTACTAAGTATAAACTTATCTCACATTGCAAAAGCCCCCTCTCCCCCAATCAGTGCTACACATAGCCTCTCTTGTCTGTCAAAATGATAAACGTAAAGTCTCCTTTATCATAGCTCCCCAGTCTATAACTACCTCCAAGGAAGCAAGAAAGAAATAGGTAGATAAATAAATGAACAAAAAGGAAAATAAAAATAAACACATATGCACATACAAACATATATACAAACACAGGTATACAATCAGATGAATACTCACACATCATGATGCAATGAACAAAAAGGAAAATTAAAATAAACACATATGCACATACAAACAAATACACAAACACAAGTATACAATCAAATGAATACTCACACATCATGATGCCAGAAAACAATACAACGAATCACGCAAATAAATAAAATACTACAATACAAGACAACAAAACAAAACAGGAAGAGAAACGAAAATGGAAAACACACACACATCCATACATACATGCATATAGCAACCCACACAGACGCAAAAGAAGAAAACAAAAACAAACCAAACAGCGAATGAATACCATGACAAACTTTAAGACATACACAGACAACAAACAGCAAACTAACCGCAAGCAAGCACACAAATAATGTGATAATTTTCATCCTTCTCCAGCTGTCTTTTCCATTTCTTCGCATGTCCTTTATCTGCATTAAAGGAAAAGCCCAAACACTTTTCGTTCCATGATGTAGGAGCCTGTAGATTGTGTCTAATCCAGCCCCATATAAGGATAAGGCGTCATTTACATATTTGATTAAAGGGTTGAATCAAACACAACTAGCCACTAAGTACAGTGGTAACCCCCCAAGTCGAATGCATTCCAAGTCGAATTTTCCCATGTCGAACGAACATTTCGGCAAAATTTCGCCTCCCATGTCGAATCTCACTCCCATCTCGAACGTCTGGCAACAAAGCCAGGACCTGAGGCGCGCGCTGCCCGCCCAGTCCCGCTCACTCCCCCGTGCCGTGCACATCATCCTGTGTTGTTGCTGGCATTTTTTTTTTTTTTTTTGCATTCCTTCTTCAAATTAGCCCTCATTATGGCTCCCAAGAAAGTGCAGAGTATTAGTATTTAAGTCTATTTCTGCTTTATTTAAGTCTATTTAAGTCTATTTCTGCTTGCCATTGTACTTATATTGCAGTTATCTGGCCACAGGGCACAACAGAAATCCATAAAAATGTAAAATAGATATGGGGATTTGGGCGCCTCCCAACTAGAATATTCTCAAGTCAAATGGCCCAAGGAACCAATTAGATTCGACATGGGGGGCACCACTGTATAAGCGTGTCTCATGTCACAAAAAGCTAGCTCCCCAATCAATCTACTGCCTATCAATAAAATGAAAAGTATGTTTCCTTAATCATGGCCTGTCCAGTCTGCTGTCCACTTCTGAGGAAAGGAAGAAAAAAAAAGGAAATAGATAAACAAACAGACAAATAGATAAATAAATAAAGAATAAATAGATAAACAAATAAATAGATGAAAATAGATAATAATAATAATAATTACAATATTTATATAGCGCAAAATCTCGATAAAAATCAAATCTAAGCGCTGAACATGCACTTACGCACGCGCGCACACACACGCACACACACACTTACACATGGCTATAAATGGGGAAAAAGAATAAAAGCAATGGAAAATTATAGAGAGCATATTATATACAAATATATATTACAATGTGATTCCCCTCCGAGTGGAGACAGGCTTCAGAGGGGGGATGAGTGAGGTCAGGATTTTATGCAGAGGAGAAAAGGTGAGTTTTGAGAGCGGACTTGAAGGAGACAAAAGTAGGTTGCTGACGGACAGAGAGAGGAAGATTGTTCCAGGAAAGTGGACCAGAAACAGAGAAGGCTCGTGGACCATAGGTATTGAGCTTGGTGCGTGGAAAGCGAAAAGTCAGAGGATCGGAGGCAGAACGGAGGGTACGTGTGGAAACATAGATCTCAAATAGGCTTGACAGGTAATGGGGGGCTGCGTTATGTAGATGAATAAGCACGTAAAAATGAGAAATAAATAACAATAGCTGCACACGCAAGCGAAACTCACGCGCGCACACATACATTCATTTATACCCAAACAGTATGATGGCCAACAACAATGAAAACACATACACACACACACACACACACACACACACACACACACACACACACACACACACACACACACACACACACACAGAGAGAGACAGAGAGAGAGAGAGAGAAACACATACATATACATATACATATACATATACATATACACACCATACAACAACAGCACAGTTTGGTCCAAACAACGTCGTCTAAGCATCAGAGAAAATACTGCTGGAGTATGTAAACAGAGGAGGGAAAAGAAAAAAGAAGAAAAAAATGTTCCCCAGCTGGCAAACACGGGAAGCAGATTTGATGAGATTTTACAGCAGGAAACAGTTGGTGGTCATTCTCTCACATCCTACAGACGTTGGAACTACCCTGTTCAGTATATAAAAACTAATAAGAGCATAGTATGGGAGCGTTAGCATCTTTTTATGTACACCGTGCCTTTGTTAACATCTGTTTTATAGTTTTTAACCTTAGGGATCAAAATGAATAGATTTCCTTCTGAAGGGATTGAGTTTTATTATGGTCTGGTTATTAAATGATTAAACCACGGAAGCAGGCAGTTTCTGGCTAATCACCAAACTACTTTATTCTGTAATCCCATATTTCCGGACACATTTTGTGCCCCGCTGTTTACTCAGGGTTCTGCTTTTTCTGTTCTTTTTATTTATTCGTTTATCTGTCTATTAATCTTAATTTCAGGGGGAGGAGTGTCAATGTTTTTTTGGTTTTTTTTTCACGTTTCAGTTCAAATGTTCTTACATGAAAACAGACTTACACTCTTCACACACACACACACACACACACACACACACACACACACACACACACACACACACACACACACACACACACACACACACACACACACACACACTCTCTCTCTCTCTCACTCTCTGTTTCTCTCTCTCTCTCTCTCTCTCTCTCTCTCTCTCTCTCTCTCACACACACACACACACACATGTCAAAATATGTGTAAAGGAGCGAATTTATATAAAAATAAAATAAATATACTTTTTTCAGTTTGGAGGAATGGTGACTTATGATTCATCAATAGTGATACAGGGAACAATCCGATCCGATGAACTAGATGTAAATATGCAGCCTGTAAGTAACTACAAACAAGTTATGTCTTCACGAATCAGACTATGAAGATGATGTACGGAATGGAAAACTGACAGAGCAGCAGAGTTTAATCATGTTTTAATCTTCCTGCTCCATGAATCCATACACATTAAGCTACAGAAGTGACTGAGTACAACAGCCCAGCTTCCTGCAGTGTTAATGCACAGACACTGTCAAGCCCAAAACATTTTCCTTTTGCCACCTCAAGATTTATTTTGTCACAAAATCAGAGTATCTCCAGTGGAAATGCATATACACAAGCACTTAGCGAGATTTGAATTATATGTGCCATCACTGTTATTACTGTTATTGCTGTTTAAAGCCCAGCCGACTGCGTAGAGCCATATCAGGGCTATAATCCATTTCAAAAACAGAAAATACTTCAACAGGTAAAGAAAAAAAAAAAAATTAAGTATGTGTACCAATGCATTCGCGTGCATAATCTAAGGGTGTGCCCCGGGGTTGACCACTCCATCTAATTTATCGCACAGGGGATTTAAAGCATGTATCTGAATACAAATTTAAACATAACTAAGGATACTAAAACATAAAAAACGGGCCTAAATTATCTACAATTGTTGCCTTTGCATATCCTATTTCCCTAGAGCCAAAATGCATTGAATACATGTACCCAATTATCAGTCCTAAGAGAAAGTACTTAATACTTTATCAAACCCATTCAGATGAATGGACCAGCAAAACACAAAATGATAGGAAGAAATGAGAGAAAACAAAGGTATGACTGCAAAGAGGAAATTTCTAGCACAGAATTTCCAGAAGATGGGGATACTAATTGTACTGAAAGAACCCCCAGCATCGCCACAGGGGTAATGTGTGCCATAGCAGCGCTTGAATACGCAATGCACGTTAGTGAACAATGTGAGTAATTGGTTGCATACCAAGTTTCTATTCAGCATCATGTATCTTGTAATTATAGTTTCCAAAAATAGACATATAGATACAAGCGACTACTGAGACTAAAATTTTCCCTTGAAGTAGAAGTATTTCTATTCCTTAATCATTTTATTTACTAGATAATAATAATAATTACAGTATTTATACGGCACCAAATCTTGACAATTCAAATCAAAACGTACTCACGCACCAGGCATACGCATACAATTGACGAAGACCCCCTTACAATATTTGACGAAGACCCCCTTACAATATTAAATACACAGACTGAGGGAAAGAAGTAGTTGTAGAATTCATTGTTGGGAAAAGAGGTGGGTTTTTAAATTGGATTTAAAAGCAGAAAGGGTGGGTGTTAGGCGAAGGCAGAGCGGAAGTCTATTCCAGGCTGACTGTCCTTTGATAAGTTAAATGTGGGGACCTGATGGGAAAGCGTGTCTGAAGCTAAGTGCAAGCTAGCTGCGAGTTGGCATATAAATGTTGATGTTGTCGCAAAGATATGATGGAGCAGACTGGTAAATAGATTTGTAACACAAGGTGTCCAGCTTATATTCAATTCTTTTTAAGACAAGCAACCAGTGAAGAAAGCAAAGCATAGGACTGATTATGATCAAACATTTTCTTTCATTTCCAGGTAATGTAGATGTAAGAGATGGTTGGACGTAGACTGAACTGGAGTTTCCAGTTGAGGAAGATGTCACAGAGTGAAATTCTGAGTAGTCGTCCAGGTTTTGTCATGGGCTATGAATTGTCAAGTTTTACAATTTTGAAATGACACGTCCTCATTTCATTAAGATGAAAAGAGGTACACAACTCTACAATCTTTATACACAACTTTTTTCTTAATGATTAGGATTTAGAATTTAAGAGCAAATTGAGCTAAACAGGATTTTTTTTTCTGTGGAAAACATGAATAAAGGATTTTGAAAGGTAATCTCCAGATTATTTCTAGAAGACACATGTGCACAAAAGTTGGATGGATGACGTTTTTGCTCAATTTTTAAACCATTCGGTTTCAACAAGGGAAAATGTGCTGTCAGCAATAAGGGGTTTGAAATAATATTTACAGTCTAAGAAAAGCATACAGACTAAAGAATTGTTTGGGATGGGTTTAAAAGTGTTTACATTTAACATTACATATAATGCTGTCGTCATTTCTGTTCAGATTTCAAAACGAATTGGAATTTAGTGAAAGATAGGCAGACACATGTTGAGATCTGAAGTCAGTATGCGGTAAATAAAGTAAAATAGACGAAGTAAATGCTTAGATTTTAAGTATTTATGGTTGAGGGAAATTGTACAGAAACACAACAATCAGAATAAAACTACCAGTAAAGATAAATAGAAGCCTACTAAAATTTATAGTGTGACTGTGTTTGTCAATGGGAAACACGAAGACATAAGATTGAAATTTAAAGTGTTTGCGTTTGACGGCAGTTACGCAGACAGAACATGTTGAGATTGAAACAACTGTTTGCGGCAGACGACACACAGGCACAAACGGCTTGTCAACAGAGCTAACAGCACCTGGCCTCTCAGACTCCTCAACACAAACACTAGACAGTGGGAGGTCGGATCACAACCGCATTTTTTTCCCCCATCTCTCGCGCCATTTTTTTTTTTTTGAGCACGTGGCGCACGTGCGGAGTCGCTCATGCCTAGCCAAGGCGATGATTGGTTAAAAATGAAGTGTTGTACCGTTTTAGCAATGGGAAATATTTAGGGCGAAGGAAATAGAGAGCACGTGCAAAGTCTCCCTATTCTGTCCCTCCCCAGCCTCCGCTCAATCCCGTATCCATCACCAGATTTGTTCTATGAGATGGAGGTGGTCTCAGACTGAATTCACATCACTGGATGGTTCACTTTGAGTTTGTGATCTACTCTGTGCCTCTCTGTTGTAAAAAAACAATATTGTGCCTACTTTTATTTTCTTATTCTCTCATTTTAATTTTAGCAGAATAAGAATTATTCACAATGACTCAGGCTTCGTTCATGGCTAACATGCTCTGTCTGTCTGTCTCTGTCTGTCTGTCTGTCTCTCTGTCTTTTTTCTCTCTCTCATTCTCTCTATCTCTCCTCTCTGTCTTTCTCTCTCTCTCTCATTCTTGGTCTCTCTCTCTGTCTGTGTCTCTGTCTCTGTCTTTGTCTCTGTCTGTTTGTCTGTCTCTGTCTGTCTGTCTGTCTATCTGTCTGTCTGTCTGTCTCTCTGGGTCAACACATGTGCAAACCTGCCAGTACAGAGGCCATTTTCATCTGTATACGCATGCAGAAAATCAAATATGCACGTTACAGATCCTGTACGTCATGTCACTGGCTAGCTTATGGAAACACAAAAACACCCAGCATAACTTCTAATGTTGGGACATAAAAGTATCATTATCATTATCCAATATACAAGCGCTACTATTGCGAACGCTACACACGACAACAACAACAGCAACAACAAAAACTTGTTTTAAAACTCACTAACATGAGGTATGTTATGTGCTGGTCAGACAAGTGTTCAGTAATCTCTCATTACCGTCACTAACACACTGTTTCTAACTCTTGTGTCAACTTCCCCCAGAAGAAAAGAAAAATCCCCAACAGATATTACAGAGCTCAATGAACAAGGCATCATATATGTTTCTGGCAATCGGTACTGACACTAATGACAGTAAAACATACTGTACGCCTCCATGAGGAAGACTGCAGACTTCACCTGTCAGAAAAAAAGTATCTGATGACAAGCCGCCTTAGCAGTTATTACAGAGCTGAATGAACAAGACATTAGACCTACACGTGTTTCTGGCAGTCAGTGCTGACACTAATGACAGTATAACACACTGCGTGCCTCAGTGGGAACGCTGTAGACTTCATTCACCAGAATAAGCAACTGTCTATGGTGACAAAACAAACGTATGTTCTACCAGAACAAATATCAGTATTGACAAAAGCATCCATCTGTACTGAGAAAATAAACGTAATTCTTATCAAAACAAATATCTCCATTAACAAAACAGCTACATATGTTAATGAAATAAACGTATATGCTAACAAAACAAGCATATAGGACCACCCACTACGAAATGAGAAGATGGTCGCCCCAGCGTTTTCGCTGTTAGGAGCTAAAATAGGAGACAGGGGTATTGGGTTAATTTCAGGATTTTGATTTAAACTGATATTGTAGTTCTGACTGCAAATGAAACAGCATGTAAATTCCTAATATTGTGATATTTTCTTGTTAAAATTATATTTGAGAACAAAATTATATTTGAGAACATCTTTCCAACGGTTTATAGGCTAAATGTTTATTAGCCCTTAGACTCCCGCATCCTGTCCACCAGCGTTGACTCCCTAATTCTGTCCACCAGCTTGGCAAAAAGTTAAGTTTTTGCAGTTGGTAGATAGGGTGCGGGAGTCAAAGGATTAAAAAAAAACACTGAAAATGCCTGTTTTCAGCAAGTGATTGCCCATTCAGTTTCTGCAACAGACCCATCAAACTACACGAAAGAGGTACTCGCTTACACAGAGATTTAGTCTTGGTTGCCAGGAAAATTTTATTTCTGAAGTTGGGGTTACCTTTTCCTTACTTTTCTCAAATGATGAATCCAAGGGATACTGTTCCCTTAAAGTCCATCTCACTTGAACCAAGCCTCTGATTTTAATACGTGTTTGATCATTAGAAAAACCGTAAAAATTACTTTTAGATTTTGCAATAAAATAGAAATTACTATTCATTTCATTGGGGAAGCTCATATATGCATTACCAGAGACATAAATACGAAGATAGGAAACTGCACGATTTCACTGGCAATCTTCATTTTGCTTGATTTGCCGCTAATGGTCAATCTGTACATCAGTCTTTGAGTTACAAAGTTCATTGGCTTGTACGGTCCTGAGACCTCTGCAGTGCTGTGATCGCTGGATCGTAGTAAGACGAATTATATTACCTGCCTCTCTCATAACTTTGATTCATTTTATTTCTCTATCCAATGTTTGATATAGTTATAAGCGCATATTGGATTAAGTTTCTTTCCTTAAACCCCCCAATTTATATCATTTTTCTTACTTTTCTATCTATCTAATGTGACAGTATTTGTCCATTTATTATTTCGAATCTATTTACTTGTTTACCTTGCTTGTTCACGTTAACGATTTATGATAAATAGTTATACGAAGCTTTCATGCTCTCTCTCTCTCTCTCTCTCTCTGTCTCTCTGTCTCTCTCTGTCTCTCTCTCTGTCTCTCTCTCTCTGTCTGTCTGTCTCTCTCTTTCTTTCTTTCTCTCTCTTTATCCTTCTATTCCCTTGTCTCCTTGTCCCCTCTCTCTTTCTCTTCCTCTCTGCGCGTATGACCACTCCCTAAACCCAAAGTCTTCATGAATCATCGTTTTTACGTTTCCTCGCCCCACCTGTATCATCATCATCATCAGTCCCGTAGTCTGGTTGACCGTTGGGACACCACTGAAGATTTTGCAACCAACTTCCTCCACTCCTCACGGTCCTCAGCTTTCCGCAGAATGATATTCCATTCAAGGCCAGTCCACTCTCTGATATTGTCTTCCCATCTTTTTCTCTGTCTGCCTCTTCGTCTCCCTCCCTGAACTGTTCCCTGCAAGACGGTCTTGGCCAGTCCAGATGATCGTGTGTCGTGCCCGTACCACCTCAGCTTGCGTCTTTTCACTGAGGTCAGGAGGTCTTCATACAGCCCGATGGCGTTTTCGATTCGGGTTTTCACTTCCTTATTGGTTATATGATCTTTGTACGAGATACCAAGGTGTTTGCGGAAGCATCTCATCTCCATTGCCTGTATCCTTCTTTCAATGTCTGCTGTTATGGTCCATATTTCGCATGCATACAAAAATATTGACATGACCAGGGAACGCATCAGTCTGATCTTGGAGCCGATTGCGATATTCTTGTCGTTCCAGATGACTTTTAGCTTGGTCATTGCAGCTGTGGTCTGGGCAATCCTGGAAAGTACTTCGGGTTGACCCTTCATCTGATACTATAGCTCCCAGATAGTTAAATCTATGGACGGTCTCAAGTTTCTTGTTGTCTATGGTAATGTCAGTGCTGATGCCATTGGTATTATTTGTCATCAACTGGGTTTTCTCTGCACTGATCTGCATGCCATATGCTGTGGAGGCCTCATCAAGATGTTTTATCAAGCTGACTAGCTCTTGCTCTTGCCCAGCTAGTCCGTCAATGTCGTCGGCAAAACGCAAGTTTGTGATTGTTCTACCTCCGATGCTGACTGTTCCCTCGTGGTCTTCAAGTGCACCAGCCATTATTCTCTCTAAGAAGATGTTAAAGAGAGTGGGGGAGAGCAGGCATCCTTGGCATACTCCAACTGTGGTTCGGAACCATTCTCCTATGTTGTTGTCATGGTAGACTGCCCTGGTCGCCTTTTCGTAGAGGCATTCTATGGTTCTGATCAGGTTGGCATTGATGTTGTACAGCCTCATGGTTGCCCACAAGGCTGCATGCCAAATCTGTCGAATGCCTTCTTGAAGTCCACGAAGACGTGGTAAAGGCCTTGCTGGTGTTGCAGGTATTTCTCACAGAGCAATCTGAGGTTGAAAATTTGCTCTGTGGTACTTCTTCCTGGTCTGAAACCTGCCTGCTCTTCTTTTATTATCTCCTCAGCTTGTGGCTTCAGTCTACTCAGAAGGATTTTTAGCATGACCTTAGTTGGATGGCTGATCAGGCTGATGGTACGGTAGTTTTGGCACAGTTGTAGGTTGCCTTTCTTCGGGAGAGTGATGATCAGGGACTGGGTCCAAGGTGTTGGCCACTCACCTGTCCGCCAGATCTTATTGCAGATGATGAGTAACATATCTATCATGGCCTCTCCTCCTGCCTGGACCAGTTCTGAGGGAATGTTGTCCACTCCTGCCGACTTGCCTTTCTTCAATGATTTTACTGCAGCTTCAACTTCTTCTCGCACGATGGGATAGCTGTCGTTGTTGGTTGGTGGAGGAACGTCTAGCACCTTGGGATCTCCTGTTGTTGTGTGTGTGTATAATTCGGAGCAGTACTCTGTCCACCTCTGCAGAGTCTCTTGATCTTCTGTGAGACATTTCCCTGCTTTGTTCTGTATGGTAGTGGTTCTGCCTTGTTTTGAGCTTGTTAGTCCTTTCACAAGCTGGTAGGCTTTCTTGCTGTTATTTTTCTGCAGGTTTGCTTCGATATCTTGGCATTGTTCTTCAATCCATGTTTCCTTTGCTTTCCTCATGCCTTCTTTAACTTGTTGGTTGGCTTCTCTGTATAGTTTAGCTCCTTCATCCGTACTCTTCTTTTGCTTTAGTTCTCTGCGTTTGTCGCTCAGCTTTAGTACTTCTTCCGTGACCCAGGGCATCTTTGTTGGTCGGTGTTTTCCAAGGATGTCGTTGGCTGCTTCGGTCACGGCAGTGTTGAAGTTGTTGATCAGAGTGTCTACTTCGGTGTCCCCATTGTCAAGGACGAGGAGAGGAGCAAACTTCCCTCCTATCGTTGCTTGGAAGTTTTCAACTATGTTGGGGTCTTTGAGCTTCTCAAGATTGAACTTAATTCTTATGTTGCCCTGTTTCTTCATCCTCTGGAGGCGGAGTTTGAAGGTCATCATTACAAGCTCATGATCGCTTCCAATGTCGGCTCCTGGAAAGCTCCTGGTCTTTGCGATGTTAACACTTGACTGGAAGCGTCTTTTAACCATGATGTAGTCGATCTGACTGTGGTATTTTTCTCCTGGGCTGTGCCATATCCAGCGTCTAGATGGTTTGTGTGGACCGAACGTGTTCACCATCTTCAGGTCGTTGTAACTGGCGAATTCTAGGAGCCTCAAACCTCTTTCGTTGGTCTCAGGGTTGCAGTATTGGCCACATATCCCTTTCCAGTTATGTGTTCATCCTCTCCAATCTTCGCATTCCAGTCGCCCTGCACTATAATGATGTCTTTCTTTGGCGTCTGATCTACGATTTCCTGCAGTTGATCATAGAAATCTTCGACAGCCTCGTCATCATAGTCAGTTGTTGGGGCATAAGCTTGGATGACGGTGATGTTAAAAGGTGAAGCCTTAAGCCGAATAGTAATGAGTCTGCTAGAGACTGGTCGGCATCCCATGATGGCATTCACAGTGTCTTTGTGAATGAGGAATCCAACTCCATGTTCATGTTTGTCTTCACTGCCACTGAAGTAGAGTTTGTGGCCTTCTGGGGTAGACGTTTCTCCGAGGTTTTTCCATCGTACCTCACAGAGCCCAAGGACGTTCCATCTGTATCTCTTCATTTCATGTGTTAGTTCTGCAACTTTTCCTGCTGCTCTCAGCGATCTCACATTCCAGGTGCCGATAGTAACATTTTTTCTTGTACGTAGGGATTTTGGTCAACCAGTCACATACTTTTCACCTCCGCCCTGATGGCCAGCGACGGAAGGCGCGGTCCTTGTTCCGGGCGACGACCGGGCCGGTATGGATTGAGTTGCGGTTGTAATCTTCATTTAGTGTGTCTTGGGGAATGTCGCATGGCGGAGCCCATCCCTCTCCATGCCAGACCACAGCCGACGTCCTCCATCTAGGTGGTTCGCCTTGGTCTTGAACACATAGCCGTTGAGTTCCTTGCGGAACTTCGTCCGCCTTGGCCGGTAACCTGCATCGTGGAGGTTATTCGCCGAGTGATGCAGAGACTTCAAGTTTCTCCCCTCTCTCCCTCTCTCTCTCTCTTTCTGTCTGTCTGCCACCTGTATAAAGACGTGTATTTGTATGTTCAGCCTGCTATGCAAGCCTGTTTCTGTGCATACATTTGTGTCGAATATCTCTACAGGCAGTCATAGAAAATCATTTTTAACCTTTTGACTCCTGCACCGTATCCACCACCTTCAGAAACTGAACCCTTTGATTTCCTCACCCTATTTACCAGCTTCCTGCAGGAAAGTGATGGATAGGGTGAAGGAAGCTGATGGATAGGGTGCGGAAGTGAAAGGGTTAAGCTTTTGCAGTTGCTGGATAGGTGCGGGAGTCAAAGGGTTAAGTTTTTGCAGTTGATAGATAGGGTGCGGGATTCAAAGGGTTGAATTTTTGCAGTTGCTGGATAGGGTGCGGGAGTCAAAGGGTTAAGTTTTTGTAGTTGGTGGATAGGGTGCGAGAGTCAAAGGGTTAAGTTTTTGCAGTTGGTGGATAGGGTACGGGAGTCAAAGGGTTGAGTTTTTGCAGTTGGTGGATAGGGTGTGGGAATCAAAGGATTAATTACCGTGATTGAGTTTTTACTTCAAGTTTCTCCCCCTCTCTCCCTCTCTCTCTCTCTCTCTCTCTCTCTCTTTCTGTCTGTCTGCCGCTCTCTCTCTCTGTCTCTGTCTCTATCTCTTTCTGTTTCTCTCTGTCTCTGTCTATCTGTCTGTCTGTCTGTCTGTCTGTTTGTCTCTCTCTCTCTGTATGTCTGTCTGTTTGTCTCTCTGTCTGTCTGTCTCCTCCCCTGTCTGTCTCTCTCTCCCTGTCTTTCTCTCTCTCGCTCGTTCTCTCTCTCGCTCGTTCTCTCTCTCGCTCGTTCTCTCTCTCTCGTTCTCTCTCTCTCTCTCTCGTTCTCTCTCTCTCGTTCTCTCTCTCTCTCTCTCTCTCTCTCTCTCTCTCTCTCTCTCCCTGTCTTTCACTCTCTCTCCCCCTGTCTTTCTCTGTCTCACTCTCTCTCTCTTTCTCTCCCTCTCTCTCTCTCTCTCTTTTCCACATCAAACACCTACACTACCAAACCAAGCATATACACTAGCAAAACAAACGTCTCTCTTCATGGCAACAACGTAGTTGACAGAGCAGCTAAATCCGGTGCCCTCCATTCTGAAAATTCCATAGAATTACATGTTAACACCTCGGTAAAAGAAGCTTACAACTCGCTAGAATTAGCATCATGGATTCGATTTCATGAACATTTAAATGAAAAATTTGTGTCTCAAAAAAGAATCAAACTTTCAGTTCAAAATATCTGTAAAAACTTGCAGTATTCCTCGTTATATCATTTGAGATTAATTGTTATGACATATTTTCGCATTCAACTGAACGCTTTGAAAACAAAGTATTGTAACAACGTTTTATGTATTTGCGGCGAACAATTCACATTGTATCACTGTTTGTTTTACTGCAGAAAGCTTCGTTCCTTTTTACCAAAGACGTTTACACAAGGAAACTATCTTGAAACGCATTTTAAAGAAGTAGTATCGGATCAAGTTTTGTTAGTTAAAATTTCAGAATCATTGGTTCACAGTCCTGTTAATGCGTTACTTAAAGATTATTATTATAATTATGATTATTTTTTGTTTTGTTTTGTTTTTATGACGATTTTTCTGTTACATTATTGATGTTAGCGTTGTTCTAGTTTCATTTCTCTGTTCATCCATATCCTTTTTCTTAAGACCTTGCCGCTTCCTTTTAATTTTTTTTACGTCCCTTACTCTGTTCCCCTCTCCCCTCCACCCACCCCCCCTTATTTCATCCTCCATGCCATTTTTCCTCGTCTAATATCACTTATAGTGAAAAGACGTTAAATCAAGCAACGAACGAACGAACAAACGTCTCTGGTAAAAAAGACATTTAAATATCCTTCCTATTTTCCTTCCACGTGTTTTTTTGAAGGTCCATTTACTCAGTTGGTTAAAGCCCCCATCTCTCTATTTGTATTGACAAAACAAATACCCACACGACCACCACACCAAGCACTTCACACTACCAAACCAAGCTCCTGCAGCAACATTATAGACGTGAGTGCTTGGAAAATACACACAGCTGAACTGATGGAATTCCTGGAGGGTTGAGTGACCTTACTAGGGTGTTTTTTTTTTCGTTTTGTTTATTCACAGGGTGGTGGAATTTGCAACAATTAGACCTGTGTTGTATAGGCAATCTCAATCTCAAAAAGGGGTTGACAGCGTTCAGATCAGTTAGGTACAGATACTGCGTGAAAGGAGAATAAGAACATGGATTTGATAGACGAAACATGACACTGCTTTCATATTCATGTTCATATTCATATTCGTATTCATATTCATATTCATATTAATATTAATATTCATATTCATATTCATATTCATTTCTTTTGTCACAGTGATACTCAGGCTGCTCCCCTATTTGAGAGCACGTCGCCGCAATGCATTGCCACCCATTTTTTTACGAAGACTTCAAAAAGGCAGGAAGGCTAATTGCCCTTTAAGGGGAGGGACCTAAGAAATCAACCTATATCTCCGAAGTTTTATACCAAGGCAGCCAGGCAAAAGCCCTGCTCTTCACAATTTTCAAATACCGAGGGATCTTTAGCGTGCACAGGCCCGAAGGCACATGAGTCCGACTCCTTTTCTGTCCCTTTCCGTAGGACTAGACGTTCAGTTTCATTTTCTGGTCAAACCGAGAAGAAAAGTCGAGGCATCAACGGGGAACGAACCCTGGAACCTCGAGTTTAGTTACTGGCAGGTGAACGTCTGAACCATTCTGACACATTTTTCTTCTTTTGACAAAACAAGACACTGTTTATGTAGGCATTTCAATACGTGTTCTGTTTTCTTTTCTTCTGTTCTTAAAGAGCTATTTGTTCAGCTGGTTAGTTCGCCATACCGACAAAAAGGTGTCGTGGATTCAACCCTCAAGGGATGGCCTAATGTTTGCATGCTCGTTTTTTTTCTTCTCTTTTTTGTTAGGTTGGTTGGTTATTGTGTGCTCAGTTGACAGATCTACTGACTCAGAACCTACTGTATGAATTCATTTTCAACCCAGGACTGACCCACACGCTGCCCATTTTAATGCTCCGGTCGTTCTGGTGGTGTCGGCTCTACATCAGCGCTTAGATTTGATTTTATCAAGATTTTGCGCTATATAAATATTGTAATTATTATTATTATTATTATCCCTCACCCTGACCTTGTCTCTGCTTCATTTTCAACATCTTGTCATCGCATAGGATTTTGGAAGAAAAACGTGAAGGATTTTGTGCAGGCTCAGGAAATATGTCAGATAACTGCTGGCGGATTTTGGTGGAGCACATATGGAGCTGACCGAGCTCGGTGAATCCCTTTTGAAAACCGTCTGATAGATTATCACCAGCACATTTTGGTGGACGCCATAAAGAATAGTCCAGATGCCTCTTGAAACAAAGTCAAATTCAAATTCACGTGTTCTAGGCTTAGTTGCTTTTAGATGTCCACAGCATGGCACATCAATATGAAAAACAGTGCTATAACAGTCATACCTGCTCGAGCAACTAACTTCGAAACAGGCTGACCTGACGGTTACTTTATGGGTTATAGTTCAGATAAATTAAATCCTGTGACAACATCATCATCATCATCAGGTGCCCTGCCGCATGGCGTTGGCGACCATGCACTTCCAACCATCTCTATCTCTCGTTGCCCCCAGCATCTCCCCCACCCTCTTCATCCCCAGCCACTCTGCAAGTCCGTCCAGCATTTTCTCCCTGGGTCTACCTGGTACTCTCTTTTCCTCCAGCTTTCCCGTTGTGACCAGGTGCTCCAAATCCCCCTTCCTTATAAAATGGCCTATAAATGTTGCTTGTCTTTTCCTAATCTTCCTTATGAGTGATCTACTTGTGTCTGCCTCCATCAAGACTGTCTCGTTTGTTTTCTTTGCTGTCCATGGAACTCTCAACATTCTTCTGAGAAACCACATCGCGGCTGCCTCGATCCTGCTCTGGCTTTGCTTGCTGACTGTCCACGCCTCGCATCCGTACAATAGTATTGGTTCTATATAACATTCAAGGACTCTCTTTCTGATGTTAATTGATAGGTATTTGTTGGAAAGAATGCTTGTCATCTTCTTGAATGCTGTTTTGGCTTAGCCGATTCTGCCAGCTATTTCCGATGTGCATCTGCCGTCTGATGAAATGACCGTTCCCAGGTATTTGA
This sequence comes from Monoplex corrugatus, assembly GCA_030674185.1. Lineage (NCBI taxonomy): Eukaryota > Metazoa > Mollusca > Gastropoda > Littorinimorpha > Ranellidae > Monoplex > Monoplex corrugatus. The sequence goes on from JAPXFY010000017.1 coordinate 51,494,673, forward strand.
ACTTATTAACTTGTGTCAAGGTTGTGTCATTTGCTGTTATTTTGCAGGAGGGGATTTCATGTTTTTTGCTGATCACCATGACTTCATTCTTCCTGCTGTTTAGTTCCAACCCCTTACCTTTCCTTTCTGTTTCTAGTATATTCACAAGGTTTTGTAGATCCCTTTCATTTTCTGCAATTAGCACGGTGTCATCTGCGTACCGAATGTTATCATTTTCCCTCCAAACTTTAATCCAGGGTCTTCTTCTAGGTTTCTCATGATGTTTTCGCTATATAGTGGAAACAGATCTGGTGACAAAACATAACCCTGTCTGACTCCTCTTTTGATGTTTTGAAAAGAGCTTATATTGTTTTCTATTCTCATTGCAGCTGTTTGTTCCCAGTACATATTCCTGATTATTCGTAGATCTTTTCCATCGACATTGAGTCTCTCCAGTTGGTTGATCAATTCATCATGTCGTACCCGATCGAAAGCCTTGGTATAGTCAACAAAGCATAAATACAAATCCTTATTCATCTCAATTGACCTCTCTATGATAGTTCTTAGGATGTATATGGCATTAATAGTTCCTTTCCCCTCCACAAATCCACACTGTTCTTCTGCTATTTCTCTTTTGATTCTATTCCTTGTCCTCATTATAATTATTCTTAACAGGATTTTTGTTACATGACTCATCAAACTGATTGTGCGATGGAGTTCGCATTCTATAGCCCCTGTCTTCTTTGGAAGTGCAATGAAAATTGATTTTGACATATCTTTGGGGATTTTTCCAGTGTCATAAATTTCATTTAGAAGGACTGTTATTTTTTCTATGCCAAATTCCTCCAGGGCTTCAATCATCTCTGTAGTAATGTTGTCTGGTCCTGGGGCTTTTCCTGGTTTCATCTTTTTCAGTGCTGCTCTAACTTCATCTTTCATTATGGATGGTCCTTCAAAGTTCTTTTTCATAATGTATTCTTCGTTTCTGTCATCCTCAAAAAGGTCTTTAATGTACTCTCCCCCCATCTGTCTAATATTTTGTCTTTTTCCATGATAAGCGTGCCATCTTTCGATTTTAAGCAACCAGTTGATGTGCATTTATTTTTCCTGTGGACAATTTCTTCAATTCGTCTGTACATACCCTGAGGATCCATTTTGTGTCGTTCTTCTATCTCTTTGCATTTTGTGTTCAGCCAAACTTCCTTAGCTTCATTGCACCTATAACTGATTTCTTTGTTTATCTTCCTGTATATCTCCTCGTTTCTCTTTGCCTTCCTCCTTTCCTCCATCAGGCCCAAAATTTCATTAGTCATCCAACTCTTTTTTGCTTTTCTATTTGCCTTAAGGATTTCTTCACAATGCTTCATTTATAGAACTTCTCAACTTTGTCCATTGTTCCTCACTGTCACCAACGTCTTCCAGAGCACTGAATTTGTTTTGAACATGTACATTAAATTTTTGACGTATCATTTCATCTGACTTTAAGAGTCCAAGGTTTAGTTTGATGTTGCTTTTGGTCTGTTTCCTTTTACTCAATTTCAGCCTAAACCTTCCCACTACAGGATTGTGGTCACTGTTGCAGTCTGCGCCTGGTAGTGTTTTTGCTGACAGTAAAGAATTTCTAAATCTTTTGTTGATCAGGATGTAGTCAATTTGATTTTTGGTATTATCACCTGGACTCATCCAATTCCATTTTCTTCTGTTAGGCTGCTCAAACCAGGTGTTTCCTATTATGAACTCATTCATCTGTGCCCATTCTACAAGCTTCCCCCCTCTTTCATTTTGTGTACCAAGGCCATGAGGTCCAACTATATCCTCCACCCTATCCTGTCCCACTTTAGCATTAAAATCTCCCATTATGACTGTAACTTCTTGTGATTTACATTGGACCTTGGCCATCTCTAAAACTTCGTAGAAGTTGTCGATGTCTTCCTGAGTACTTGCGGATGTTGGTGCATACACCTGTATGATGTTGATATCAAAAGGTTTGCCTACGAATTTGACCAGTAAAACTCTGTCGGACACTGCCCAGTATCCCTTAACTGCTTTTGATTTGTCTTTGTCCATTATGATGCCTACTCCTCTTTCATGTGAATTACCACCAGAGTATATCACTGTATATTCCCCTGATGTTATCATGCCTGCCCCCTTCCATCTCACTTCCCCCAGTCCTAAAATACTAATGTTAGGCCTTTCCATCTCCATTTTGATGTTGTCTAATTTACCTTTCTGCAGCATTGTTCTTATATTCCATGTTTCTATTTTGGTGTTGAATTAAATTTTGGTCGCAGTAGCTGGCTGACAGTCTGGTGTCACCTGCGCCGCATGACAGTCCCAACCGGACGAAGGTGCTCCGCAGGAGCACCTATTGACGTCGTTAACTTTCTTCTGTCTCTTTCTCCTGTCCATGGTTTTCCTGGGGAAAAACTACGATGGTGGTTTCCCCTTGCCTTCCATCGGTTTTTTTAAGGTTAACTCCCTTAGCCTTACTCTCCCCCGAGATGTCCACAAGGCAGTGGAGCTGTTTACCCATAGCTTGGGGATCTGGTTCGTGGGCACCAGGGCGTGTCCACACGCCGGTGGGCCTGTATGCCTCACGTCTGGGGGCCAGACCTCCTCCTCAGACCAACAACACATGGCAAATACTGTGCTTTTATTAACTTTTTAATTGTTCTTGGATGTGTGTATGCACGTTGTAGCCCACATTGTGCAGGCAGTATGTTGCTTATGTCCTACGTACTACAACTTTTGTGGGCATGCATGCTGGGTGTTTTTATGTCTTTTTCATAAACCAGCCATTCACGTGGTTTACATGGTCTTTACATGCTCATGAGAGCTCTACATGACTTACAAGATGTTTACTTGACTTACAAGATCTTTACATGACTTACAAGATCTTTACATGACTTACAAGACCTTTACTTGACTTACATGATCTTTACATGACTTACAAGATCTTTACATGACTTACAAGATCTTTACATACTTACAAGATCTTTACATGACTTACAAGATCTTTACATGACTTACAAGATCTTTACATGACTTACAAGACCTTTACTTGACTTACATGATCTTTACATGACTTACAAGACTTTACATGACTTACAAGATCTTTACATACTTACAAGATCTTTACATGACTTACAAGATCTTTACATGACTTACAAGATCTTTACATGACTTACAAGATCTTTACATGACTTACAAGACCTTTACATGACTTACATGATCTTTACATGACTTACAAGATCTTTACATGACTTACAGATCTTTACATGACTTACAAGACCTTTACTTGACTTACATGATCTTTACATGACTTACAAGATCTTTACATGACTTACAAGATCTTTACATACTTACAAGATCTTTACATGACTTACAAGATCTTTACATGACTTACAAGATCTTTACATGACTTACAAGATCTTTACATGACTTACAAGACCTTTACATGACTTACATGATCTTTACATGACTTACAAGATCTTTACATGACTTACAAGATCTTTACATGACTTACAAGACCTTTACTTGACTTACAAGACCTTTACATGACTTACAAGATCTTTACATGACTTACAAGATCTTTACATGACTTACAAGACCTTTACATGACTTATACAAGATCTTTACATGACATACACGATCTTTACATGACTTACAAGATCTTTACATGACTTACAAGACCTTTACATGACTTACAAGACCTTTACATGACTTACAAGATCTTTACATGACTTACAAGACCTTGACTTGACTTACATGATTTTTACATGACTTACAAGACCTTTACATGACTTACAAGACCTTTACATGACTTACAAGATCTTTACATGACTTACAAGACCTTTACATGACTTATACAAGATCTTTACATGACATACACGATCTTTACAGTATATATTTGGTATTCTGCATGCTTATGCCCACGAAGAACGTTCAAACACTGATAGGTCTGCACACATGATGATTTGGGAGATCGAAAAGTTCCTCACCTTTTACCCACCAGGTGGAGGTATCTAGAACCCAGGATCCTCCGATTACAAATCTGATTTTCACCCACTTGACTACCGGACCCGTCGTGCTCTGTGTCTGTCACTGTTTGTCTCTGTCTGTCGGTCTCTGTCTGTTTCTGTCTGTCTGTGTCTCTGTCTATCTATCTATCTCTCTGTCTTTGTCTGTCTGTCTCTGTTTCTGTCTGTCTCTGTTTCTGTCTTTCTGTCTGTCTCTTTCTGTCTCCGTTTCTCTCTGTCTCTGTCTGTCTCTGTCTCTGTCTGTCTATCTCTGTTTCTTTTTCTGTCTCTGTAATGTCACTGTCTCTGTCTTTGTCTGTCTCTGTCTCTCTCTCCCTCTGTCTCAGTCTTTGTCTCTGTCTTGTTCTCTCTCTGCCCCTCTCTGTCTGTCTGTCTCCCTGTCTCTGTCTGTCCCTCTGTCTCTGTCAAATCAGTCAATTAATTTCATGTTCATACAAAGTAAAAAAAAAAGTAAATGGAAAGGGGGGGGGGGAGGAGGAGAAATGGGGGAAGAGAGAGAAGTGAACAGGTAGAGTCAGGGAGAGAAATATGGTACAGCTGGATGTAGAACGCCATGGTCGGAAGGCAAGGGAAGTGGCAGAGACTTTAGTACTTTAAAGACTTTTTGTTTTGTTTCGTTGGACCTAGTCTACAATCTGGTACAGTTTGGTTCACAAATAGCACACAGCTGAGCTGATTGCATAGTTCACTTTACGTCCATTTTCACATACACTTTCAGACACACACACACACACACACACACACACACACACACACACACACACACACACACACACACACACACACACACATACACACACACACACACACACACACACACACACACACACACGCACGCACACACACACACACACGGACGCACGCGCACGCACAGAACACATACACATGCACACACACACATACATGCATACACCCTCTCTGTCTGTCTGTCTATCTGTCTGTCTGTCTTTCTCTCGCTCAGTTTCTCTCTCTCTCACACACACACACACACTCTCTCTCCCCCCCTCTCCCCCCCCTCTCTCTCTCTCCGTCTGTCTAGAAAGCTGATCTATCATTGTTAATATTGCGTCACTGTCTCTACCTTTTGAAAACAAAGTCAATCAATCAATCAATTGATCAATCCCCCACTCACTCACTCACTCACTCACTCACTCACTCAATCTGTCTTCCTCTCTCTCTTTCTCTTTCACACACACACACACACACACACACACACACACACACACACACACACACACACACACACACACAGCGCAACACACACAGCGCGCGCGCACACACACACACGCACGCACGCACGCACGCACGCACGCACACACACACACACACACACACACACAGAATTTAAAAGCAACCAAAAAAAAACAAAAAAAAGGAAAAAGAAAAGAAAGAAATAAAATATGAATAAATAAATAAATAAATAAGTGAATAAATAAATAAATAAATAAATACAAATGCTTTGAACCTAGTCCACCTTTTAGTATGCATTCGATCGTAAGTGAAGAAATATTCAGGAACTGAAATCGTCAGAGAAACGTCTTAACACCCAATAAAACGGAAAGAAGAAACCAGTGGAAATGGCAACAGACTGCCTTTAAAACTTGGGTTACAATCTGAAGTAGTTCAGTAATGGAAATACAGAATGGAATGCTTCTGTACTTTAACGGCTTAAAGAACCACACTGTAATAAAACTCAGCCCCTTTCGAAATTGAACCTGAGCATTTGATCCTTCTTGGTTAAAAGCCTTGGCACATGTAATAACGTTTTGACTCCCTCACCCTGTCCCCCAGCTTCCTACATTATCAACAATGAGAGCTAAGAAATATCTTAACCCTTTCACTTCACTACCCCCATACACTAGTTGCCTGCATTATAAGCAATGATAGCGAAACAACACACCACGCTTTTACTCCCTCACCCTGTCTATCAGCTTCCTGCATTATCAGGATGATAGCAAAACAAAAAACAACCCTTTCACTCTTTCATCATATCCACCAACTTCCTGCAGAAAACCTCTTTCATCAAAGTGTTGTGTTTTTGCAGCTGATGGATAGGGTGAGGGAGTCGAAGATGAAAGTTTCTGCTTCGCTGTTATGGTTTATAATGCAAGAAACTGGTAGATATGTCAACAAAGTGAAATGACTCAGTTTTTGCTTTGCTGATCACACAGGCAAGTTGATGGACAGGGGGGAGGAAATCAAATGGTTGACTGAGATGCTGAAAGAGGGAAAAGGTACGTAAAAAGACACTACGGTCTCCCAGCTGTGCGGAGTGCACACGTCGGTCCGGGCCTACTAGGGAAGTTTATAAAGCATTGCAGGCAGTGTTCCTTGGGATAGGTGTGTGTGTGGCGTTGTTTGGTTTACACTGTGTAGAAGTCATGTTGCTGCATAGCTTCATGCTCTGTTGTGTATGCACATTGGACATTTTGTGAATTTCCATAAGCCACCAAACATTCACAATAGCGTATACGTTTTTAACGCGCGTTTGCGATATTCTGATATTCTGAGAGTATTCAACAAATGCCTGTCAATTAACATCGGGAAGAGAGTTCTTGAATGTTATATAGAACCAATACTGTTGTACGGATGCGAGGCGTGGACAGTCAACAAGCAAAGCCAGAGCAAGATTGAGGCAGCCGAGATGTGGTTTCTAAGAAGAATGTTGAGAGTTCCATGGACAGCAAAGAAAACAAACGAGACAGTCTTGATGGAGGCAGACACAATAGATCACTCATAAGGAAGATTAGGAAAAGACAGGCAACATTTATAGGCCATTTTATGAGGAAGGGGGATTTGGAGCACCTGGTCACAACGGGAAAGCTGGAGGGAAAGAGAGCACCAGGTAGACCCAGGGAGAAAATGCTGGACGGACTTGCAGAGTGGCTGGGGATAAAGAGGGTGGGGGAGATGCTAAGGCAAGGAGAGATAGAGACAGATGGAAGTCCGTGATCACCAACGCCATGCGGCAGGGCACCTGATGATGATGATGATGAGAGTATTTAGATATTAAGGTGGTTCAGAACTAGCAGATCTGTACATATGTTGACCAGAAGGGTTGGAAATGTTTTATTTCCTTTATCCACCATGTGGTTCCTGAGTAGTATCAACTTCAGACCTTCTCAATGGAAATTTGAAATACTATCCAAGTGGCTCAGGTAGACCCAGGGAGAGAATACTGGACGGACTTGCAGAGTGGCTGGGGATGAGGAGGGTGGGGGAGATGCTAGGGGCAACAAGAGATAGAGATGGTTGGAAGTCCATGGTCGCCAACGCCATGCGGCAGGGCACCTGATGATGATGATGATCCAAGTGGCTGCTGGGTCTGTCAAATGATGTACTAAATGTGTAGATAAGGTCTGCTGACAAACAGATCTCTACTACGTGTAGGTGAATATCACACCAATAATCAGCTGTTATCTTCAGTAAACTCTCATCAAGTTTTGTAGCATCTGCTTACCAGCTAGAGAGGAAACATTCCACTTACGTGGCAACAAAACCACGTTACCATGTAACCTATTTCATGTACAAAACAAACCTTATATAAAGAAACTACGATTTTGTTGGAACAAATTTTGAAGAAAAAAAAAAGAAGAGAGAGAGAGAGAGGGGAGAGTGTGTGTGTGTGTGTATGTGTGTGTGTGTGTGTGTGTGTGTGTGTGTGTGTGTGTGTGTGTGTGTGTGTGTTGTGTGTGTGTGTGTGTGTGTGTGTGTGTGTGTGTGTGTGTGTGTGTGTGTGTGTAAAACCCTGTAAAGATTGTCCCATAACCCTGAGGTCAAAGGAGAGTGAAGTGAAAGATGGAAGACACCTCAACTTTTTTTTTTTGGGGGGGGGGGGGCAGTATTATTAGCATGTGCCCATCTCCTTCTCTTCACTGCTTTACTTTCCCTAACATGAAGATGACTAGGAAGCTACACCTCCAGGTCAGTCAGTTCTCAAGTTTATGGCAGTTGATTAAAACTTTGACTCCTGCACCCTGTCCACCAGCATCCTGCACTGTCAACCATGCTAGAAAAGCAAATCTTAACCCTTCGACTCTCTCACTCTATCCACAGCTTTCTACAGGAAGCTGTTGGATAGGGTGAGGGGGTCGAAAGGTTAAGTTTTTGCAGTTGGTGGATAGGGCATGGGATCAAAGGGTTAAATTTTCCTCCTACTCCCAGTTTTCTTTTCTCTTCACTCCATGCTGTTTAATTTACAAATGGTAGAGTTTCTGCAGCACATAGGGGAGATAATCAAAAACATGGTCAGGGATTATTTTCAATCAGTGTTACATATTCCCTAAAAATCTTTTCCAAGATAAATGAAAAATAAGTAATTAAGATGTGAACATGACGTCATTTTCGTTAACTTTCTGTTGGCTTTCAACACATTTTGCATATTTGTGATATTGAAATAGGCTACGCTCATACACACTTGCAGCACTTTATAGAGTTTTCTAAGTGTTTCATTTTGGAGGATTATATAATCAAATTCATCACACAGTCTTTCAAAAAAGGATCCATGATAAGCAAACAGGTTGATAAATAAGACAGAAAAAGATGCTATGGTGAATGTGAATCAGTGTTTACTTTTTTCAGCTTTTGTACATGCTTCACAAAGGTCAGTTGGCCAAAAAGTTACTATACCTGTCGTGAAAATGCGTTCCATTTCTATTTTTGTGTGTTTCTGGTTCGTATTTGCTAGAACGCTGGCAGTCATGTCATTCAGATTTCAGTAATGTTTTCTTTCTTGCAAATAACAAGGACGAAAACCAAGGAACTTTTTCATACAAGGAGATTAGATCATATTGCTGAATTCAGGCATCCAATAAGGTGAGATCATCCCATAAGATCACCTCCTTCACATAAAACAAATCTGATGGAGTAGAGGGAGAAAGAGAGGGAGGCAACACAAATGCAGTCATCTGTGTTCCTTTCACTAGTTAATAAGACCCCTTGGCTAAAACGGTCCAACTCTTTTATTTCTAACCAGTCAACTGCCGATCTGACACAAGCGGCTTTGCACGAGCGCCACGTGCAGAAAAGAAATGGAACGAAAAGTGGAAAGAGATTGAAAAGTGATTGTGTTCCCACCTCCCACTCCCTGGTGCATGTTTGTGTTTCGTGGGTCTTTGAGGCCAGTTGCTGTTAGCTCTGTTCACAAACCGTGTGTGTCTGTGTGTCATCTGTTGCAAACAGTTGGTTCTGTCTCAATATGACGTGTGTGTGTGTAGGACTTCCTTCAAACACAAACACATTTAGATTCTCAACAGACTTCTGTGTGTCTTTCTCCAATTGTTCCGATCTTGACATCCATGTCCATAAAACTTCTTCAGCCAGAAACATGTTTCAAATGTCAACATCCTCTATGTGTCTTTCTCCAATCTCCAACCTTCGTTAAAGTCTCAACAAATAAGCCTGCAGCATTTGTGAAACTTTTTTTTTAACAATTACAAACTTTGTTTTAAATCTGCCTCTAACAATTCTCTTACTTGTATGCCTTTCGTTACTGCAAACTTTATTTCAAATCTCAAGCACAACTTCCATTTTGATAAAAAAAAAAGAAACCCTAGTCCTGCGTGTCTTTTTTAAACAATCCGTTGAAAACTTTAGCAAGTAAAGATTGCCCCATAACGCTGAGGTTACAGGAGAGTGAGGTGGTAGACACCTAAGTTTTCTTGGCACCAGCACCATCACTGCTTTACCTTCCCTAACCGCAAAACGCGGCCAAGGAACTCTTCCTCTGTGTTAATCATTCTGCAAACAATCAGTTATATTCCAATGAGTTCACCGTTTTTCTAAGGTTCACAAAACATGTAGTCCTTGTTCATTCCCCAGTTAAAACATCTTGATTACAGAGGAACACTTTGCAAACCACCCAAACTTACAATTTCCTTATTACAGTCTCTGACACTAACGCTGCCTGCACTTTGTTTACCTGAAAATCAATGTATTCATATCTGTGAAACATTTGGTATTGACTATTGGATTACCACCAAATGTCTGACTCAAGTTTTATTCAGATTGGTGATATGGTCATGATAGATCAGTACATGACTGATTGCTTTTACATTTTCTGTGCCAGCGATCCATATTTGACACTGTGTAACTGGATCATTTATGCATTTGGGACCCTCTATCATACAGGATCATTAAGTGTAGTGTATAGACACTAAGGCTAGATACAATAGTTACTACATTAAGTGACTGTGTGTGTATCCTGTGTGTTAATTATAACATAAATCACCTGAGCTAGACCTCATAAATTCGCCTATCATCTCTGAGAGCATAATGATAGTTTCAGGCCAGAAAGTGTACGTCCACACATGTCCTTCCTGACAAACAAACTATCTGAAGAATATAAACTGCAGCAAGCATTATTTGTTACAATCCACCTTGAACTGACTGAGAGATCCTTGCTGATAACCATAAAACCAGAAGACAAAGACTGATTTTCAACTCTGCTATGCTGTGCGTAACCAAAAAGGGTTTCTTGTTTGTTTGTTTTTTTGTTTGTTTGTTTGTTTTACTAGAGATATTTCATTACTGAACATGCTGAAACAAATTGGAGCAGCACGCACAAAATAGGAAGAAACTAGAGAAAGCCGGACAGCAGAAGGTCTTCAGCGGAGAAACCCCCGTCAAGCAAGTGTTTCGGTCCTTAAACTCCTGACACTCTAAGGTTGCATCCAGATTTTACTGAGTCAGAATTGAACTGATGCGATCAAATTTGAAGGTAGGGGCAGCATGCATATATTTTTTTCCACGAACCAGACAAGAACACATACAGACAGATCAAACGAGAAATATTGGCCTCAACATCTATGTGAAGCAGGCTTCAAAATAGCCTAAGCCTGTGTAATAACAATCTGGACTGGGCACTCAGCTGTACAAATTCCATTTGTGGAGGTGTTTGTTCTTTATTAGTACATACTGGTGTTGTGTTAGTGTACACAGACACGGGTGTTTGTTTTCTATTAGCGCATGCCTTTTGTTTTGTTAGTGTACACATAGACATTGTGTTTGTTTTTATTAGTGCATACCTTAGTACTGTTGGTGTAGACAGACACATGGGGAGAGAGGCAGACAGAGAACAAGCACATTTTTTTTTTAACTTTTGAAGGTAGTGGCATAAGCACAATTATGCTTTTTATATATATGTATAAGCCCTCATACATGGATATTCTGCGCTAATACAAGCACATTATAATATTAGTGGATAATCTGTATTGTTATGAATAAACTACGATAGTATTAAGACGTCGAAATAATACAAAATTGAAATATTCATTATACTTAAAAGAGAGGCATGGGGAGTGAGGAAGAGAGAGAGAGAGAGAAAGAGAGGGAGGAAGGGATGAAGTGAGATAAAGAGGGAGGGAGGGAGGGAAGGAGGGAAGGACGAAGAGAGAGAGAGGAAATGAGGGACAGAGTGAGTGAGAGAAAGACAGGCACAGAGAGAGAGATAGACAGAGACAGAGAGACAGACAGACAGACATGACAGACAGACAGACAGACAAACAGACAGACATGCAGACATAGACAGACGGACAGACAAACAGACGGACAGACAGACAGAGACAGAGGATGAAGAGCAACTTATTCATAGACTATGTTTGGGGATTGGGGGTGTATGCAGTGGCTTTTCAAACACACTTCGGCAGACAGCTAAGGACAGTACAAACCACACATTGTCTTGTAGCTCTGAAAACATACTACCTAGGGTACCATTCAGTGATGCTCCCAATACAGACTGGAGTGTCAGAGTTTCGTCGTTGCCCTATGTGCCAGTGGCGTGATAGGTAGCATGTAATAAGAAGACATGCTGTGCGTTTACATTCTAACCATTGGCAGTGGTGAAGCGATGATAAATATGAAGAAAAAGATGACGGAAAGAATAAAAGCGAAGAGAAGGGAGAAGAAACGGATGACATTTCAACACGAAAAATGAAACAACAAGCATCAAAAGCACCTCTGAGTCTTCAAAGGTCAAAACGAAAAAACAAACAAACAAACAAACAAACAAACAAACAAACAAACAAACAAACAAACAAACTAAAAGTCTATCCACACGCACGCGCACGCAGTTAAAATGAATAGAATTCTAAAACATAAAATAAAAGTATACCCACACGCATGAGGACGCTTGCGCACTCACACATACACACAACACACACACGCGCGCGCGCACACACACACACGCACGCACACACACACACACACACACGCACGCACACACACGCACGCACGCACACGCACACACACACACATTTGCCTAATATCACTCATAATGAAAAGGTGTTAAATCAAAGAACGAGCGAACACATACACACACACACACACACTCACACACACACACACACACACACACACACACACACACACACACACACACACACACACACACACGCACACACACACACAGGGCGCGCGCACACACGGCTTTCCGCTATTTCTTTCCTCTGACACTCTTTCGCACATTTTCACTCCGCCTCTCACCACCACCACCCCTCCGTCACCTACCTATCACGAATGACCTGTGACTATTGGCACTACCTGTAAACAGGTGAGGTCAATCCAAGTGTCAAACTCATTTCCCCATACGTAACAAACCATGAAGAGAAAACATAACTGTTCACCACTCTCGTGTTGGTTAACTCTTTGACTCCCGAACCCCATCCACCAACTGCAAAAACTTAACTCTTTGACTCCCTTACCCTATGCATCAGCTTCCTACAGTAAGCTGATGGACACGGTAAGGGAGTCAAGGGTTAAGTTTTTGCTTTGCTAGCATGATTGGCAATGCAGAATGCTGGCGGATGGGGTCCGGGAATCAAAAGATTAAAAAAGGAAGAAATACACCAAAACATATTTATACAAACAAACGTATGTGTAAAGCTAGCTAAGAGCTTCCAGAATAATGATTTGAAAAATTATGTCAGAAAACAGAAATTATTGGCGAGAAAGATAACGGCAGTAAGAAACTTGAGGAGAGACGGACAGTAGAAGGTCCTCAGAGGAGAAACCCCCGTCAAGCAAGTGTTTCGGCCCTTAACTCCAGACACTCTAAGGGGGTCGGGCCACATGCAGGTCATGACTCCTGGATGCCCCTCTGCTGTCGCCATTTTTTTCTTTAATTGAAATGTGTCCCCGAACGTGCGCATCCCAGCCTGACCACCTAGGATGCACAGGTTCGATTCCCCGAGGAGGACTCATTTCTATAAAAAAAAAGATCTTATACCAGATACTATTTTCTATGCGTTAAGCGTCTTAACGATAAGCGTAACTATTTGTTAAACAGAGATCAGAACAGCATTTGAACAGCAGAGGTTGTGAGACAGTAATAGCTGTTTACTGGACGCTTCAAATACTGACATGGCTTGGGGGGATATATGCTGGGCGTTTTCATGTTTCCAGAAGCCAGCAAATGCTGATAGGATTTTTGAGGGATGTATACTTGACCTTTTTCATGTTTCCAGAAGTCATCAAACACTGACATGGCTTAGGGGGGGGGGGGGGGGTGTATGCTGGGCGTTTTCGTGTTCCCAGGAGTCATCGAATGCCGAAATGGCTTAGGAGGCTGAGGGCAGGGAGGTTGTATACTGGGAGTTTCCGTGTTCCCAGAAACCATCAAATATTGACATGGCTTAAAGGGAGTGGGGGCGTTTGTTGGGCGTTTTCGTGTTTCCAGAAGCCATCGAATATCGAAATGACTTAGTAGTTAGAAGGCGTGGGGGGGAGGGGGGGGGGGTATGCAGGCGTTTTCGTGTCTCCAGAAGTCATCGTTTACTGACATATCGGTGTTGTGTGTGTGTGTGTGTGTGTGTGTGTGTGCGTGTGTGTGCGTGTGTGTGTGTGTGTGTGGGGGGGGTGTTTTCATGTTTCCAAATGTCATTGAATATCGATATGGTTTACAGGCTCTTCAACGTACGTTGTACACATTGTATATGCGTATATATACAAATGAGAATCAGGCACCAACAGGCCTACATTCTGTTGACCTGAAAGACTGCAACAATTGACTCCAGAATTATACTACTGTTGAGTTCTTAAAGTACGCTTGTCGTTTTGGATGTTGCCTCTAATGCACTTTATTTCATATTCTTTTCTTTTGAAAAATGTACTTTTTTGCCATTAGTATGTCGTCTTTCGTAAAGTATTTGATTTTCTAAAACTTTTAAGTTTGTGTTATCGTTATTACTGTCAAAATGTCATTACAACAGTAAAGTATCCTGACAATAAATGGTTGATGATGATCGGAAAAATCTCCACCCTTAACCTAACATTCGGTACAAAAGCAGGTATGAACCTGATGGTGTAAACGATGGGACCCCAAGAAAATGAGCACGAAGTAAACTGCCTAAATTCCTTGATCCTAGAAGCAAACAAACAAACATACAAACAAAGACACACGCATACACACTAGCACACACACACACATACACGCGTGCACACGCACACGTACACACACACATATATACACACACACACGCACGCACGCACACACACACCAACACACACACATACACATCCATACACAACACACATACACACACACGCACACACGCACACACACACACACAGACACACACGCTCATGCACGCACACACACTCACACAAACGCATAAACATACACTCACACACACACGCGCGCACACATGCACGCACACTCACACACACACACACACACACACACACATACACACACACACGCACGCACGCACGAATACACACACACACACTCACACATACACATCCTCACATACACACACACTCGCATACACACGCACACACACACACACACAGACACACACACACACACACACACACTCACACACATTCACACACACGCACCCACACAATACACACAGACGTACACACACATATATACACACATGCACGCACATTCACACACACACGCACGCATACACACACACACACTCACGCACACTCACACATGCACACACATACAGACAAATATACACAAGCTCACGCACATACACATAATAATAATAATTAATAATAATTACAATATTTATATAGCGCAAAATCTTGATAAAATCAAATCTAAGCGCTGAAGCAGACACACACGCAAGCACGCACGCACGCACGCACGCACACACACGCACGCACACACACACACACACACACACACACACACACACACACACACACACACACACACACACACACGCATGGCTATAAATGGGGAGAAAGAATAAAAGCAATAAAAGCAAGAATAAAACCAATGGAAAATTATAGAGAGCATAGCATATACAATTATATATTATAACCATGTGATTCCCTCCGAGCGGAGACAGGCTGCAGAGGGGGGGGGGGGGTTGAGTGAGGTTAGGATTTTATGCGGAGGAGAAAAGGTGAGTTTTGAGAGCGGACTTGAAGGAGACAAAAGTAGGTTGCTGACGGACTGAGAGAGGAAGTTTGTTCCAGGAGAGTGGACCAGAAACAGAGAAGGCTCGTGGACCATAGGTATTGAGCTTAGTGCGTGGAAAGCGAAAAGTCAGAGGATCGGAGGCAGAGCGGAGGGTACGTGAGGGAACATAGATCTCAAGCAGGCTTGACAGGTAATCGGGGGCTGCGTTATTGAGGCTTTTGTAGCACATGGTGTCTAGTTTGTACTGTATGCGCTTTGATACAGGGAGCCAGTGAAGTTGTGCCAGGAGAGGAGATATGTGGTCAGCTTTTTTCTTTTTGAGTACAAGGCGTGCAGCATTGTTTTGAATGCGCTGTAGGATGTGAATGGTGGAGGCAGGAAGACCAGACAGGAGTGAATTGCAATAGTCAATGCGAGACATTATGAAGGAGAGAACGAGTTTTGCAGTTGTTTCGACAGAGAGATACTTCCTGATCAGCCTTATACGATGGAGATGATAGTAGCAGGATCTGGCAGTTTGAGAAACAAAGTTGTTCATGGAGAGGGTAGAGTCAATGCAGACACCAAGGTTTTTAGCTGAATCAGAAATTGGGACTGATGTGTTACATAATGGGAGAGAAAGAGGAGGCAGCTGAGAAAGTTTCTGACGGGTGCCAATGAGGATAGCTTCTGTTTTGTCGTCATTAAGCTGAAGTCTATTGTGTGTCATCCAGTTCTTAATGTCCAAGTAACACTCAGTGGTGCGAGTCAACAGGCGCTGTATATTATCAGGTGAGTCACTGTCTTGAAGTTGGGTGTCATCAGCATAGAAGTGGTGTTTTATAGAATGGGAGTTGATGATGGTGGACAGGGGGGAGGTGTAAAGAGTGAAAAGAACAGGGCCAAGGACAGATCCTTGTGGAACACCACAGGTCAGGTATGCAGGTTGAGAGTAAGTGCCATTGATGAGAACGGTTTGTTTTCTGTTGGATAGGTATGAAGTGAACCAAGACAGAGCAATGTCAGAGATGCCAAAAGTATGATGAAGTCTAGAAAGGAGAATACCATGATCAATGGTATCAAAGGCTGCAGACAGATCAAGGAGTGTGAGGAGAGAGACTTTGCCAGTATCAGTTGCAAGGAGGAGATTGTTGAGAATGTGTAGTAGGGCAGTTTCAGTGCTGTGGCACTGGCGGTAGGCTGACTGGAAAGGATTGAGGAGATTGTTGGCAGACAGGTGAGAGTTCAGCTGGTTGAGGACGACTTTTTCAAGGAGTTTTGACAAGAAAGAGAGATTAGAGATAGGCCGGTAATTTTTCAGTTCATTTGGATCTAAATTGTGTTTCTTGAGGAGAGGGTGAACAATAGCAGACTTGAAAGAATCAGGGACAGTTCCAGTTTGAAGAGAAGTGTTGATGATGTCAGTAATGAATGGGAGGAGAGTAGGGAGACAGTCGGCGTAGAGAGAACCTGGAAGAGGATCCAGCTCGCAGGTTTTGAACGACATGGATCTGATTGTGTTGAGAATTTCTTCTTGTGAGACTGGGTTAAAAGTAGTAAGAGGTGTGCCAGAGAAGGAAGGGTCAGGTGGGCATGGTTGACAGGGTGTCCTGTCAAGCCTGTCACGAAGAGTTTGTATTTTGGTGGTGAAATAGTTGGAGAATACAGATGGGAGTTCTTCATTTGTATGTTTTGTTGGGAGAGGTAAATCTTTTCGTGTGCCAAGGAGATGATTCATGGTTGTAAAGAGTTCTTTTGAAGAAGAGGCATTCAGGATTTTGCTTTGGAAATAACTTGTTTTTGCTGATGCAATGAGGGTGGATACTTTTGTTTTAGAGGCTTGGAAAAGTTGCCTATGTACAGTGAGTTTGGATTTGCGCCAGCGGCGCTCTGCTCTGCGGCGGGCACGTTTTGCACAGGCGATCTCATGAGTGAGCCAGGGGGTAGGGGGGCGGTCAGGTAAAGGACGGGTTGTGGCTGGAGCATGAGTGTCCAGAAGATGGTGGAGAGTAGTATAGAATTCATCGGCAAGGTTATGCGACTTTTCAGAAAGGAGACGGGAGGCATCAGATGAAAATGTGGAGAGGTCGATAGATTTGAGATTGCGTCGAGTCACTGTGCGCATGGTACGGGAAGGAGGAGAAATGTCGAGAGAACAGAGAATTGCAGAGTGGTCAGATGGAAGGGCTGAAGTTAGACGGGTAGAAAGAACTAAGCAGTTGTCAGTAGCGGAATTGTGGTGATCACGAGAAATGATCCAGTCAAGAATGTGACCTTTTTGATGGGTTGGTTCATGCACAGAAACACACACACGCACACACGCCTGCACACATACACACACACGCACACGCACACACACAAACACGCACACACACTCAATCATACACGCACACAGAGACACACACCGACACACCGACACAACACACACACACACACACACACACACACACACACGCTCTCTCTCTCTCTCTCTCTCTCTCTTTCTCTCTCTCTCTCACTCACACACATACACACACACACAAACACACACAAACACAAACACACACACCTGTTTATAAGTAGTTCCGCCACGTGCATTCCATGACCATTTGTTACGGAAACCTAATGGTGCATGGTGACTGTGAATGATTAGGGAGCATTATGGCGCACTAACTGCGTTTAGAGGAGTAAATTGAGACTGATTAATGGGGAATTGGTAAAACGTGAAGACAACTTCAAGTGTACTTTTGTGCAACTATTTATTTGTGGATGGGGGTGATGGTGTTGTAAGGAGTAGAGGGAATTATTTTCTTAAAAAGAAAGATAGAAGGTAGACGTAAACGTTTTGCGTAATCTGTGAGGTCACTGGAGAGCGAGGTAATGTAGCTCTTACTTTTCCAGGGGTTAGAATCGAACCTATGCAGTTAAGCTGAAAGGATGATCTTCAGCAACCTCGCTTCACAAAATTGATCCTAAGTTTCAATACAGTGTCAATTTCAATTTCTCAAGATGACGTCTGTGCGCTCGGAATGAATTCCACATGCACTAACGTCACAGGTGCCATGTGCTGGAGGAAATCCAGAATGATCACGAAACAAGCCTTAAGCCTGCACATAAACCCATGAGCTGGCCAGGTCCTGAGTTCCTACCTAGATATTGCCATAACCCTGGGGTCGTAGGGGAGTGAGGTGGCTGAGACCGCAACTATTCCCAGGGCCAGCACAACGAGGGGTGGCGCCCATCCCCTCTCCATCGATTCAAATTCATATTCATATTCACATTTACATTTTTTTACCAAGACTTCAGAAAGGCAAGAAGGTTTATATCTTCAAGGGGTGGGACCTGGGAATTCAACCTATCTCTCCAATGTTTTACACCAAGCCAGCCGGGCAGTGCTCTGCTCTTCACGATTTTCAACTGCCGTGGGATCTTTAGCGTTCGCAGCCAGAAGGCACATGGGTCCGACTCGTTTTTCGCCCCCTTCCAAAGGACTAGACGTTCAGCTTGATTTTCCGGTCAAACTGAGGAGAAAAGTAAAAGCCTCTGCTGCATCGACTGGCTAAACTAAAATGGAATGAAGACGTTATATGAAGACTTTCTAAACACAGCTGAAAAAGATGAACTATTAATGCGATTAAGTACATGTAGGGCTGAAGTCAGAGGTACCAGATCTTCAGCCGCCTTCCAACAAACCACAATACCTAGCAATATAATGCAAATGTCTATATAGTCATGTACATCAGACAAAACTGCTGTCCACCCACTGAGATCCCTTCAGCACGGACACAGTACTATGTCCTATACCTCAGCAGAATAACCAGTAGAAACTAGAACAAATGTCCAAATTCATCGCCAGATGTGACCTCATTATACAGACGGCGAACAGAGGATGAGACTGGACACTGAACTGTGCTGATACCAGTCTTTCCAACGAGCCCTTAGCAGGGTCGTCTCTGGAATGGAGGCGCTCAGGGCAGTAAAATCCCACAAATATATTGTTTTGTTTCGTTTTGTGTGTTTATTTTGATGGAGGGTGGTTCTAAACCATTAACATCCCAATCAGCAGTCCATTGTATTAACCATGTCGCCAAGTTGACTGGTACTTACCTCAGTGTTTATAACCTGTATTCCTTTCCACAAGACAAATCTGAAGTGACCTGCACACATCTCCTCGTAAAAAAAAATCCCAAACCATGACCTTGCATCATGTTGGGGTCAAAAACAAACAAAACCCCCACAAAAACAAACAAATAAAAAAAGAAGAAGAATAAACGACAAAGAAAACCAACCCTCCCCCCCGAAAAAAATTCTTAGGAGAAGTAATCCACATCTGCTTGTGAAAAGAAATCTCAAACCATGACCTTTCAGTTTTTTCGTAGTCAAATGCAAAAACAAAACAAGAAAAAAGGAAAGAAAAAAGGAAAGAAAAGAAGAAGAGAAAAAAAAAAAGACCCTTCCCCACCTCCCACCCTCACCCCCACCCCCACCCCACCCCCACCCCCACCCCAAGAAAAAGAAAAACCACCACCTACCAAACAAAAACTAAGCAAAACAGAAAACTAACAAATGCCTATTATCCTTAAGAAGAGAAAATCGAGATGGGCAGGCCGGACAGGTCTTTGAACGGGATGGAAAATTCCATTAGAAGAAAAAACGTCTTCCCCACGAGACACGGAAAGGGAGACAACAAAAGAGGACGGCTAAAAATAATTTGGCCACGCACACAGCAGACAGACACGAGCCAGAACAAAACCATCTGACAATGGACAGAACAATGGTGAAACGGGGACCAAGGACGAGACAGACAATGGAGGGCTTATGGTGCTGCCCCAACAGGCCAGGGGGCACAGGGGCAAGTAAATACAAACCCGGACATCATAAGACAGCCATTTAATAGGACTCTCCAGCAATAAACGAGAGAGGAAATCTGTGAGGAGAAAATGAAAAGAAAGAAATGAAAAGAAAAGAAAAGAAGTGAATGGATTGTCAAGCAGAATACGAGCTGAAGGAAAGAATGGAGAAAAAATAATACTAGTACTAGTACTATTGCTAATACTAATACTAACCTACTAGTACTATTGCTAATACTACTACTAACCTACTAGTACTATTTTATCTATGTATCTATGTATGTATCTATCTATCTATCTCTATCTATCTATTCATCTATCTATCTAACTCTCTATCTATCTATCTATCTATCTATCTATCTATCTGTCTATCTGTCTGTCTGTCTCTGTCTGTTTGTCTGTTTGTCTGTCTGTTTGTCTATATATATATATATATGGCGGTCGGGGCCGAAAAATCCCACAAAAGTTTTTTGTTTGTTTATTGTTTGTTTGTTTCTTTGTGTGTGTGTGCGCGCGCGCGCGCGCGTGCGCGCGTGTGTGTGTATGTGTGGTTGTTCTTTTTTTGACTGAGGGTTGTTCGAAACCACTAACATCCGCGTCATCAGTCCATCGTATTAACCATGTCCTCAAGTTGACTGGTACTTATCTCGGTGTTTACAATCTCAATTCCTTTCCACAAGGCAATGTGAGGAGAACTGTCTACTACATCTCTTCATGAAAAAAAAACTATTTCGAAACATGACCTTCCAGGTTGTTGAGGTCAAAAACAAAACCAACAACAAGAAAAAGAAAAAAAAAAAGAAAAAAGAAAAAAGGAAATAGAAAAAGAGAAGAAGAGAAAAAGAAAAAAAAAAAAACCTTCCCCATCCCTTCCCCCAAGAAGAAGAAAATTCACCGCCTACCAAACAAAAACTAAACAAAACAGAAAGCTAACAATGCCTATTATCCTTAAGAAGAGCAGATCGAGATGGACAGGACAGGTCTTTGAACGGGATGGACATTCCAGTACTAACCAGGGAGGAAATCCGTAAGGAGAAAAAAAGAAAGACAAGAAAAGAAAATAGGTGAATGGACTGTCAAGCAGAATGCGAGCTAAAGGAAAGAACGGAGAAAAAATAATACTTGTACTATTGCGATATACTATATACGATATACTATTGCGAATATTAATACTAACCTACCACTACTATCTATCTATCTATCTATCTATCTATCTATCTATCTATCTATCTATCTATCTATCTATCTATCTATCTGTCTATCTATCTATCTATCTATCTGTCTGTCTATCTATCTATCTATCTAACTATCTGTCTGTCTATCTATCTATCTATCTATCTATCTACCTATCTATCTATCTATCTATCTATCTATTTCTTTCTCTATCTGTCTCTCTCCTCTCATCTATCTATCTATCTATCTATCTATCTATCTATCTATCTATCTATCTATCTATCTATCTATCTATCTGTCTATCTATTATGTCTGCCTCCATCAAGACTGTCTCGTTTGTTTTCTTTGCCGTCCATGGAACTCTCAATATTCCTCTTAGAAATTACATTTATCACATTTTGGCGTCATTGCATATGGAATTCATTTAAATCTTGTTCATTGCGTAGCATGCTTTTCGTCAATGCACACGGAGTTTATTTAAATCTTGTTCAACACGTAACATGCTTTTCGTAAATGCATATGGAGTTTATTTAAATCTTGTTCACTACATACCATGCTTTTCGTCAGTGCATATGGAATTCATTTGAATCCTATTCATTATGTAGCATGTTAGGTGCCAGTGCATACGGAAATTATTTAAATCCTGTTCATTAAAGCAGAGAGAATATCTTATGAAACTGAAACTGACATTGAAACCTACAGAAGTAAACGCACATAGAACCTGTAACTTATATAGAAACTCGAAACCGCCCGGGGTATAGGGTTTATGAGCAGGCTCATATCTTTTTTCATGATTAATTTGGACCTGTCCATCACACGCCATGTGATACTAGTGCGTATGGAATCATGCAGACATTGTAACGTCGAGTCGTCTCGAGAAAACTGAATGCTGAAAATTTGGATTGTCTGGCAAAATTTGGAGCTTACAACTTTATGAGCTCTAAGTCTACCTTGATGGACGGATCTTGATGGGGATGAAGAAAAAGACAATAACTAAAAACCGCGCGGATTTGTATATCACAAAAAGCGAGAGGGGGAGCAGACAGAAAGGGAGAGAGGAAGAGGGAGAGAGAGAGAGAAGGAGAGAGAGCAGGAGGGAGGGAGCGGGAGAGGAGGAGACAGAGATGGAGAGAGAGAGGGGAGGGAGATGGGAGAGAGAGAGAGAGGGAGAGAGAGAAAGAGAGAGAGGGGGGGGGAGAGAAAGACAGACAGACAGAGAGACAGAGGCAGATAAAAAAAAAAGAGAGAGAGAAAGAGAGAGAAAGGGAGAGAGGGAGGGATGGAGAGAGAGAAGAGAGAGAGAGAGAGAGAGAGAAACAGAAAGAAAGAAAGACAGACAGACAGACCGACAGACAGACAGACAGAGGGAGAGAGAGAGGAGCGAGAGTGGGGGCGGGATATCAACAT
>JAPXFY010000017.1:51527456-51534956 GCA_030674185.1 Monoplex corrugatus
TCGTTTTCAGGACGGCCTTTTCTGTCCACAAGAGTCAGTGAAAGGTAAACTCAACATGCAAATCCTGTGACTTGATCCGCGCACGTGTGTGTGTTGTGTGTGTGTGTGTGTGTGTGTGTGTGCGTGTGTGTGTGTGTGTGTGTGTGTGTGTTTTGTGAGTGTGTGTGTTTGTGTGTGTGTATGTGTTTATGTGTGTTTATGTTGTGTGTGTGTGTGTGTGTGTGTCTGTGTGTGTGTGTTTGTGTGTGTGTGTGTGTGTGTGTTTGTGTGTGTCGTTGTGTGTGTGTGTGAGAGAGAGAGAGAGAGTGTGTGTGTGTATATGTGTTTGTGTGTGTGTGTTTGTGTGTGTGTGTTTGTGTGTGTGTGTATATATGTGTTTGTGCGCGTGTATGTGTGTGTGTTTGTTTGTATGTGCGTTTGTGTGTGTGTTTGTGTGTGTGTGTGTTTGTGTGTGCGCGTGTGTGTGTGTGGTGAGAGAGAGCGAGAGAGGGAGAGAGAGAGAGGGAGAGAGAGAGTGTGTGTGTGTCGTCTGTGTGTGTCTATGTGTGTGTATATGTGTGTGTGTGTGTGCGTGTGTGTGAGAAAGAGAGAGAGAGAGAGAGAAAGAGAGAGAAAGAGGGGAGAGAGAGAGAGGAAGGAGAGAGACACACACACAGACAGACAGACAGACGGACAGACAGAGAGTGAGTGTTTGTGTGTGTGTGTCTGTGTGTGGATTTCTTGTGTTTGTGCGCGCGCACGTGTGTGTGTGTGTTTGTGTTTTGTGTGTGTGTATGTGCGCACGCGCGTGCACACGTGTATGTGTTTGTGTTTTCTTACCACTGTCGTTGATGTCGCTGTTGCCTTTGGAAAAGATGCAGAACTTCACTGACGTCAAAGGTAAGATTAAGGAAAACTTTGTTATCACAATCCAGAGAAATTGGTGCCAGGCGAAAAACATACAACACAAACATTATACTGGGCATCAAAACATATTGGCATGATAAATATACTACACCATACAAACGTTTCCAAAACCAATATTTAAAACCCTGATTGAGTTACCACTTTCAGCTTCTGCGTCTGCCCATCACATACCCTGTCCTAACCATTTGCATGGCGCGAGTCCATTAATGTAAGATTAAACGCGCACATTAAAAAAAGCATCAAAGCTTGAGCATCCTACCATCCTCTACCCCCTTCCCCCCTTCCCCAACACACGCATACACACATTAGAATGTACATGACATCCGATAGTTTAACAAAACCAAAATTTCAGTTTAACGAAACACTGATAGAACAAGCGCAAATTTTCGGCCAAGTAGCCTTTGTCAAGCGCGAACGCACGGTCACAGACAGATCACAGACATCAAACAATGGATAATAAAAACTTCCCTGCTGCCTCGTCCAGTGGGTAAGAAATGGAATGCCCATGTCGTCATGAGCAGTAGTAAGAAATGGGGAGAGAGGAGGCAACTATGATGTCAAAAGGCTACTTGGCCGAAAATTTGCGCTTGTTTTGTTTTGTTCTTGTTGGATACGCGCTTACATTGGTTTTCTTGTTCTTCTGGTTTGTGTTTGCTTGGGCGCGGGCAGTCAAACTTGTTTTGGAACTGATAGAACATTAATAAACCCTTTTGACTCCCGCACTCTGTCCACCAGCATCCTGCATTGCCAACCATGCCCACAAAGCAAAAAACTTTAAACCCTTTGACTCCGTCACCCTACCCAGCAGCTTCCTGCAAGAAGCTTGTGGATAGGGTGAAGGAGTCAAAGGGTTAAGTTTTTGCAGTTGATGGATAGGGTGAAGGAGTCAAAAGGTTAAGTTTTTTGCAGTTGGTGGATAGGGTGAAGGAGTCAAAAGGTAAAGTTTTTGCAGTTGATGTATAGGGTGTGGGAGTCAAAGGGTTAATATCCGTTCGAACAGTGTCCGAGGAAAATACAATACTAAGCAATAAATTTTTCAGACAATCGTATTGATACCAAAGTCTTAAAGTCATCTGAAAGTTTAGCCTTTTTGACCGGCAAGCTGGGTGGGGAGAGTGAAGGAGACAAAGGGTTAAGTTTTTGCAGTTGGTGGATAGGACGCAGGAGTCAAGGGTTAAAGGAACAGAATGATCAAGCCATTCTAACAATTTCCCTTTTCATACAAAAAGCGTACCCAAATGTCCAGATTTTTTTAACTTCTCAAGGGGGTTGGGAAAAAAAAAGAAAAAAAGAAATCAAAACAATACAACAACAAAAAAGAACCGCAAACGTTGTACCTGTCCAGCCACGCATATTACACATACTCCCATTTTCTTCAAAGAGCTAAGGAAATGTTAGCATAAACGAGCGAAGCAGAAGACTTGTCCGTTTGAAGAAACGTTGCCAGCATCAGCATCCTTGACCTTGCTAATGCGAAGTTTACGGCTAATGCCATTATCATTTTGGATCTTCTCCATCACGTGACATCAATGGCTTTCAGTGCATGGGGGGAATTCATTTCTGAGACGCCATCTTGAGAAACAGCAACTGAAATGTCCTTCATGCTTACCTCTTTCTTTTTTTTTTCTTTGGATTTTGATTGTTTGCATCCTTCAGAAAAGTAAAAACACTGGTATATTGGGTCTTTAAGTAATCTTCATCTGCTACAGTTCAACAAATACATTTTATGTATTTGTGTTTGTATCTATCTATCTATTTATCTATCTATCTAGCTATCTATCCACACACACACACACACACACACACACACACACATATATATATATATATATATATATATATATATATATATATATTATATATATATATGTGTGTATGTATGTATGTATGTATGTATTAATACATACATATCTATGTATACATAAGTGAGGTGTGTATGTGTATATATGTATATATATTGTATGTATGTATGTATGTATATATATGTATATATGTGTATATGTATATATATATACATGTATATTTATGTGTATATATACATACACTTTGTTATACATTTGTTGATTATGCATTGTATACACTTCACGATGTTTGTAAATGTACATATGTAATGTATTTGAAAACAATTTTTGAGAAAAGGTCTTTAAGTAAATAGGTGTTAACAGGTATCAATACTTGAGACTGAACGGTGATAAGTGTGTCCATTGTTTGACGTTGCCAAAGAGAGGTGCATTACCTGCGCCAGGTGTTCACAGGCACGAGCGCTGACAATGTATGTCCTTATAACGCTTGATGTCTAGAAACGATGTAACATACCTGTGTCAGGTAGTTTTGAGACAGGTGGTAATAGATGTCCTTTTGTTTAGTATGGTCATTCAACTCGAAAATAAATGTATGTGAAAAATGTGTGTGTGTGTGTGTGTGTGTGTGTGTGTGTGTGTGTGTGTGTGTGTGTGTGTGTGTGTGTGTGTGTGTATGTGTGTGTATGAGTATGCGTGTGTGTGAGTATGTGTGTGTATGTGTGTATGTGTGTGTGTCTGTCTATCTGTGCGTGCGTGGAAGGCGTCTCTCTCTCTCTCTCTCTCTCTCTCTCTCTCTCTTTGTTCTCTTCTCTCTCTCTCTCTCTTTGTCTCTCTCTCTCTCTCTTTGTCTCTCTCTCTCTCTCTGTCTCCCAATGTGTGGTTGTGTATGTGTGTCTGTCTGTGTGTGTGTGTGTGTGTGTGTGTGTGTGTGTGTGTGTGTGTGTGTGTGTGTGTGTGTGTGTGTGTGTGATCTGGCTGAAATTCCATAGATAATGTGTTGTTTTTTTTCAATGATGGTTCAGATGAATCCTTCGGAGTGTGTGTTTGTATGTATGCGTGTGAATGCATGTTTGTGTGTGTTAGGGTGGGTGGGTTTGCCCGCACGTGTGTCTTTGTGAATTTACGAATATGTGCGTGTGTATGTGTATGTGCATGTTGTATGTGTATGCGAATATGTATCTGTATGTATACGCGCTTGTGTGTATATGTACGTCTCTGTCTGCCTGTAAAAATGTGTATGCATGTATGCTCACGCGCGCGCCTGTGTATACATAGAGGCGTATACTTACCTACGCCAGGTATCTAAAGAGACAAAGTGCTAATTGGTATGTTATTATTGTTTGATTCGGGTGGAAAATCGGGTGCACATACCTGCATCCACTGTCTACTTCAGTAGGTGCACACAGGTGTGTCTTCATTGTTTAATTCTCTGTACGTATCTCTGTGTGTGTGTGGGTGTTCCTCTATGCATATAAGGTGCCACTTACCAGTCGCGTGGTATACTGGTTAACGCAACGGACTACTGACTGGAAGATTGTGGGTTCGAATCCCCATCAGTCCCTTCAGAAACAAATCATTGTGGGATTTTTTTTCGGCTCTAATGGCTCCTATCCAGAGTTGGGCATGCTATGGGCTCATTGGGAAGACTGGGACCACACAGTCGAGTCTCATTCACTTCACGGATGCGTTATTGAGGGTGTTGCTCAAATCTTCTGACCAGCACCTCAGGTGTCTGTATCTCTCGGGCCTGGTTGACGCCAGGATATATTATGATAGTAAGCGTAGAGTACAGCCCTGTCACGCAGTCTCGATCCTAGATGGAGCTATTTAGCATCATGATTATCATCCTCATCGACATCACCATCATCGCATTGTAAAAAAAAACTGTTCCAGTTTCTGCGGACATTAAGGTGGCGTAGAAACCGGGACGAAAAAGAAAAGGTCAGCACAAGTGTAACCTTCCTGAGTACGATGATCCTTAAAAAAAAACATAACATAAATCAAAAGAGGTGCCAATTAGTTTCTAGACGGTCTGAGGGCCTCAGCGGCTCAATTGGTTAAGCGTCGGATTTATATGCTGATGGTTGTATTCTATTCCCGGGGTGTGTTATATTAAAAACTGGCCACATTCTGAAAATTCTATGCTAGTAATTTCCTCTTTTCTGTGACTCTCTTTGTCTTTGCCTTGTTTCTTTGCTTTCTATTATTTCTTCCTATCAATTATCTAACTTGCTGGTCCATTCACCTGTATGTGTTCAATAAAGTCTTACGTACTTTCTCTTAGGACTGATAATTGGGTACGTGTATAAAGTGCATTTCTGGCTGCAAGGAAATAAGATATGCGGAAGCAATTTGATGTAATTTATGTCCGTTTTTGTATGTGTTTTAGTGTCTATAGTTATGTTTAAATTTGTATTCAGGTGGGTTTTTTTTAATCCCCTTTGTAATAAATTGGACTGAAGTGGTCAAAACCTGGGGCATCTCCTTAGATTATGTGCCTGAATGTATTGATATATGAACTAAATTTTCTTTTCCTCTTTCCCTGTTGAAGTGTTGCATACGTTTTGATATGATCATAGCCCTGAAATGGCTCTACGCAGTCGGCTGGGCTTTAACCATTTTACTCCTGCACCCTGTCCACCAGCATCGTGCGTTGTCAACCATACTAACAAAACAAAAACTTAACCCTTTGACACGCTCGCTGTATCCACCAGCTTCCCGGAGGAAGCTGATGGGTAGGGTAAGGGAGTCAAAGGGTTAAGGTTTGCAGTTGGTGGACAGGACGCAGGAGTCAAAGGGTTAAACATCAATACCAGAAACATCAGGAATCAAGCGATGTGGACTTTCTGTGGTATCTTCTCCTTACCAGCTATGGCTGGATAAGACACTTGTGTATATTGACATGATGGTTGTTATCCCTGCAAAAAGTAGATCATCATCATCAGGTACCTTGCCACATGGCCTTGGCGATCATGGCCCTCCATCTGTTTCTATCCCTTGTTACCACAAGCACCTTTTCCAACATCTTTGTCTTCAGCCACTCTGCAAGTCCATCCAATATCTTCTCCCTGGGTCTGCCTGGTGCTCTCTTTCCCTCCAGCTTTCCTGTTGTGCCCAGGTGCTCCAATTCCCCTTTCCTCATAAAATAGCTATAAATGTTGCCTGTCTTTTCCTAATCTTCCTTATTAATGATCTTGTATCTGCCTCCATCAAGACTGTCTCGTTTATTTTCTTTGCTGTCCATGGAACTCTCAACATTCTTCTTAGAAACCACATCTCGGCTGCCTCAATCTTGTTCTGGTTTTGCGTGTTGACTGTCCACGCCTCGCAACCGTACAACAGTATTGGTTCTATATAACATTTAAGAACTCTCTTCCTGATGTGAATTGCTAGGCATTTGTCGGTAAGAATGCTTGTCATCTTCTTGAATGCTGTTTTGGCTTGGCCGATTCTGCTGGCTATTTCTGATGTGCATCTGCCGTCGGGTGAAATGATCGTTCCCAGGTATTTAAAACTTATCAACCTGTCTCAAGGTTGAGCCGTTTGCTGTTATTTTGCATGAGGGAATTTACCAGCTATGGCTGAATAAGACACCTGTGTACGTTGACATGATGGTTGTTATCATTGGAAAAACGTGGATAGCTGTACCTACTCACCAGCTAGGTATATTGGTGTTGTACCGAACTTTTGGGTTCTTTACTGTTCATGTTAGTAATTCTGCCATTAGAGTTACTTTGCTGTTTGATGTTGCAGAAAAAGTGTACACCTGCACAAGGTGTGTGGATGGGGACACGGTGGTCTTTGAAGTTCTGGACACTGCTGCACCGGTCAGTATTTCTGTCGGTCTGTCTTTCCGTCTGTCTGTCTGTCTGTCTGTCTCTTTCTCTGTCTCTCTTTCTCTGATTCTGTCTCTGTCTGTCTGTCTGTTTCTCTTTCTCTCTCTTTCTCTCGCTCTCTCTGTCTCTGTCTGTGTCTGTCTGTTTGTTTGTCTGTCTGTCTGTCTCTGCCTGTCTCTCTGTCTGTCTGTCTCTCTATCTCTGTCTATCTGTTGCTCTGTCTGTGTTTGTGTCTCTCTGTGTTTCTGTCTATCTGTCTGTCTGTCTCTGTTTCTTGAGTTCCTCGTCTCTGTGCTTGTCTGCCAGCTTGTCTGTTTGTCTCTCCTCTGCCTCTCCGTGTGTGTGTGTGTGTGTGCGCGTGTCTGTGTGTATGTGTGTGTTTACGTGTTTCGTTTGATGTATAGACATGCATATAAATGTGTATCTATATTACATAATTATATTTATATATTGTAATCTACAGATCAGTACACCTTTTTGTTAACCTGACAATAAATGACATGTGATGATGATAATGATGATGATGTTGTTGTTGTTGTTGTTGTTTGATGATGATGATGATGATGATGATGAAAGAATGTGTGTCTGTGTGTGCGCGCGTGAGTGTGTGCGTGCAGGTGTGTACGGCTATTAAAATAATAATAATTACAATATTTATATAGCACAAAATCTTGATAAAATCAAATCTAAGCGCTGAAGCAGACACACACGCACGCACGCACGCACACACACGCACGCACGCACACACACACACACACACGCAAGGATATAA
This sequence comes from Monoplex corrugatus, assembly GCA_030674185.1. Taxonomy (NCBI): domain Eukaryota; kingdom Metazoa; phylum Mollusca; class Gastropoda; order Littorinimorpha; family Ranellidae; genus Monoplex; species Monoplex corrugatus. Next base: position 51,534,773 of record JAPXFY010000017.1, read on the forward strand.
ATGGGGAGAAAGAATAAAAGCAATAAAAGCAAGAATAAAAGCAATGGGAAATTATAGAGAGCATAGCATATACAATTATATATTATAACCATGTGATTCCCCTCCGAGCGGAGACAGGCTGCAGAGGGGGGGGGGGGGGGGTTGAGTGAGGTTAGGATTTTATGCGGAGGAGAAAAGGTGAGTT
>JAPXFY010000017.1:51539956-51542456 GCA_030674185.1 Monoplex corrugatus
CATCTTCGAGGATTTGTACACGTGTCATAAAAGGCCTAAAAAATTCCGCGCGGTGTATCCGCGGCGGTCCGTCAGTGAGTGCCGGTTCCCTCACCCTGGGGCGAATTCTGTGACTACGGAAGGGAAGGAGGGTGAAGAGGAGGGACAAGGGCAGGGGCAGGGGCAGGGGGAGAAGGAGGAGGTGGTAGAGACGCGTGAGGTTGGGGGAAGATGGGGGGACGGGGACGGAGGGGTGGGGATGATGGTGGCGCAGGGGGTGTTTCGTCAGGAGTTCAACCTGGCCAGGGAAGCCATGAAAAACTCCGCCATGACTGAAAGTCCTGCTGGACGGAGACGCGGAGCCCTGCAGTGTATCAGTTAGTGACGTCATGTTGTTGGACAGTGACGTCAGCTGCCTGAGACGTCATGTGTTGGGTGAAAAGCTTAAACCCACCGATTTCCCTCACCCTATCCACCAGCTTCTTGCATTATCACCTAGGACAGAAAAACAAAACCTCAACCCTTTCACTCCCTCATCCTGTTTACCAGCTTTCTTGCAAGGAAGCTGATGGATGGAATGAAGGAGTGAAAGGGGTTAGCTGATGGACAGAATGAAAGAGTGAAAGGGTTAATTCTTCTTCCTCTTCTTCCTGCGTTCGCCATCTATACGTGGTCAAGCCACATCTGGTGATGAAGGTGACCTTTTTTTTTCCAGTTCCTCCTCCAGCTGCCTCATGGAACTTGATATAGTCAAGAGGAGTTGTAGACGGTCATGTCTAATGGGAGAAACGACATTGCTGAAAGAGTGTGTTCAATGGCTTGATTCTCTTGACCACAAGGGACAGGTTGGTGATGGCGTCAAGAGCTAAATGACGTCGTTCTCTACGTATATTACACTCGCCAGTGGACGACAGCAGATCCGCGTCTTCTTTGCAACGCTAATGACGTTACCTCACACTTCTGCAAATATGGCGCCTGCCGTGTTGACGTTAGCGAAGGATCAGATCCGGCATCACTTCAAGCGCAACCGGTGACGTCAGTGGGCAGTTACTGATGCAAGATTATCACCGATGACGTCGTTTTGGCCTGAAGGGTGTGTGCTTAGTCATTTGACTCCCGCATCCTGTCCACCAGCATCCTGCATTGTCAAACAAGCTAGCAAAGTAAAAAAAAAACTTAACCCTTTGATTCCCTCACCCTATCCACCAGCTTCCTGCAAAAAGCTGGTGGATAGGGTGAGGGAATCAAAGGGTTAAGTTTTTGCTGTTGGTGGTTAGGGTGCGGGAGTCAGAGGGTTAATATCAAGAACAAGATGTAGAAGTTAGGTCTCTCCCATGATGTCACTGTGTCACGCAGTCTATTAGTAAAGTCTGTTCGTGAATGACGTCATATTATTCCACATGTCTCTCAGTGACGTTACGGTACACCGAAATAAAACAGATGTGACGCGATGACGTTCTTGCGCTGTGTCAGTGATGTCATCCATGACGAAGTGTACCACCGATATCACACGTTCTGTCTGTATCAGTGACACATGACAGTTTTGATTTTATCAATGGACGCAGGCACTCTGCATTATGTCTATAACGTCAGGTAATTTACATTGTGGAGTGACGTCATACATTCTGCAGTAAACGCTTAAAGCGGTTACACATTCTTCAGTGCGTCAATGACGTCATGTATTTTTACAGGGTATCAGTGATGTCATGTATTTTGCCGTGTATCAGTGGCGTCATGCATTCTCTGCAGATTATTATTGACTGCATGCACGTTACAGTGTATCAACGACTCATGTATTTTTTGATAGTATAAGTGACGTCATGATTTCCTGGAGTGTGTAAGTGACGTCAATGTAACCTTAAATCCAACGTATCAGCTGTTAGTTATAAAATCGTCACTATTGTTGAGTTGAAACGTTACAAACGATGTTAAACTATAGATTCACCACACAAACAGAAACACACGTTTCCTCACCCCCAAAAAATAGATAAACAAACAAACAAACATACTGACATACCTTGTGAAGAAATGTTTTACCTTCAAGGTCATACAAATGTTTTGTGGACTGGTGCTTAAAGCATTTGCTTAGTACGGAAAAAATAAGAGAGAGAGAGACAGAGACAGAGACAGAGAGACAGAGAAACTGGTTTGAGTTATGGATTAGATAAAGATTTTGCCCATCCATCTTCCGCCAGAACTTAAGTGGTGTTGTAACAGGTAGTTTTTAGGTTAAACCAATAGATCAAGGTCCCCTGTACGGTAAGCATTCAGCGCACGTGAAAGACCCCATGGCTAAAGAAAAAAAAATAGAAGCAAGAGAGAGAGAGACAGACAGAGACAGAGACAGACAGACAGAGAGATAGATAAGAGAGACAGACAGACAAACACAGAAAGAGGGACAGAGACACAGAGAGAGACAGACAGACAGACAGAGAGGAAAGAGAGAGAGAGAGAGAGAGGGAGGGAGAGAGACAGACAGACAGACAGAGACAGATAAACAGAGAGAAAGACAGAGAGAGAA
>JAPXFY010000017.1:51547456-51562456 GCA_030674185.1 Monoplex corrugatus
CACTGAACACACTAACACACAAACAACTTTAAACTACCACTCCATCCTTCCCTACCCCAACAACCTTTCCCAACTTCCTCCGCCCTCTTCTCCAATTCAACAACACTTCCTACTCGGCCCCGACATAGAATAAATATGAACACATGTGTAAGTTAAACACCAAAGACGTACACTCTCTTTAGACCTCTTTAATATGCCCCCGACTTCAAACGAAAGACACCCTATCTCATCCAACCAAACTCATTCAAACACACACACAAACATAACCACAATGGGGTACACCATTAAATGTGAAATTTGACAAAACAAAACTCCACATATGCCAGTACGAATGCAGACACAAAAAGATCATTAATAAAGAAGATTAGGAAAAGACATGCAACGTTTACATGACATATTATGAGGAAAGGGGAATTATAATAACCTGGTCACAACAGGAAAGCTGGAGGGAAAGAGAACACCAGGTAGACCCAGGGAAAAAAAATATTGTACGGACTTGCAGGGTGGCTCAAGACAGACAGGGTGAGAGATGTACTTGCAGCGACAAGGGATAGATTCTCGTCAGGCAATCTTAATATTGTGCACCTAACTTCCATTCATAACTGAAGCACGTCCGCCATCTGTCACCTGCCATCCACTACTAAAGTTAGACAGTCCTTCCATGATGTAATGCAGAGATAAAATGACAGAAGGAGACATGTTCACTATGTCACTAAAGTGACTGTGAGGAAACAGAAGAGGGCGGAGGCAGAAGTGGTAAATGGTCATAGCGGGAAATGGATAGGATAGGGGGTGGGGGTGGGGGTGGGGTAGAAAGTGTGAAACAGCGTGTGACTTTACGGAGAGAGAGAGAGAGAGAGACCCTCCGCATATCCACACACGCACGAGCGAGCACGAGGCAGTTATATGTTGACAGTGAAAGGGAACAGGCTTTTTGTTGTGTATGTTTTTGTGCAGTACAGGAGGGACTTCCACTGCAGCGTACGATTTAGCGACAGGCGTGTGTGTGTGGCACAGGTTGCGTACTTCCTACTGTAAGTTTGTAACGCTACACCTCATCATAATAACACTACAGTCATAGTAATGTGTGAGTGTGACAGGCTCTAAGGTATACAGTAGCTTTCAGTTTTAGAACTTTCTTTCTGTCCCATTTCCTTACATCTGATTGGAATTTGAGACAATCTCGTACAATGCTGTGATGATGATGACGGTGAGGATGATAATCATAATGCTGTGTAGTTCTACTCAGGATTGAGACTGCGTGACAGAGTTGTGCTCTATGCTTACCCCCGTTGGGATGCCAGGAACTCTTTCAGAATGAATAAGTATCCCCACCTCCCGGAAATTCTGTGCTAGAAATTTCCTTTTTGTCACGCTCTTTAATTCTGCTTTTGTTCCTTTTGCTTTCTGTCATTTCTTCCAATCATTTTCTACCTTGCTGGTCCATTTACCTGTATGTGTTCGATAAAGTCTTACATTCTTTTTCTTAGGATTGATAATTGGGTACATGTATTAAGTGCTGTTTTGGCTTTAGGGGTGTGAAATATGTGGAAGCTATGTCAGGTAATTTGTGCCCGTTTTTAGATATCTTTTGGTGTCGATAGGTATGCTTAAATTTGTATTCAGGTGTGTTTTTTAAATCCCATGTGTGATAAATCGGACGGAGTGGTCAACGCTGGGGGGCATCTTCTTAGATTATGTGCGCGAATGCATTGATATGTGTGTTTAATGTTTTTTTCTTTTTTATCCTCTTGAAGTTTTGTATGTTTTGAAGCGGTTATAGCCCTGATATGTCTCTACGCAGTCAGCTGAGTTTTAAACAACAATAACAATAACTCTACACTTACTTTCGTGTGCTCTGGCGTCAACCGGAGAGATACAGACACCTACAATGTTGGTCAGGAAATTTGAACAACCACCTAAAGGGTGGGTGATGGATAAGACTCCACCATGTAGTTCGTCCCAGTTTTCATAATAAGCTCACAGCACGCTCAGCTCTGGGTAGGGAGGTGGTTTGGGGTAGAAAAATCTCACAAATTATGACAAGCTTAATGGGATTCGAACCCACAACCTTACTGTCGGTAAGTCTGTTGCGCTAACCACGACACCATGGCGACTGGTTCAGTTCAGACTCATAAAAATTAATTGGGACGGCTTCCAGTGTGTGTGTGTGTGTGTGTGTGTGTGTGTGTGTGTGTGTGTGTGTGTGTGCGTGCGTGCGTGTGTGTGTGTGTGTGGTGTGTGTGTGTGTGTGTGTTGTGTGTGTGTGTGTGTGTGTGTGTGTGTGTGTGATGCAGTGATGTATATGTGCGTGTTTTTGAACGTTGTATATTCAGTGATGACCGTCAGAAGTGTATTAAATAACAAAATATCTGTCGGTCCAATCAATGTTTTCATTGTATAACTTGGTTTCTGGAAGGAAAAGAGATAAACTGAAATTAGCAAAATTTGTCAAATTTTCTAAAATTGTGTATTTATTTTTTGAACACTTGAATATTTTACCGTAAGACATTTTCAAATGAATGTTTTTTTCTGTTGAATTTATGTTTTTTCTGCTTCATGTTGTATGATAATCCCGTTGGATTTTCATTTATTTGCTGTTACTCTCCATGCCCTAATTGGGGTTAAAGGACCTATTAGATAATGATGTTCTAATGTAATGAGACACTGCGATGATATGAGTCTCTGACTGATTCAGAAGCAGACGTGATTGAAAGTATGCATTATCTGTAAGCCCTGCTTAACTTACAAGAAGACCCACTTGAAGACTCATAAAGTGGGTCCTGTAGCTACCTATCTGTCGGATGGAGAGGAGAAGCCATCATCATCATCATCCCCATCACTTCTGTTAGCTATGAACTTGTCAGTTTACGTCATCTCCAAGATTATACAGAACTTAAAGATTCGAGTTGTTTTATATAGTTTTCTACACCATCGTTATTGAAAAGAAAAAAGAAAGGTAAAATTGTTTTTTGTTAATTTATTCATGTAGTATTTATGTACTCAATGAATTTCTTTAAGACTAAGATGAACATTAGTACTAAGAAGAGTTAAAATGAAAATTAGTATTGAAAATCTAATGCATTTTTCTCTTCAGTGAATTTTCTTTTTGTAAAATGTCTGTTAATATCCAACAGATGATAATATCAATTTCAAACAAATAGTCTGTTACCTATTTCTAAATGAATATTGTAATGTATAATATAACCCTTTCTCTTCTATCCTCCAACATAGATAAAAAAAAAATGTCCACCCAAATCCGTCAGCCGTTATCTGGAAAACTCCTCAAGCCTGCGGAAAACCCTGGCCTATAAGAAAATGTTGAGATAGGGAGGGAAACAGGATCTGTGAAACAGCCGACACCATTACGGTGACTGGAGCAATTATCATGGGTAGCTATCAAACCAACAGGTATACCCGGGGGTTATCAGATTGAGTTACGGTGACTGGAGCAATTATCATGGGTAGCTATCAAACCAACAGGTATACCCGGGGTTATCAGATTGAGTTCAAGACAGGAAGCTCTTGAGTTCACGGCTGTAGTGTTTATTTTTATGTTTTGTCTCATCATCGCATGAAACGATAATGATGAAAATGATGATGATGATAATGATGATGATAACGATAAAAATTATGATAAAAATGATGATGATGATGAGACTATAATAATGATGATAATGATAACAACAACAATAATAATAATAATGATAGTAATAACAATGATAAAATGATAAAAATAATGATAATGACGATAATGATGATGTTGATAACGATAAGTATGATGATAAAGATGGTGATGATGACGACGACGTGAATATAATAATATTAATAATAATAGATAATAATAAAAACATTTTGATGATGAAGATGTTGATGATGATGATAATAATAATGATAATGGTAAAAATGATGATGATGAAGTGATGATGGTGATAACGATAGTAGCAGCAGCAGCAGCAGCAGAGTAGTAGTAGTAGTAATAGTAGTAGTAGTAGTGGTGGTAGTAGTAGTAGTACTAATAATAATACTAATGATAACGACCGATATTATGATCATCATCTACTACCTTTCCCCATGTCGTTGGCGATCATGGCCCTCCATACGAATCTATCTTTTGTGGCTGCAGGTATATCTCCAAACCCTTTTGTCTGCATATTCTCTGCAAAACTGTCCGGTATTTTCTCCCTGGGTCTACTTGGTGCTGTTTTTCCCTCTAGCTTTCCTGTTGTGACTAGGTCCTCAAATTTCTCTTGCCTTATAAAATGTCCTATAAATGTTGCTTGTCTTTTCCTAATCTTCTTCATTACTGTTCTGTTTGTGTTCTCTCTTTCTGCGTTGACGATTTATGATAATAGTTATGTAAAGCATTCATGACCTTATAATGATGATAACAAAATACTATCAATGATAACAATATAGTAATAATAATAATGATAATAATAATACTAATAATAATAATAGTTTTATTTGAATAACGCTATTTGAAAACATGACCGCACTAAGTTTTACCTGGTCTATATATAATACCAGTATAAAATATAGACTAGGTGAAACATAGACCAGCTCATGCGTTTATGTGCAGGCTTAAGGACTGTGCCATGATCACCTTACACATGGCATCTGTGACATTAGTGCATATGGAATTCGTTCCGGGCGCGGAGACATCTTGAGAAATTGAAACTGAAACTGAAATGATCGCCCTCACTACACAATTTTAATAGAAAGAAAAGGAGGGGGCAGTGGATGGATTACCGTGTTTATACATATTGCAATATAAACAAGAGAAATGCTTTTGATGGACACATAACACTTTATTGTTGTCAAGTGCATATAATCGAGGACAAAGTGGCAGAACGGTCCAGACGTTCCCCTGCCAATAACTAAACTCCAGGTTCCAGGGTTCGTTTCCTGTAGAGGCCTCGACTTTTCTCTTCAGTTTGACCGGAAAATCAAACCCGAATGTCTAGTCTTTCAAAAGGGGACGAAAAACGAGTCGGATCCGCATATCCTCTAGCCTGCGCACGTTAAAGATCCCTTGGCAGTTGAAAATCGTGAAAAGTAGGGTTTTTGCCTGGCTGCCCTGATATAGAACATTGGAGTGATAGGCTGATTTCCCAGCCCCCCCCCCCCCCCCCCCCCCTGAAGGCCAGTTAGCAGTCTTGCCTTTCTGAAGTCTTGATAAAAAAAAAAAATTTTAAAAAAAGAAGTAAAAATAGACACGCTACCACAACCATCAAAGGCGTTGACCTTCTTAAGCAAACAAAATAAATCGAACACTCCAACATCACCACCAAAGGCGTTGACCTTCTAAAACAAACAAAATAAACCGGACACACCACAACTACCAAAAGGCGCTGACCTCCTTCTATAAGCTTGACACACCCCCTCCACCACCAAAGACCGCTGTTCCCATCGCTATCTACCATCACGGAACCAGACACACGTGACATGTCAAAGGTCACGCGTGCCCTTGGCTTCCGAACTCACCGACCTCCCGATGCCATCTCTGTAATTGTCAGTTGAGGTCAATTGACCTGGTATTTGTGTGTGCGTGCCATCCTGAAGCCCCTCCCGCCGTCATCCTCGATATTAAAACTGGGAATCCACGCACACTTGAAGTGGTCAACAAGTTCTTTGTTCTAAGTGCATAATAATAGTAGTAATATTGATAATAATAATAATGCTGCTGATGATGATGATGATTATGTTTATAAGGCGCCATTTTTTTTAGGATCATCGCACTCAGGGAGGTTACCTTTGTGCTCACCTTTTCTTTTTTCGTCCCGTTTTCTACGCCACTTTAATGGCCACAGAAACTGGAACAGTTTTTACAATGTGTTGATGACGATGTTGATGAGGTTGATAATCTTGATGCTGTGGAGTTCCATCTAGGATTGAGACTGCGTGACAGGGCAGTACTCTATGTTTACTATCAAACTATATTCTGGCGTCAACCAGACCCGAGAGATACAGACACCTGCGGTGCTGGTCAGAAGATTTGAGCAACGCCCTCAATGACGCATCCATCAAGTGGATGAGACTCGACTGTGTGGTCCCAGTCTTCCCAATGAGCCCATAGCACGCCCAACTCTGGGTAGGAGCTGGTTAGAGCCGAAAAATCTCACAATAATTTTTAAAGAGACTGATGAGGGATTCGAATTCACAACCTTCCAGTCGGTAGTCCGTTGCGCTAACCACGAAGGCGCCAAATCTTGATTGAAGAATCAAACCAAGGCTCACACTCTCATCATTCACCAAAGCAATCACCAACAACGACCAAATCTCCAGGGCACAAAGCACACGTAAACTGGGAGGGGGAAGACAGGAGGGGAGTAGGGCATGTGACCCCTGACCCAAGCTGTCGTCCTCAAGCTGTCGTCCTCCTGTCTCACACATTCACACATACACACAAGATGCTGAGCTAGGGTGCACTCAAGTCTCTTCAGCAATTGTCCTTTGACCCAAGTTGTCATCGTCTTTCTGTCTCTCTCTGTGTCTCTGTCTCTGTCTCTGTCTCTCTCTCTCTCTGTCTCTCTCTCCCGCTCTCTCTCTCTCTCTTTCTTTCTCTGTCTCTCTCTCTCTCTGTCTCTCTGTCTGTCTGTCTCTCCCCCTCTCTTTCTGTCTCTCTCTTTCTCTGTCTGCCTGTCTGTGTCTTTCTCTCTCTCATATATAAACACACAAACACACACACATACACACACACACACACACACAACACACACACAAACACACACACACATACACACACACACACCACACACACTACACACACACACATACAACACACACACACAACATACACACACACACACACACACACACACACACACCACACACACACACACACACTTACATACACACACACACACACACTTACATACACACACACACACATACACATACACACACACTCTCACATATACGCACACACACACATACATACACACGCACACACACACACACACACACACACACACACACACACACACACACACACACACACACACTTACATACACACTGTTCCAACATATTCTCCCTATTTTCTTTTTCTCTTTCCCCTTCACTCTCTTACTCATGTTTCTTTCACTTACTCAATTTTACTCTCACACTATTCTTTTTCTTTTTTTTTCTTTTCTTTTTTTTTTGGGGGGGGGGGGAGAGGGGGGAACCAAGGCTTCAGAAAGGCAAGAAGGCTAATTGGTCTCCACGTGGAGGGACCTGGGAAATAAAACCCACCCCCACCAAATTAGTCAGTAGTGCGGCTGTGTATATGTAGATTGAAGTCTATCGACCGAGCTGTGTATATATAGATTGAAGTCTATCGACCCAGGCTGTGTATATATAGATTGAAGTCTATCGACCGAGGCTGTGTATATGTAGATTGAAGTCTATCGACCGAGGCTGTGTATATATAGATTGAAGTCTATCGACCGAGGCTGTGTATATATAGATTGAAGTCTATCGACCGAGGCTGTGTATATATAGATTGAAGTCTATCGACCCAGGCTGTGTATATATAGATTGAAGTCTATCGACCCAGGCTGTGTATATATAGATTGAAGTCTATCGACCGAGGCTGTGTATATATAGATTGAAGTCTATCGACCCAGGCTGTGTATATATAGATTGAAGTCTATCGACCGAGGCTGTGTATATGTAGATTGAAGTCTATCGACCGAGGCTGTGTATATGTAGATTGAAGTCTATCGACCGAGGCTGTGTATATGTAGATTGAAGTCTATCGACCCAGGCTGTATATATATAGATTGAAGTCTATCGACCGAGGCTGTGTATATGTAGATTGAAGTCTATCGACCAATTTTGTCATCGGGAAGTTTTCCCTTCCTCCATCCCCGTCTCCCCCATTGCTCAAATCAGGAACATGGGCAAACGTGAAGTGATCAACAACATTCTCTGATTGTTTGTTAGCATTTTAGTAGTACGTAGTAGAGCAAAATGTGCAATATATCGAATACCTACACTATTTCGAACACGTAGAATAGTTCAAACCCGAATAATATTTCGAACACGTAGAATATTTCGAACCCGTAGAATATTTCGAAACCGTACACTATCACGTACACGTAGAATATTTCGAACCCGTACACTGTTTCGAACACGTAGAATATTTCGAACACGTATATACTGATGAGTACGTGACAAGAAAGAAAAGCCAAAAGGAACAGAAAAACTGAGAATGTTGGAAATATTGCACTTTTGCTATAAACCAAAAGACGCAAAGGACGTCAAACTTTTTAGTACGTCATCCTGTCGACAATTTAGACAGAAGAAATTCAAAATATGGTCAACTTGTACTGATACTCTCACTTCTTTCTATCAGGAAATAAAAAGTTTATACGTAAAAAGCACAAAGGGGATAAAATGCCACTGCCACCTCCTCATCTTAATATGCACTCGCGTGCACGCACGTGCACGCCACACACACACACACGCACCACACACACACACACACACACACACACACACACACACACACACACACACACACACACACACACACACCATATAATTATGTAAAGAGACACACACGGAACGTCAGACATACACACACAAATGCGCCTGCGCACACACGGACAGACACACAGACACAGCTATACGCAAATACACAGACACACACACACACACACAGAGTCACACAGACAGACAGACACACACACAGTCACACATAGACACACAGACACACACACACATACACACATACACACACAGACACAGACACACACACACAGACATACACACACACATACACACACACACATACACACACAACACACACACACACACACACACACACACACACACACACACACCATATATGTAAAGAGACACACACTGAACGTCAGATACACACAAATGCGTCCGTGCACACACGGACAGACACACAGACACAGACAAACGCAAACATACAGACACACACACAGAGTCACACAGACAGACACACACACACAGAGACACACACTGTCACGCAGACAGACACACACACACAGTCACACATACACAGAGACACACACACATTCACACACACTCACACAGACACACACACAGACACACACGCACACCATATATGTAAAGAGACATACCCCACAGACACACACAGACACACAGGCACACACACAGTCACATAGACAGACACACACACACACACAACACACACACACACACACACACACACACACACACACACACACCACACACACACACACATACCAGCGCACTTTCACACACAACACACTGACTGTAGGAAAACTAGCTTAACTGAAAACATACTGCTTAGAAAAGTTCATTTTTTTCATTGGCTAACTTTTGTGACAAACACTTTTTGAATAAAGAGTCGGATTTGCCTCTCAATGTACCGTCACTGAGATGTTTAAATGTAAGCCATGATGGTTTCGCACAGGAGCACTATACGTGTTTGTATCTCTCGGGCCTGGTTGACGCCAGGATACACCATGATAGTAAGCACAGAGCACAACTCTGTCACACGGTCTCAGACCTAGGTGGAAATCCACAACATAGTGATTATCATCCTCATTGTCTCCATCATCTCCCACTTTCAGTTTCAATTTCAATGTTCAATTTTTCAAGATGACGTCTCCGCGCTCGGAATGAATTCTATATGGACTAACGTCACAGGTACAGGTGCCATGTGATGGAGAAAATCCAGAATGATCACGGCACAAGCCTTAAGCCCGCACACAAACCCACGAGCTGGCCAGGTCCTGAGGTCTTACCTAGATAGTTCCATAACCCTGAGGTTGTAGGGGAGTGAGGTGGCAGAGACCTCAACTTTTCCCTAGGCCAGCACCACTTGCTTCAATTTCATAGTCATATTCAATTTTTTGAAACCAAGACTTCGGAAAGGTGAGAAAGCTAATATTGATCTTCGAGGAGCGGGATCTGGGAAATCAACCTATGTCTCTAATGTTTTATACCAAGACAGCCGGGCAATGCCCTGCTCTTCACGGTTTTCAACTGCCGTGGGATCTTTATCGTGCACAGCCAGAAGGCACGCGGGTCCGACTCGTTTTTCGTCCCCTTCCGGACTAACCGTTCAGTTCGATTTTCCAGTCAAACTGGGCAGAAAAATCGAGGCCTCTTCGGGGAGCGAACTCTGAGACCTCGAGTTCAGTAACTGGCAGGCGAACGTCTGAGCCATTCTTCCACTCTTCTCCCACACACCACCAAACTCACTCAAACTGAGGTCACCATGACAGCAGGGCATGAAGAACCACAGAATCTGGAACAGTTTCTCACAATGCCATGATGGTGAGAATGGGGATGGTAGTGATGAAGCTATGGAGATCCATTTCAGACTGAAACTGTTTGACAGGGCTGTAAGTATACTGTTATAACGTACGCTGGTGTAAACCAGGCCCTGGAGATACAGACACCTGTAGTGTTTGTCAGGACTTTTGAGCGACACAATCAGTGACGTATCCATAAAAACATAGTTTCAGTTTCAGTTTCTCAAGACGACGTCTTCGCGCTGGGAACGAATTCCATATGCACTAACGTCACAAGTGCCACGTGTATGTGAGCCGGACAGGTCTTAGAGATTCGACTGTGAAGTCCCAGTCTTCCCGTCGAGCCCACATCACGCTCAGCTCTGGGTAAGAGCAGGTCAGGGCCACGAAAATCCCACAATAATAACAGGAAAAGGGAATTAGAGCACCTGGTCACAACAGGAAAGCTGGAGGGAAAGCGAGCACCAGGTAGACCCAGGGAGAAAATACTGGACAGACCTGCAGGGTGGCTGAGGACAGAGAGGGTGGAAGATGTACTTGCGGTAACAAGGGATAGATACATATGGAGGGTCATGTTCGCCAACGCCACGCGGCAGGGCACATGATGATGATGATGATGATGATATAATGATGATGATGATGATGATGATGATGATGAATATTTTGGACTGATCGGGTTTGACCCCACGACCTTCCAGTCAGGCAGGCTGACCACTTCACCACGTCCACATTCTCTGATTGCAGGTAGAACCAGGGATCCACAGAGAGGAGAATCCCCATACCTGCGTGAAAGCGGGAGAGCAGTGACCCCACCCAACCCCCAACCCCCCACCTCCACCACATCCGACCTCTACCCTCCCCCTCCCCCACCAGTATGACCTCCCCCTCCTCCCCCTCACGCACATTGCTGAGAAAGATCCAGTCGTTCAACCGAAACCGGGTATTCCGGGTGGCCATTATCGGACAGAACGGGGTGGGCAAATCGGGTGAGTATTTATAAAAAGAAAATGACTTGCAGGTACTCCATTGCCACACAAGTTGATTGAATGCATTTTTTGTGTATACAGGCCTAAGACAAGCCAACAAAGTAGAGCTTTTTACTCGACAAACTTAAAAAATGCCTAGTCTGAAACATAGAGCGAAAGAGAAACCTTTGAGGAACACAAAGCCGTAGTGAAAACAAATTATTATACAAAACATGTTGATTCTGTCATTGAGTCTGTAAAATTTTTCCTTTTACAAAGAGCGAAGTAGTAGTGTCATATCGATGTATCTGACAGTTATTTTATATCGTGGAAAGCCATTGTTCGTTTGTTGATTGCTTAATGTGGCACTCTACTTCTTTGTTATACAATTGTACACTCAAGACTTGATCTTGTCCCCCCCCCCTATAATAATGATAATAATAATAATTAATAATAATAATTACAATATTTATATAGCACAAAATCTTGATAAAATCAAATCTAAGCGCTGAAACACACACACACGCACGCACGCACACACACGCACCCACGCACACACACACCACACACACACACACACACACACACACACACACACACACACACACAACACACACACACACACACGGCTATAAATGGGGAGAAAGAATAAAAACAATGGAAAATTATAGAGAGCATGGGAATGCCAGGGGCTCTTTCGGTGTCAACAATATCCCCCACCTTCTGGAAATTCTGTGCTAAGCATTTACTCTTTTCTGTCATTCTCTTTGTTTCTGCCTTGTTCCTTGCTTTCTGTCATTTCTTCCTGTCATTTTCTGCCTTGCTGGTCCGTTCACCTGTATGTGTTTGATAAAGTCTGACGTACTTTCTCTTAGGATTGATATTTGGGTGCATGAATTAAGTGCAGTTTTAGCTCTAGTATAATGAGCTATGCGGAAGCAATTTTAGGTTATTTGGGCCCGTTTTTATAAATGCTTTAGTGTCCTTACGTTCAGGTATGTTTTTTAAATCCCCTGTGTGATAAGTCTTTCAGCAGACATTGAAATAAGGATACAGGCAATGGAGATGAGATGCTTCCGCAAACTCCTTGGTATCTCGTACAAAGATCATATAATCAATAAGGAAGTGAAAACCCGAATCGAAAACGCCATCGGGCCGTATGAAGACCTCCTGACTTCAGTGAAAAGACACAAACTGAGGTGGTACGGGCACGTCACACGATCATATGGACTGACCAAGATCGTCTTGCAGGGAACAGTTCAGGGAGGGAGACGAAGAGACAGACCGAGAAAAATATGGGAAGACAATATCAGAGAGTGGACTGGCCTTGAACGGAACATCATTCTGCGGAAAGCTGAGGACCGTGAGGAGTGGAGGAAGTTGGTTGCAAAATCTTCAGTGGTGCCCCAACGGTCAACCAGACTACGGGACTGATGATGATGATGATGATGATGATGATGTGTGATAAGTTGTACGGAGTGGTCAATACCAGGGGCATATCCTTAGATTATGTGCTGGAATGCATTGATACGTGTACTTAATTTTCTTTTCCTTTTTTCCCTGTTGAAGTATTGTGTGTGTGTGTTGAAATTATTATAGCCCCGATATGGCTTTATGCAGTCGGCTGGGCTGGGCTTAAAACAAAAATAATAGTCGCAATAACAACGATGTCGTCTCATGTGCAATCCTAGCTCACCACAATAAAATCTGGTCTGACCACTGTCCATCTTAATGCTCCAGTCTGTATTCGTGGTGCCAGTGTGGTATTTGATATACCCGCCCCCTCCCTCTCTCCATCTCCATTTCAAGACTTTTCCGGTGCATAGGGTTTTGCACAAGCTTAAGGAGTCATCCACACAATTACTGGCAGATCAGGTGGATCGCATTTAGAATTTGTTATTGTTGTTTTAAGCCCAGCCGAATGAGTACAGCGATATCAGGGCTATAACCGCTTCAAAGCTTACACAATACTCCTACAGGAAAAAAAATGAAAAGAAAATTAAGTACGCATATCAATGCATTCGCACACATAATCTAAGGAAATGCCCCTGGTGTTGACCACTCCGTACCATTTATTGCACAGGGGATTTTAAAAACATATCAGAATACAAATGTAAGCATACCTAAGGACACCAAAACATAAATAAAAACGGGCATAAATTACCTAAAATTGCTTCCACATATCTCGATTCCCTTTAGCCCAAAAATGCACTTAATACATGTACCCAAATATCAATCCTAAAAAAAAAAGTAAATAAGAATTTATTGAACACACACAAGGTGAATGGACCGGCAAGGCAGAAAATGATAGGAAGAAATGACAGAGAGCAAAGGAACAAAGCAGAAACAAAGAGAGTGAAGAAATTTCTAGCACAGAATTTTCAGAAGGCGGGGATACCATTTATACTGAAAGAACCCCCCGGCATCCCACGGGTGTGGGTGGGTGGGAGGGGGTCGCATTTATTAAGGACCGGGTGTGATGACTCAGTATATGAACAAACACCGAACTCCTACACGAAGTCATTGATGCACATCGGCTTCGAACATGGGGAAGGGTGGGCGGGGGTGGTTTCAACGTTTCCATTTATTCAAACATTTCTTTCATCTTTTTTTTGTGTGTAAATATGGAAAGGGTACGGTCGTATCAAAGTTTTAGATGAAAAAACGTGCCCGCCGCAGAGCTGAGCGCCGCTGGCGCAAATCCAAACTCACTGTACACAGGCAACTTTTCCAAGCCTCTAAAACAAAAGTATCCACCCTCATTGCATCTGCAAAAACAAGCTATTTCCAAACCAAAATCCTGAATGCCTCTTCTTCAAAAGAACTCTTTACAACCATGAATCATCTCCTTGGCACACGAAAAGACTTACCTCTCCCAACAAAACATACAAATGAAGAACTCCCATCTGTATTCTCTAAGTATTTCACCACCAAAATACAAACATTTCGTGACAGGCTTGACAGGACACCCTGTCAACCATGCCCACCTGACCCTTCCTTCTCTGGCACACCTCTCACTACTTTTACCCCAGTCTCACAAGAAGAAATTTTCAACACAATCAGATCCATGTCGTTCAAAACCTGCGAACTGGATCCTCTTCCAGGTTCTCTCTACTCCGATTGTCTCCCTACTCTCCTCCCATTCATCACTGACATCATCAACACTTCTTTTCAAACTGGAACTGTCCCAGATTCTTTCAAGTCTGCTATTGTTCACCCTCTCCTCAAGAAACACAATTTAGACCCAAATGAACTGAAAAATTACAGGCCTATCTCTAATCTCTCTTTCTTGTCAAAACTCCTTGAAAAAGTCGTCCTCAACCAGCTGAACTCTCACCTGTCTGCCAACAATCTCCTCAATCCTTTCCAGTCAGCCTACCGCCAGTGCCATAGCACTGAAACTGCCCTACTACACATTCTCAACAATCTCCTCCTTGCAACTGATACTGGCAAAGTCTCTCTCCTCACACTCCTTGATCTGTCTGCAGCTTTCGATACCATTGACCATGGTATTCTCCTTTCTAGACTTCATCATACTTTTGGCATCTCTGACATTGCTCTCTCCTTTTTCACTTCGTATTTATCAAACAGAAAACAAACTGTTCTCATCAATGGCACTTACTCTCAACCTGCATACCTGACCTGTGGTGTTCCACAAGGATCTGTCCTTGGCCCTGTTCTTTTCACTCTTTATACCTCCCCCCTGTCCACCATCATCAACTCCCACTCTATAAAACACCACTTCCATGCTGATGACACCCAACTTCAA
>JAPXFY010000017.1:51587456-51609956 GCA_030674185.1 Monoplex corrugatus
GCACATCAAGTGGTGTGACGCAGTGGTCCTGATGTACAGTGTCATAGACAGGTGCAGTTTTAACGAAGCCAGACGTCTCCACTTTCTCATCACTGCCAGCTGCCGGCGTCGGTACAAGGTGACAGCCTTTGTCGTTGTTGTTGTTGTTGGTGTTGTTGTTTCGTTTTTGTTTTTATTTTTAATCTGACATATTAAAATGATGATAATGATGGTGATAATGAAGATGATACTGATACTATTACTATTAATAGTAACAACGATAATGATAACGAGGGTGATGATGATGATAACAATAATGAAAGTAACGATAATATAATATAATATAATATAATATAATATAATATAATATAATATAATATAATATAATATAATATAATATAATATAATATAATATAATATAATATAATATAATATAATATAATATAATATAATATAATATGCCACGAGTTTTCCAAATGAAAGATGCTCCCAGGATTCACCGAAAGGGGGAGAGAATGATGAATCCATCGGCACTGACTCCATCACGACAGGAAACGCACAACGGACCATGATTAATGACCAGTTGGAATTTCCGTGTGCGTGTGGAAGGAGATTCACCACCAAACGCGGCATGAAGATCCACAGGACAAAAATGGGCTGTTTGAAGACACATACGAACCAGCAGCAGCGCACTGCGATAGCAGGTGAGACGTTGGATGACCAAGGCCAGGAATTAAACCATAGTGCCAAGGACATCCACGCTGACGGTTCTGATGCGGATTTTGCACAAGCTCTTAACGCCAAACGTGGAAAACTCAATTTGCCGCCTGCCGGTGCAAAAGAACAATGGGAGAAATTAGATGAGGAACTTGTCCTTAAGCTGAATGCGCTAATAGGGAACAGTACGCTGGAACACAAACTTGACACATACGGAGACATCATATACTCTATCTGCAGGGACACTTATGGAGTGAAGCAGCCAAAGACAAAAACGCCTCCCCAGAAATCCAGAAGACAGCAACAGATGGAGAGCATCCGGAGGGAGAAAAGGAAGCTTAAAAAGCGAATGAAAACTGCCTCAGAATTCGAGAAGCAAGGGCTCCTGGAACTCTGGAAAGATCTGAAGGCCAAACACAATGCTCTCAGCAAAGTGGAATCAGCAAGGCGAAGAAAGAGCAAAAAGAAGAAGACTCAAGATCGTTTCTTCAAAGATCCCTTTGACTTTGCAAGAAAGCTGTTTGAACAACCCAAATCAGGGACTCTCACAGTGGGCAAGGAAACCCTAGAGCAGCATCTCAGGGAAACATATTCCGATTCTCAGCGCGAGGCACCACTTGAAATCCAAAATCTGGTTTGGCCTGCAGCGCCAGAAGGAAAATTCAATAACAAACCACCAACACTGGATGAAGTGAAGAACGTAGTAAAGAAAGCCAGAGCCAAGTCAGCACCTGGACCAAACGGAATACCATACCTGCTCTACAAGAAATGCCCAAAAGTGCTCGAGTGGCTCCACAAGATGATTCGATCAGCATGGAGGAACCAGAAGATCAGCGACCAATGGATGAGAGCTGAAGGAGTGTACATTCCGAAGGAGCAGAACTCCAGCAGCATTAATCAGTTCAGGCCAATATCACTTCTGAACGTCGAGGGGAAAATCTTCTTCTCTGTTATGGCAGCAAGATTGACAAAATACCTGACTGAAAACAAGTATCTGGATATGTCAGTCCAAAAGGGAGGCATACCAGGAATGCCTGGATGCTTTGAACATGCCACGTTGATTTGGGATGCCATCCAAAAAGCAAGAACAGAGAAGAGAGACATTGACGTAGTTTGGCTTGATCTGGCGAATGCATATGGATCAGTTCCACACGATATGATCCAGCTGGCTCTTGAAATGTATCACATCCCAGAAAACATCCGAACAATGCTGAGGAAGTATTTCCAAGGGTTCTCAATGCGGTTCTCTACCAAAGAATACACCACGGACTGGATAGACCTAGAGGTGGGCATTGCAATGGGCTGTGCAATCTCTCCCATACTGTTCGTGTTGGCAATGGAAGTCATATTGAAAGCTGCAATGAAGAGTTCAGGTCCAGTGAATCTGGGAGATGGATACCAGATGCCTCCTCTGAAAGCTTTCATGGATGACACAACAGTCTTGTCCACGGATGAGGAAGAGACACACCAAATCTTAAAGCAGCTGGATGAGCTGGTGGCCTCTTCAAGAATGAGGTTCAAACCTAAGAAATCCCGAAGTCTCTCACTGCGAAAAGGAAAAGTGGCAGATTCAGTCAAATTCATGGTAGCCAACCAAGCCATCCCCACTGTCACAGAAGAGCCAGTAAAAAGTCTCGGAAGATGGTATGATGACTCCCTGAAAGACACACAAAGGGGATGTGAAACCAAGCAAACAGCAGAAGAAGGCCTGAAGAAAATAGATAACTGCGGACTGCCAGGCAAATACAAAGTCTGGTGTCTACAGTTCATGCTGATACCAAAGCTGCTGTGGCCACTGCTAATCTATGACATTTGCACCAGCACAGTCGAAGCAATGGAAGCCAAAATCAACAAATACACAAGAAAATGGCTCGGTGTCCCACCTGGTCTCACTGATGTTGCATTCTACTGTCGTCAAGCAATGCTGAAGCTACCTCTCAAATCCATAGTGGAGGAATACAAAGTTGGAAAAGCAAGACTGTTGAGCATGCTGGAGGAATCGGAGGACAATATCGTGAGAGCAGTTCATCCAAAACTGAGAACTGGCAGAAAGTGGAAAGTCCAAGAGGCTGTAAACAATGCCAAGAGAAACCTCAGCATCAAAGAAATAATTGGACACACGCAAACCAACAGACAGGGACTGGGAGCAACAAAAATGCAGTGGTGGTCCAAAGCCAAAGGGAAGGAAAAAAGAGACATGATCATACAGGAGTTGAAGGAAGAAGAAGATGTCAAAAGAGTGCAGAAGGCAGTCCAGCAAGGTCAACAGGGGCAATGGACAACATGGGACAGTGCACTCCAAAGAAGTCTCAGCTGGAACGATATGTGGCACATGGCTCCTCTAAGGATAAGCTTCCTCCTCAGATCTGTATATGACCTGCTCCCCTCGAATGCAAACTTAGTGAAATGGGGGAAAGCAGACGACCCAGCATGTCCGCTCTGTCAGAAGAAACAAACAGTGGAACATGTCCTAAGCTCTTGCAAAGTAGCGCTAGCCCAAGGAAGGTATACATGGAGGCACAACCAAGTTCTGAAAGTGATCACAGATGTGGTTAGCGAAAAAACCATGACCCCAAACGCACCAATTGCTATGACAACGTTCTACAAAGCAGGAGGGAAACAGGTCTGGCCCGAAAGGGCTATGACAACCAGCACATTGCCAAAGGGTCTTCTGGATGGAGCAGTCGACTGGGAGTGTACAGCAGACCTCCCAGAGTGGAGAAATTACCCAGATGTCATCAGCAAGACAGGCATGAGACCAGACATCGCTCTCCACTCTGACTCCTCGAAACAAGTGATTCTGATAGAACTCACTGTGCCATACGAAAGCAGAATGGAAGAAGCACATATCTACAAGACCGAAAAATACGCCGGTCTTGCCAGCACCCTGAAGAAAGCAGGTCTGCGGGTCAAAATCTTCGCCATAGAGGTCGGGGCAAGAGGGTTTGTGGGCACCTCCGCTTATGATCTCATGAAACAACTCGCCATTTCTGGGAAGAAGAGGACTAGAGCCCTTAAAGCGATGGCAGAGGCAGCAGAAAGGAGCTCAAGCTGGATCTGGGCAAGGAGGAACCAAAAAAGTGAACTTCATAAGGATTAAATTCCCTACAGATGATGTGTGCCCCGTTAGCACATTGGTAAAACCGCGTACCGCAGTTCTGAAGCGCAGAATAGCCCAGGTTCGATCCCAGGCGTGGGAAAAAAAAAAAAAAAATAGACAACAGCAGAAGGGCATCCAGGAGTCATGACCTGGATGTGGCCCGGCCCCCCGAGAGTGTAAGGAATTCAGGGCCGAAACACTTGTCTAAAGGGGGTTACTTCTCTGAAGACCTTCTGTTGTCTAGCTCTCCCTAGAGTTTCTTTATACCTAATATAATGTAATGTAATGTAATATAATAATATAATATAAAATATAATATAATATAATATATAATATAAAATATAATATAATATATAATATCATATCATATCATATCATATCATATCATATCATATCATATCATATCATATCATATCATATCATATCATATCATATCATATCATATCATATCATATCCATATCCATATCCATATCCATATCATTTCATATCATAATCCATATCATAATCCATATCATAATCCATATCCTATCCTATCCTATCCTATCCTATCCTATTATATTATTATATATTATATTATTATATATATCATAGAGATATGATATGATATGATATGATATGATATGATATATATGATATAATATCATATATATATATAATATAATATAATATAATATAATATAATATAATATAATATAATATAATATAATATAATATAATATAATATAATATAATATAATATAATATAATAAAATTATATAATATAATATATATATTATATTATATTATATTATATTATATTATATTATATTATATTATATTATATTATATTATATTATATAATATAAATATAATATAATATAATATAATATAATATAATATAATATAATATAATAATATAAATTATAGTGATGATACTACTGCTCCTACTTCTTCTACTACTACTACTATTACTACTACCACCATCACCACCACTATTACTACTAATACTACTAATGATGATGATGATGATAATAATGATAACAACAACAATGACGATGATGACGATGACGGTAATAGTAATGAATGGTACTGACGAGGCGCATATTCTAGATGCTTAAATCAAATCAAACCGAACAGTTTCGCCATTCACTCAAACATTCATTCACAGTGACAGTAACAATTTAAAGAGTGCAAAGAATACAAACAGTTCAAAGAATACAAAGAGTACAAAGAGATCAAAGAGTACAAGAATACAAAGAATACAAAGAGTTCAAATAATACAGAGTACAAAGAGTTCAAAGAGTACAAAGAATACAAAGAGTACAAAGATACACACACTCACGTACACACACATACATACACACGTGCACGCACACACAACACACGCACGCACGCACACACACACACACGTACACACATACACATACGTGCGCACACACACACACACACACACACACACACACACACACACACACACACATCAAACAAATCAAACATTCAGCCAGAACCATTACTGCAATAACACCATGGCCTCGTGGGTTGGCTGACTCTTTGAACAGTGACACTGACTTTTCATCTGATATCTGGAGCTCAGTCTCAGCTTGCAACATTAACAACAGGCCATTTGGCAACCCATCTCACACGTTTCTGTCATTCTGGTGACGTCAGCTTAGTGTTTTCATGTTCCTTTCCCTTGCCAGCGCATAAGCGTTTTCGCAGGGTCTGAAATCTACCAGGCAGATTGGTGGAGCGCATAAGGAATTGTCGGAGTTCGATGAATCCCACTTGAACTTTATGAGTAAACAAAATTGTCGATGCGAAAACAATCACATGAATTAAATTTGACTAGACAATGCTAGTAATTTGGTGGTGGTGATGGTGTTTCGTGGTTGTTGATTTTACACACACATACACACACGCACACACACACACACACACACACACACACACACACACACACACACACACACACACACACACACACAAGGACATATATACAATAAGAGAATAAAGAGAGAGAGACAGACAGACAGACAGACAGAGACAGAGAGAGATTATTAGGGGGGGGGGGGGGGTTGCAACTCTTGAATTTTGGGGAAAAGAAATGTTTTAGCACTATGATATTTCCAGAACCGTAATTTTGTTAAGATTAATAAATAGATGTGTATCAGGAAATAAGCAGACTTACATCATCATCATCATCATTACCATCACCACCACCACCGCCGCCGTCATCATCATAATCGTCGTCGTCGTCATCAACCAGTCATTTATTATCAGGTTACCATGAGAGTGCATTATGAAAGAGATAATCATCATCATCATCATCATCATCACCATCATCATTACCGTCATCAGCCGGTTATCTATTGTCAGGTTACCATGAGACTGTACTGGCGTATTACACTTATACAGATCTCATCATGGAAATAAGTGAACCAGACACGTTATGAATGAAACGTGAGAAATGCTAAAATAAAATGTCAGGATCGAATCGGACCTTAAACAATCCCTGAAATGGCCGTAAGACATTGATAGAGTTAAAACAAATATAAGACAGGTGAACAAAATAATTTGTAAAACAGATTCAATTGAATAAATCAATAAATCAATAACTAAACAAACGAGTGGTTAATCAGACTTTTTTTTTTTACCCGCTAGCTGTTGTAAACAAACTGTTTTCTCCTGACAGCCGGCAAGCGATCCCCACCAGGAATTCCCGCATCTCACGTGCACTCCAGTGACCCTAGTGGCCAACCAGACGGACCGTGAACCCGACAGGATGGTGAGTCCGCAGGAAGGAGCGTCCATGGCCAGGGAACTGAGCTGTGTGGCCTTCACGGAGCTGTCGGTCCGCGAGGACATTGACAGCGTGATGGAGGTCTTCGAGGACCTCTTCATCTCCTACCGCAAGGTACACAAGATGCTCAAAGGTCAAGGACATTCCTGGGCTCTGACCAGTCTGGAACGCCTGGCTCATGTGGGAGGAGGGAGAGCGGAGAAAGATCATGGAGGGAGGAGGAGGGGGGAGGAATGTGGAGGGGGAGGTGGAGGAGGAAGAAGAGGGAAGGAGGAAGGGGAGGTGTGAGAGAGTGTCGAGGTCCTTTTCTACTGTGTCTTTAGGTTCGCCAAGTGGTGGGGGGTGGTGGTGGTAGTTTCAGGACGCGTCGGCGTGAGGCGTTGGTTAGTTAGGGAGCTTGGTTGTTGCTTGTAGTTAATGTTGTGATATCATTGTTGATTTGCTGGTTAGTTTGAGTTTCAGTTTCTCAAGATGACTTTTCTGTGCTGGGAATGAATTCCATAATGCACTAATGTCACAAGTGCCATGTGATGGAGAATATCCAGAATGATCATGGCACAAGGCTAAAGCTGGTGATTGTTGATGATTGTGTTGTATAATACTTTACTAACTCTTTCTGTCTTCTTATGCCGTTAAGCGTCGAGGGGAGATGCAGCTTTTGGATATGGGCCAGATGGGTAGCGTCTGCCATAGTTAGATTGAATCTTTCAGTTGTTTCTTTCACATCTTCTGTCCATCATTTCCTGACGCCCCTTTCCTTTGGATCCATGCCTTTTTCATGTTGTAAGCTTTATATGCTGGCTGTTGGCTTGGAAACTTCATGAGGTGACCGAACCATTTCAGCCTCTGTTGGGGAGTAGTCAGCATATAATAAAAGATAAGTTTGGTTTCTGTCATTCCTTATATGATGTCGGTTTAGGTGTGCATGTAGGAGAGTGGGAGGGGGTGGGAGATGCGAATGGGTATGAAAACAGTGTGCATGCAAGTAGGTCAGTGCCTGTGCTAAACTTTTAATGTGTCAGCAAAGATTCTTAGCTGTTCATTGATGCAAAAAAAAGATTAATCCTTTCACTCCTGCACCCTGTCCACCAGCATTCTGCATTGTCAACCATGCTAGCAAAGCAAAAACTTAAACCCTTTGACTTCCTGCAGGAAACTGGTGGATAAGAAGAGGGAGTCAAATGGTTAAGTCTTTGCAGTCGGTGGGGGATTGGAAGGGTTAAATGCCACCCTCCCCCCCCCCCTCAATTCAGTTGGTCAGAGCGACCTACTGCTAACAGGGGGTCGTTCATTCAATCTTCCCTAAGGAATAGGGAGACGGGGGGGGGGGGGGGCCGCAAATATGAGGGGAAGTGAGATGAATTCTGTAATTTGAAAAGTGGCCATGCCATACAAAATTTGTTTTATGCTGAAGAGGGCCCCAGGCTGAAACTATGAAAACTATGATGCACTGGCTGAAGTAGTGTGTGTGTGTGTGTGTGTGTGTGTGTGTGTGTGTGTGTGTGTGTGTGTGTGTGTGTGTGTGTGTGTGTGTGTGTGTGTGTGTGTGTGTGTGTTTCTTTTTCTTTTTCCTGTTTTTTCTTTTCTGTTTTTTTTTTTCTCTCTCCTTTTTTTTCTTTTTTTTTGTTTGTTTTGTTTTTGAAATTGCAGAATTCATCTCAATTCCTCTCAGACATCATATTTGCCTCCCTTCTTCCCAGTTCTTACCATTACTCACAAACACATTATGATTTCGTTTTAGTTCTTTTCTCCCACTGGACGAAACAGCGGGGAAGTTTCAGTCATTTTTTTTCTAAATTTTGTATCTGGTGTTTGTTTGGTTGTGGTCTTACGCTTGACAAAGGCCAGTTGGCTGAAAATTTGCGCCTGTCTTGTCTGGTTGTATTAAATACGCGTTTTGATTCTACTGTCGTGTTTTTCTGGTTCCCGGTGGTATCAACTTAGTTTCTCATAGGTCCCTTCATTCTCTTCTCCTCATCTCTCTGACCTTACTTATGCATAGGATTTTGTGTAGGCTTAAGGAGTCTCCAGCGGGAGAAAAGTAGCAGAATGATTCAGACGTTCACCTGACAATAACTAAACTCGAGGTTCCAGAGTTTGTTTACTGTTGGGGCCTCGACTTTTCTCCTCAGTTTGACCAAAAAAAATCAAACTGAACATCTAGTCCTTCGGAATGGGACGAAAAAAAGGTCGAACCTGTGTGTCTTTTGGTCTGCGCACGTTAAAGATCCACGGGAGTCAAAAATCATGAAAGAACAGGGCATTCGTCCGGATGCCTTGGAATCAAACATTAGAGAGCTAGGTTGATTTCCCAAGTCCCTCTCCGTGAAGGCCAATTGAGGCCAATTAGCCTCCTTGACTTTCTGAAGTTGTAGTCTCCCCCACGCCCCACCCCACCCCCACCCCAAAAATGGGTTGCTGGTCACTGCGGTAACACGTTCTCAAAGAGAAGAGAAGCCCGAGTTTCACATAGTAATTCCACTGTGACAAAGAAAAAAAATGAAGAACAATAACTACAATCGTGAATTATAATAAGATAAGGAAGTACGGACAGATTTGGGCGGATCGATTGGGAATTGTCCGAATATCTTGAGCATACCCTAAGCTCCTTACTCAGGACTGGGGCTGTTTTCTCAAAGCAGGCGACGAGCGTGGTCACCAGTATATCAGGAAGATCAGAATGGTCAGCTAAAATCGTCATCTTCTGGTGTTCATGAGTGTGTGTCAATGATCTGCGTTTGTGTGTGTACTGGTCTTTACCATGATGTACATTTCACTGGTACATAAATGAATAAATGAATTAAGAAGAAATATATATATATATAGCAACAGTTTGTAAATAGGTTAAGAAATAAATGTTCATGATTTTTCAAAAGAAGTGCAACTTTCTTGTGTTTGAATATGGATGCGTTTGCAGCAGAATGAGAGAAGAGAGAGAGGAGAGAGAGAGAGAGAGAGACAGAGAGAGGAGGGAGAGAGAGAGAGAGAGGGAGAGAGAGAGAGGGAAAGAGAGAGAGAGAGAGGGAGAGATTTGATCATTGATTATACTTTTTATCGTGAGACCATTGACATAATGGAAAGACACATGCGCACACTACGCACATACGAACATATTATATACATACATACCACCAAAAATATATGTACATACGTCTATAGAAAAAATACATACATACGTAGACTTATACACTGATCCTATGAAAAAATATCTCATTCCCTCACACACACGCGCGCGCACACACACACACACATACACACACACACACACACACACACCACACAACACACACACACATAACCACACACACACACAACACACACACACAACACACACAACACACACACACACAACACACACACACACACAACATACTTAGACTGTGAACGGCGTAGGTGATTACGGAAAATGTAAAATGGGACAGGCTAAGAAAGTCCGGACTCAGGACTTTGGAGTAATTGTTTGGAGTTATTTCAAGAGGAATTCATCCCATCTGGACAACTCCATATGCGCTCCACCCAAATCTCCAGCAATTATCTGACAGGCTTCTTGAATTTGACCAAAACCCTATGCGCTGACAAGGTCTTGAAATGGGACAGGGGAAGAAGGGACTTATCAAACACTAAGCTGACACCACCAGAACGATGGAAACATTAAGATGGACAGTGAACAAGCCGTTTCTTAATGTTGCGGGCTGGGACTGAACTCAGGATATTAGATCTTGAGTCCAGCTTACCTGCGTGAAGTTTTTTTTTTTAAACTTTGTGTATTAATTTTCAAGTATATAGCATTTACAAACATCTTGAAATGTACACAATGCGTAATCAACACATCTAACAGAATATAGAAAGAACAATTATTCGTTGCAATAGATATACATACATATATGTATACCGATATGTATGTACACATATACACATCTACATACATATGTATGTATATATACGCACATATACACATACACACACATGTATATATATGCATATATATATATCTACAGTGTATATATATATATATATATATATACATATATGCGCACATACACATACATACACAATATTATATACACACATGCACACACACACGCACACACACGCACACACACACACACACACACACACACACACATACACACACACACACACACACACACACACACACACACACACACACACACACACACACACACACACACACAACCCGCGCAGAGTCTATGCAAGATGGATTCGTCGCTCTCAAACAATTTCATATGCATTTCACCCTGAGTAGGCAACAGTTGTCAAGCCGACTTCTAAAATCTCAGCCAAACCTTATGCGTTGGCAAAATCCTGAACTGGGGAAGAGAGGGATACACGTGGAACACTAACATTGTAAAGATTGGAGCATTAAGACGGGCAGCGACCAAGCCAAGTGGCCTTCGTCAAGCGTAAACAAACGACGACAAAGAATAAATGTACAGCACTTCGTCATCATCATCATCAAGTGCCCTACCACATGGCGTTGGCGATCATGGCCCTCCATATGCATCTATCCCTTTTTGCCGCAAGCACATCTTATAATAATAATAATAATAATAATATATTTTATTTATATAGCGCAAAATCTTGACAAAATCAAATCTAAGCGCTGAGCGTATACATGCACACATACCTACATACATATGAGCGTATACATGGATACATACATGCTTACATACTTACATACATAAATCTAAGCTGAGCGTATACATGCATACACACATGCATACATAAATCTAAGCGTATACATACATACATACATACGTACGCACATGCATACATAATAATTACAATATTTATATAGCGCAAATCTCGACAAAATCAAATCCAAGCGCCGAAAAGACACACACGCACACACGCACGCACGCACGCACACACACCACACACACACACAACACACACACACACACACACACACACACACACACACACACACACACACACAACACATGCATGGCCACAAATGGGGAGAAAAGAATAAAAGCAAGAATAAAACCAATGGAAAACCACAGAGAGCACATCATATACAATTATATATTAAAACAAAGTGATTCCCCTCCGAGCGGAGACAGGCTGCAGAGGGGGGTTGAGTGAGGTTAGGATTTTATGCAGAGGAGAAAAGGTGAGTTTTGAGAGCGGACTTGAAGGAGGCAAAAGTAGGTTGCTGACGGACTGAGAGAGGAAGTTTGTTCCGGGAGAGTGGACCAGAAACAGAGAAGGCTCGTGGACCATAGGTATTGAGCTTAGTGCGTGGAAAGCGAAAAGTCAGAGGATCGGAGGCAGAGCGGAGGGTACGTGAGGGAACATAGATCTCAAGTAGGCTTGACAGGTAATCGGGGGCTGCGTTATTGAGGCTTTTGTAGCACATGGTGTCTAGTTTGTACTGTATGCGCTTTGATACAGGGAGCCAGTGAAGTTGTGCCAGGAGAGGAGATTTGTGGTCAGCTTTTTTTTTTTGAGTACAAGGCGTACAGCATTGTTTTGAATGCGCTGTAGGATGTGAATGGTGGAGGCAGGAAGACCAGACAGGAGTGAATTGCAATAGTCAATGCGAGACATTATGAAGGAGAGAACGAGTTTTGCAGTTGTTTCGACAGAGAGATACTTCCTGATCAGGCTTATACGATGGAGATGATAGTAGCAAGATCTGGCAGTTTGAGAAACAAAGTTGTTCATGGACAGGGTAGAGTCAATGCAGACACCAAGGTTTTTAGCTGAATCAGAAATTGGGACTGATGTGTTACATAATGGGAGAAAGAGGAGGCAGCTGAGAAAGTTTCTGACGGGTGCCAATGAGGATAGCTTCTGTCTTGTCGTCATTAAGCTGAAGTCTATTGTGTGTCATCCAGTTCTTAATGTCCGAGTAACACTCAGTGGTGCGAGTCAACAGGCGCTGTATATTATCAGGTGACACCCTCTGTGTCCTCAGCCACTCTGCAAGTCCGTCCAATATTTTCTCCCTGGGTCTACCTGGTGCTCTCTTTCCCTCCAGCTTTCCTGTTGTGACCAGGTGCTGTAATTCGCCTTTCCTCATAAAATGTCCTATAAATGTTTGTCTTTTCCTAATCTTCTTTATTAATGATCTTATTGTGTCTGCCTCCTTCAAGACTGTCTCGTTTGTTTTCTTTGCTGTCCATGGAACTCTCAAAATTCTTCTTAGAAACCACATTTCAGCTGCCTCAATTTTTTTTCTGGCTTTGCTTGTTGACTGTCCACGCCCACAAACGTACAACAGTATCAGTTTCTATATAACATTCAGGAACTCTCATCCTGATGTTAACTGATAATTTATTATCATGATAGGCATTTGTTGGTAAGAATGCTTTTCGTCTTCTAGATGGAAATAAAAGACACACTCCACATCTACAATATGACTGAGTGACCAGGCTTCCCGTCTGACCGTTCACTGTCAGCATCATCTCTTTGCAACACCTTCAGACACAAACGGATAAAATAAATGTTGATATACATGTTCTGCACGGGATGAAAAGCCATACAGGCTCAGATCTCGCGTTGTGTCACCTGTCACGTGTCACCTCTGACCTCCTCGTGACAAGCACGAGATCAGGAACATACCACATGACTGACGGGTGATGTCAGTTATTTGTGTCACGTGAACTCCGCTCGGATGGCGTTAATGACCTTGAAGTCAGGTCACGGAGGTTCATGGTGACCTCTCCGTTTGATCCAACGTCACTATACCATACTGGTCAGCTGTCACACCAGTCTTCACGCTGATATTAACATCAGCCAAGTGACTGAACTGTTTCACTTTGCGCTGACTCCACAAAGAATAATAAATGAATGAACAAGTAAGTGGATAAATAAGTAAATAAGTTGCAATACACTAAGTTAAGGAAAAAATGAATAAAAAAGACACACAACCAAAAGAAAAAAAATCATAGATAAGTTATGAATATACAGACAACAAATACACAAACAAATGAAAAAATAGATGCTCATATCAATAAACGAATAAATGAATAGGCAATCAACAAAGAAACAATGTGAATGAAATATACAGGCACACGAATCAAAGAAACATACAAACATTAAACATGAAAAGAAAACAAAATGGCATGGAACATCAAAGGAAATAAGAGGGAAGCAGGGAGAATTTTAAATATCAACTAAGCAACATAACTCTTGAGAGTCACGGAGTTATCTCCCTGTAGAATTTCTCAAGTCCAACACAGTTTGCGCTACCCATTCATCTAGCATAGATGCAGCCACAAAGCATAAAAAGGAATGTTCTGAGCTTACAACTTTATGCTTTGTGGCTGCGTGTATGCTAGCTGAATGGGTAGCGCAAACTGTGTTGGATTTGAGAAATTCTACATGGGAGATAACTCCGTGACTCTCAAGAGTTATGTTGCTTGGCAGGGAACATGTAAAACAGTCTGTGTTAGTATTATGGTTTGCATCAAGTTATAATGCTTTGTGTCGAGTAATTTTGCTTTTATAGTCAATGCATGTTACACATCTGTACAAAAACAAAGCCAAGTCGTTGTTATTGTGCTTTTTATCATGTTATAATGCTTTGTGTCCAGTTATTTAGTTTTGTGTCATTATATGTTACGCATCTATACAAAAAAACTAACTCGTTGCTATTATGCTTTGTATCAAGTTATAATGCTTTGTGTCAAGTCTTTTTTTTTTTGTCAATACATGCTACACGTCTGTACAAAATCAGAACTAACTCATTGTTATTATGCTTTGTGTCCAGTTATAACGCTTTGTGTCAATATGTGTCACACATCTGTACAAAATCAGAGCTCATTGGATTCGGGGATGTTTTCATACGTGCATTTTAGAAATCTCCAATCTGTTTTGACCATTTCAATTCACAACTGAATGTTAAATGAAAAAAATGAAAACAACAATAACAACAACAACAACACTAATCATCATCATCATCATCATCATCATCATCATCATTATCATCATCATCATCATCACATTCACCATCATAATAATAACCATAGTAGTAATAATAATGATGATACTGATAATAATACATAGTAACAATAATGGTGATGATGATGAAGATGACGATGATAATAACGATAGTAATGATAATAATAAGAAGAAAAGAAAAATGTAAAAGGTAGAGACTGTGGCTGTATGAAATGGCATACCCCTTGGACTGTGGGTTTGAGAAAATGACCTCTAACAATTTCACACACTACCACGTCACATTGTTACGTTACCCTAATTCCGTTCAGCAGTAATGTTTGTTAACTGTTACAGCATAGGAAAGCCAAGAGACAAAAACTTTTTCCCAGCGATGTGCTGCATGTTTGACTACAAAGAATTATTGAAGTTAGTTCAAGAGGGACTCATCGCCCTCAAACAGCTCCATATGCGCTCCACTCAAATCCGCCAGCAATTATCTGACAGATTTCCTGAGCCTGCACAAAACCCTATGTGCTGGCAAGGTCTTGAAACGGGGAAAGGGGAGAAGGGACCTACCAAACACTAAGCTGACACTACCAGAATGATGGAAATATCGCAGAAATGACTCATGTAGAAACAGGCCCATACATGCACTTCAGTCTGAGCCAAGATGTTGACAATGTCTGGCAAGGCAGACGAACTAGCCTGTAGTAAAAGCTTAGGATTAATCAACGTACAACCCCTCATTTAGAAACAGGCCCTTACGGGTACTTCAGTGCACTCCAGCATCGGGCAGCACAGCCGTTCTCACACTTATGTACACTGTAAACGAGACAGTTAACCAATAGAGCCATCTGTAAACGCAGCTCTGCTGGGACGTTTTCAAAGATCGCCAGTGGAAGAGAGCGGTCCATTGTTTCAGTGGACAAGTTCTGGCTGTGCTTGTCCACGTCAACCCCTCCTTCATGCATTCACTGATAGAAGAACATTCTAGAAGGTCATGTTAAGACAGGCGGGGTCAGAGCCCCAGTGTGTTCTGATCCACGCTCTATAAATGAAAAGGGAAAATAACACAGAGGGGAATACAAGCCCACGGAAAAGAGTTGACAGTCGTAGTGGGAGACAGACCACTCAGCCTGGCAGAGGTGCTGAGCCTTTGCCAGAAACATGTAGTCAAGATACGTTGATATTTCATTTCAGTGTAGAGTTTTAGGGCTGATAGATAAAGAAGTAGGATTGCTTTAGGACGCAGGCAAATAAGAATAAGAGGATGAATGATTATGCTTTAAGTTGAACATGCTTAATTAAAGAAACCATATTGATTTGTAATACTGTGTGGACTGCTTTTGAAACTTATTGCTTGTATGCTTAGTGCGTTTCTACTCGTCTCTCTCCTTCTTACTCCTTGTTCAAGAAACATTAACAGGCAGCGAACAGGCCAGTTTTTAATGTTGCGGGCTGGGATTGAACTCAAGATATCAAATCTAGAGTCCATGGCTCTACCAACTAGCCAGCGTAATAATAATTAAAAAAAAAAACTTGCATCGACCGGGAATCGAACCCGGGTCACCCGCGTGGCAGGCGAGTATTCTACCACTAGACCACCGATGCTTCATGTACAGAGAGCACACTGCGTGTTTATTCTATCAAATTATGCAGTGTGCTTGGAAAGAAAATGATCCAATGAAGACCGTATATGTCGATCAAAAGTTCGATTTGAAACATTTTAATGACATTTTTAAGTTGAATTTGTACACTTTAACTAAATATTTAAGACAGGTTGATAAGTCTAAATACCTGGGAACGATCATTTCACCAGACGGCAGATGCACGTCAGAAATAACCAGCAGAATCGGCCAAGCCAAAACAGCATTCAAGAAGACGAAAAGCATTTTTACCAAAAATGCCTATCAATTAACATTAGGAAGAGAGTTCTTGAATGTTATGTAGAACCAATACTGTTGTACGGCTGTGAGGCGTGGACAGTCAACACGCAAAGCCAGAACAAGATTGAGGCAGCCAAGATGTGGTTTCTCAGAAGAATGTTGAGAGCTCCATGGACACCAAAGAAAACAAACGAGACAGTTTTGATGGAGGCACACACAAGAAGATCATTAATATAGAAGATTAGGAAAAGACAGGCAACATTTATAGGCAATTTTGTGAGGAAAGGGGAATTGGAGCACCTGGTCACAATAGGAAAGCCAGAGGAAAAAAGAGGAGAACCAGGTAGACCCAGGATGAAAACATTGGACGGACTTGCAGAGTGGCTGAAGACAAAGAGGGTGGAAGAGATGCTTGAGGCAACAAGAGATAGAAACAGAAGGAAGGCCATGATCGCCAACGCCATGTGGCAAGGCACTTGATGATGATCATCATCATCATAACTAACCTTTGGTGTCAATGGAGTGTGTTTCAGCTGAAAACTTTGAAAATTACCAAGAATGCTGAAAACTTTGAAAATTACCAAGATCATCCTCACTGCCTGCTTTTGACTCTACTGTTTCTCTGCTTCACGACCTAATGTCATATATATATATATTATATTATATATATATATATATATATATATATATATATATATATATATATTGAACATTACTTTACGACATTCTTACTTAGATTTTTTCTTTGACATTCCTTCCTCCCTTTGGGGAATTAATTGGGTACATATATGAGAAAGCGGAGGAAGAAGAAGAAGATGAGATCGGACGGGACGGGACAAGACAAGACAGGTTAGGACTGGCCAAGACAGGCCAGGACAGGACAAGATAAGACAAGACAAGACAAGACGAGACGAGTCGAGACCAGACCAGACCAGACCAGACCAGACCAGACCAGACCAGACCAGACCAGACCAAACCAGACCAAACTAGACCAGACCAGACCAGATCAGATCAGATCAGATCAGAACGACTCTGTAATTCAACTAAAAAACAACAACTACAACAACAAAAACCGTCATGAGTGCTTATGCCCCAATAATGACAAAATCCAGTTGATGGCAAAGCAACTTTCTATGCAGAGGTCGACTCTACCATTGCTGCAGTCAACCACAAGGACAAGCTCATCATGCTTGGAGACTTCAACGCTCGAGTCGGAGTAGGCTATTCCATGTGGCGTATCGTTCTTAGACGTCATGGCACTAGCAATTGCCACAGCACTAGACTGATGTCGCTGTCATCATGGCTGGTTGGCACTGCTGATAGAACCGTGGACTCAGGTCCGGATGTCTCGAGTTAACCCCCACCTGGAACAACAACAGCAGCAACAACAAAACAAAGGAAACAAAGCAAAACAAAACAAAGAAAAGGCCCATCTAAATGCTTAATTATTCTGGAAGTGTCAGCTTACTGTTTCATGGGTGTCGTCCCCTCCCCCCTCATCCATCTTCCGCCCCATTTCAAAGGAGCAAAGAAAGTGACAGAAAAGAGGAAGTTCCTGGCACAGAATTCCCAGATGGGTGGGTATACTATTAATACTGAAGGAGCCCCCCTTCCCCTCCCTCCCCCCCGGCGTCTCCATGGAGTCTGTGGGACATGACAAAACGAGTTAGTAGATTCATCATCATCATCAGGTGCCTTGCCGCATGGCGTTGGTGATCATGGACTTCCATCTGTCTCTATCTCTTGTTGCCCCAAGCATCTCCTCCACCCTCCTCGTCTTCAGCCACTCTGCAAGTCCGTCCAGCATTTTCTCTCTGGGTCTACCTGGTGCTCTCTTTCCCTCCAGCTTTCCTGTTGTGACCAGGTGCTCCAAATCCCCCTTCCTCATAAAATGGCCTATGAATGTTGCCTGTCTTTTCCTAATCTTCCTTATGAGTGATCTACTTGTGTCTGCCTCCATCAAAACTGTCTCGTTTGTTTTCTTTAATGTCCATGGAACTCTCAACATTCTTCTTAGAACCCACATCTCGGCTGCCTCAATCTTGTTCTGGCTTTGCTTGTTGACTGTCCACGCCTCACATCCGTACAACAGTATTGCTTCTATATAACATTCAAGGAGTCTCTTCCTGATGTTAACTGATAGGCATTTGTTGGTAAGAATGCTTGTCATCTTCTTGAATGCTGTTTTGGCTTGGCCGATTCTGCCAGCTATTTCCGATGTGCATCTGCCGTCTGATGAAATGACCGTTCAAAGGTATTTGAACTTATTAACCTGTGTCAAGGTTGTGCCATTTGCTGTTATTTTGCATGAGGGGATTTCATGTTTTTTACTGATCACCATGACTTCAGTCTTCCTGCTGTTTAGTTTCAACCCCTTACCTTTGCTTTCTATTTCTAGTATATTCACAAGCTTTTTGTAGGTCCCTTTCATTTTCTGCAATTAGCACGGTGTCATCTGCGTATCGAATGTTGTTTATCATTTCCCCTCCAACCTTTAATCCACGGTCTTCTTCTATGCGCGTAATTTCAAACAAATATATGAGAAAATTTGAAACAATCTTGAGTAAAGATTAATGCCATTTAAACGTTAGTAGATTAGCTAGAAAAAAGAAGGGGGTCAAGATGACCAACCACACAACAACGTCAGCTGCAGAGAAAAGAGGACAAAACGTCAAATCGTTCCTCTAATCCACAAACAGGAAAGATCGACGACCACCTTCTGTCCAGAAAGCAGCAGATGATTCTGATGATGCTAAGCACAGGCCACAACCAGCTTAACGCAACAGCAGGACTCTGCCGTGTGCCCGAGATGTCCACTTCATTTCTAACCCTTGTAACAGCAGGCATCACAATTCTCCAACGTTTTCTCAAGTAGCTCGATGCAGAAGCAACAACACAACTTCATATTTGGTGGAATGGTGGGTGGCTATTATCACCTCCTGTTACTTGGGTAAATACAATGTGGCATTAATGGAAAATGTTATGGCAAATCGATAAAAACATTTCAAATCAGGGCAGCTTTAAACTATGGTGGGTGAAGCCAGTGACTGGCGCGCGCGTCCCGCCTGGCACGACGGACCTAAAAATAAATGTTTAGGTCTGTGGCACTTTTCTGGGGTCGCAATAGGGCTACAGGCGTATCACTGTCAGTTTCAGCTTGACCATTCTATAACCGTACGCTCTACTCATGTACGTGTATGAATACGTGTGGAACCCTTATAGTGCCCCACTCTGCAATAACACGAGCATAGCGCGTACGCGGGGATGAAAATCTGTGAAGTAGCCCTTCTCACTCGATGTGTCGGGATCGGATGCTGGGGCCTTAGGAACCAACTTCACCAAGCTGCCTCTCTGGTCAAGGGGAACTAACATCTGAACTTTATTGCAACGATGCCACCTCTATGTAGTGGGGAGACAGGAGACATGGCCTACTGTAACTACATGTACTCTGACCACGAAGCTCCGTAATCCATAGAAGTACGCAGAAACTAAACATAAAATAAAATAAACTGCAATAAAATAAGATAAAGTAAAATAAAATAAAACGAAGTAATATAAAATAAAGAAAATGAAATAAAATGAAATAAAGTAAACCAAAATAAAATAAAACAAGATAAGCTAAAATAAACAGCCACACTCATCGCCAGATGCGACCTGACAATGTCAACGGCGAAAAGAAGAAGAAAAAATAAATTTATGATTCTTTTATTCATAGTTACCCCCACGAGCACCGTCAAGCTCAGCCTTGTCATGAAACAGCCATAAAATGTTAACGTGTGCTGCTGTTACATGTGAATGTCCATGTCGTGTATGTTTTCCTGCACAGAACGAAACATGAGCCCCTGTGAAATAAAAAACAAAACAAAAACAAACAAAACAAAACCCGCCAACAAGTCAACATAATGTACACGTACGGCGTGAAACACAAATGTCAAACTCGGTTTTCATGCAATTTTTAAGGGCCGTGTAACATTGTCCAGTGCCTTGCATTGGTACACTCCTGTACAGATGTCATTTATGCAGTGTGTTTTTGGTGTTGCAAACAGGTTTACTATTGGAGTGATTGAGGCAGCCGAGATGTGGTTTCTCAGAAGAATGTTGAGAGTTCCATGGACAGCAAAGAAAACAAACGAGACAGTCTTGATGGAGGCAGACACAAGTAGATCACTCATAAGGAAGATTAGGAAAAGACAAGCAACATTTATAGGCCATTTTATGAGGAAGTGGGATTTGGAGCACCTGGTCACAACGGGAAAGCTGGAGGGAAAGAGAGCACCGGGTAGACCCAGGGAGAGAATGCTGGACGGAATTGCAGAGTGGCTGGGGATGAGGAGAGTGGGGGAGATGGTAGGGGCAACGAGAGATAGAGATGGTTGGAAGTCCATGATCGCCAACGCCATGCGGCAGGGCACCTGATGATGATGATGATGACTATTGGAGTGATAGGTTCATTTCCCAGCTCCCTCCCCTTCAGGCCCAATTAGCCTTCTAATTTTCTAAAGTCTTCGTTAAAAAAAAGAAGAGCAGAAAAGGCGAGAAAGAGAAAAAGGATATCTGTGCGTGATAAAGAAGATGACAGGCTGGGTGTACCCTAGCTTTGCATCCTTTCTCTCTGTCTCTGTCTGTCTGTCTGTCTGTCTGTTTGTTTCTGTCTCTCTCTGTCTCTGTCTGTCTGTCTGTCTGTCTGTCTGTCTCTCTCTCTCTCTCTCTCTCTCTCTCTCTCTCGATGTCTATGTCTCTGTCTGTCTCTTTCTGTCTGTCTCTCTCTCTCTGTCTCTGCTTGTCTGTCTGTCTCTCCCCCCCCTCTCTCTCTCTCTATCTATCTATCTGTGTGTGTGTGTGTCTGTCTCTCTCTGTTTGTATCTCTCTCTCTTTGTCCGTCTCTCTGTCTGTCTCTCTCTATGTCTCTGTCTGTCTGTCTGTCTGTCTGTCTCTCTATCTGTCTTTGTCTCTCTCTATGTCTCTGTCTGTCTGTCTTTGTCTCTCTCTATGTCTCTGTCTGTCTGTCTTTGTCTCTCTCTCTCTATGTCTCTGTCTGCCTGTCTTTGTCTCTCTCTATGTCTCTGTCTGTCTGTCTCTGTCTCTCTCTATGTCTCTGTCTGTCTGTCTCTGTCTCTCAGACAGACAAACACAGACAGGCAAACACAGACAGGCAAACACAGACAGGCAAACACAGACAGGCAAACACAGACAGCAAACACAGACAGCAAACACAGACAGACAAAACACAGACAGGCAAACACAGACAAACACAGACAGGCAAACACAGACAAACACAGACAGGCAAACACAGACCAAACACAGACAGGCAAACACAGACAGGCAAACACAGACAGCAAACACAGACAAACACAGACAGCAAACACAGACAGACAAACACAGACAGACAAACAGACAGACAAACACAGACAGGCAAACACAGACAGAACAAACAGACAGCAAACACAGACAGACAGGCAAACACAGACAGACAGCAAACACAGACAGACAGCAAACACAGACAGACAGGCAAACACAGACAGACAGGCAAACACAGACAGACAAAACACAGAACAGACAGACAAACACAGACAGACAGGCAAACACAGACCAACACAGACAGCAAACACAGACAGCAAACACAGACAGCAAACACAGACAGCAAACACAGACAGGCAAACACAGACAGCAAACACAGACAGGCAAACACAGACAGCCAAACACAGACAGCAAACACAGACAGCAAACACAGACAGGCAAACACAGACAGGCAAACACAGACAGGCAAACACAGACAGCCAAACACAGACAGCAAACACAGACAGCAAAAAAACAAGACAGCAAACACAGACAGGCAAAACAACAGCGAAACAGACAGGCAACACAACAGCAAACACAGACAGACAAAACACAGAACAGACAGAAACACAGACAGCAAAACGACAGACAGGCAAAACACAGACAGACAAACACAGACAGACAACACAAACACAGACAGGCAAACACAGACAGGACAAAGACAGACAAACACAGACAGGCAAAACACAGACAGGCAACAAACACAGGCAAACCAGACAGCAAACACAGACAGCAAACACACAGACAAACAGCAGACAGGCAAACACAGACAGAGGCAAACACACAGACA
>JAPXFY010000017.1:51617456-51622456 GCA_030674185.1 Monoplex corrugatus
GAGAGAGAGAATGAGGGGAGAGAGAGACAGACAGACAGACAGACAGACAGAAACAGACAGACAGACAGACAGAAACAGACTGACAGAAACAGACAGAAACAGACAGACAGACAGACAGACAGACAGACAGACGGGCAGACAAACAGACTGACTACTGAGACAGAGGGAGAAAGGGAGTGGGCGAGAGAGAGAGAGAGAGAGGGACAGACAGACAGAAAGAAAAAAAGACATACTGAGACAGACACACACAGACAGACAGAGAAAGAGAGAGAGAGAGAGACAGACAGACAGACAGACAGGCAGACAGACAGACAGAAAAAGAGACAGAGACAAAGAGACAGAGTGAGAAAGACATAGAAACAGACACAGATGGACAGAGACAGAGATTTTCTTCCGCTTTATTTGTTTGTTTATTTATCCATTAAATTTTGTTTATTAATTTTATCTATTTATTGATCTATTCATTTTTGTTACATGGCGACATAATTTTGGCCAGATGATTTCTATAGTCCTACCAATCCCTGTGGTACAGTGGTCCACGAAACGGACTACCAACTGAAACGTTATGGGTTCAAAATTTCACTAGCCTTGTCAAAATCATTGTGGGGATTTTTCGGCTCCAACTGGCTCCTACCCACAGTTGACAGTGCTATGAGCTCAACGCAGGTGTCTGTATTTCTCAAGCCTGGTTGACGCCAGAATAGAATATTCATAATCATTCAGTTACGTTCATTTCTTTTTGTCCCAATGGATTTGCCACGTGAAACTCGGGCTTCTCTTCCCTTTCAAAGCGCGTCGCCACAGTGCAGCGCCACCCAATTTTTTACCAAGACTTTAGAAAGGTAAGAACGCTAATCGGCCTTCAAGGGAAGGGACCTGGAAATGAACCTATCTCTCCAATGTTGAATGCCTGGGTAGATTGGCGAATGCCCTGGTCTTCACGATTTCCAACTGTCCTGCGATCTTTAGCGTGTGCAGCCAGAAGGCAGACCGGTCCAACTTTCTTTTTGTCCCTCTCCGAAGGACTAAACCAAACAATAAGCCAAACAACTATGACACAAGACATTACTGTGTTCTACGACTTGTAGACCATTTTTATTGTGAGTAGATCAACTTTAAATGGGCAAAGTCCCAAATTTTCCCCTTCACCTCCACACCTCAGCGCCCCCCCCCCCCCCACCCCCATTCCTTGCTATTGAATCTTTCTCAACTCTGAACGGAACAGCGACAAGCGCCTATCCACACCGAGTCCCATGACTCCACGAAATATGAAAATCGAGATAAATAAACCTCTCAATCAACCTCAGTTCGATTTTCCAGTCAAACTGAGGAGAAAAGTGGAGGTCTCAACGGAGAACAAACCCCGGAGCCTCGAGTTTAGTTATTGGCAGGCGAAGGTCTGAACCATTCTGCCACTCCTCTCTGAAATTATAAAAGTAAGCGTAGAGTGCACGCCTGTCACGCTGTCTTCATCCAGAATGATACTCCATAGCATTATGGTTATCATCCACATCGTGAATATGATCATAGCGTTGTGAAAAATTGTCACAGATTTTGTGGCCATTAATATAGCGAAGAAAATGACACATAGCCAACCAACCAACCAACCAACCAAGCAAGCAAGCAAGCAAGCAAGCAAGCAACCAACCAACCAACCAAACCAACCAATCAAACAACCAACCAACCAACCAACCAACCAACCAACCAAACCAAACCAAACCAAATCCAACCAAATCCAACCAACCAACAACCAGCCAACCAACCAACCAACCAACCAACCAAACCAAAACAAACCAGCCAAGCAACCAAGCAACCAAGCAACCAAGCAACCAACCAAGCAACCAACTAACTAACCAACCAACCAACCAACCAAAACAAACCAAACCAAACCAACCAACCAACCTACCAACCAGCCAACCAACAACCAACCAACCAACCAACCAATCAACCAACCAATCAACCAACCAATCAACCAACCAACCAATCAACCAACCAATCAACCAACCAATCAGCCAACCAACCAACCAACCAACTAACACTATTTGTTAAAACGTTTATATCTGTGACTCCAAAAGGGTGTAGTGTTATGTTGGGACTGACACAGAATTAAGAACTGTACAACATTAACAAACACACCTCGTGTGACTACAATCGAATATTTACCGGCTTTGGTCAAACAGGTCAATTTATAATCCCCGAAATCATTCGTCTAAATCTTTGTTCTTAGTTGGATCTTTGATACGGTCTTTGATGTTATTGTGTTATTCATTCATCAGTTTACTTCATTATTTACACTGTTGTCTTTGTCTATATTACTTCGATGGAAGTTATTTTTGATTACCTGATGTGAGGATTGTCTGTTTGGTTGCTGGGCGTGGCTCGTGTGCATATTTCGTTGTTATCACTGCTACGCCAGTTTCTAATACAATATAATAAATCAAGTGTCAAAATGAATATATTGACAACAAACTAAATGTCTTAACGACAAAGCAAACTGCCAAATCATGTCACGAACGACAATGTCAACAATGAATCAGAATGTTTTAACAACGACCGAATAAATGCCTTGACAATAAGTCAAACAACTATGACAAGACATTACGGTGTTCTGCGACTTGAAGACCATTAGTAGTGTGCGTAGGTCAACATTAAGAGACCGAAGTCCTAACTTTTCTCCTTCATCTCCACG
The DNA here is from genome assembly GCA_030674185.1 of Monoplex corrugatus. Lineage (NCBI taxonomy): Eukaryota > Metazoa > Mollusca > Gastropoda > Littorinimorpha > Ranellidae > Monoplex > Monoplex corrugatus. The sequence continues at coordinate 51,620,146 of JAPXFY010000017.1, forward strand.
CCTCCGCTTCTCCGCCCCACCCCACCTCTACCCCCCACCCCTGGGGCTTCTGAATTTTCCCTCAACTCTGAATGGCGACAGCACCTATCCACACCCAGCCCCCTGACACCACGAAATATGAAAATCTAGATAAACAAACCTCTTCATCAAACGGTTTCTGACTCGCGAGAGCCATCGTCGAAGGGACATCCCAGCAGGGGGAACCCAATATTTGTATTTAATCAATCCTCATCGATCATCGTGGAAAGTCCCCCTACCTCCTGAAGCTACTACTGGAGAGGAGTAAAGCAAACTCATGAGTGACCTCCCTTCATCGATCATCGTTGAGCGACACTCTTGAGTTTCGAAGCTCCCAGCTGAGCGGTGAAAACCCAACTACTGAGTGATCTCCCTTGTTATTGTTGAGGCGTTATGACTCTTATGCTGCAGTGCTTTAAAAAATATTTGCTGTCGTCACATACGTGCTTCTTTTTTTTTTCTATGTTTGGGAAGAGAGAGTGAAGGACAGGAGAGCAGATTCGCATTTTCAATTATACAACAAAGAAACGAAGCAGAAAAATCAATTAGGTCTTGGTTTCGATTGGTGAATTAAATTTCAAACGCTGTGGTAAGATCCACTTACATGAAACAGATACCTCTCATGTTTGTTCTCTTTCTTATCTCCGAAACGAAAGAACAACAACAACACCAAATAGGTTTTCTCTTTCCTTTGACTAAAACAGTCGTATGAAGGCAATTGTTTACACACACACATACACACACTCACACACACACACACACACCACACACACACACACACACCACGCACGCACGCACACATACACATACACACGCACACATACACACACACATACAAACATACACACGCGTACACACACAGACACACAGACACACACACACGACCGCGCGCGCACACACACACACACACACACACACACACACACGCACGCACACACACACACACACACACACACACACAATATATATATATATATATATCAGGTTAATAAATTCAAATACCTGGGAACGATCATATCATCAGACGGCAGATGCACATCAGAAATAGCCGGCAGAATCGGCCAAGCCAAAACAGCATTCGGGAAGATGACAGGCATTCTTACCAACAAATGCCTATCAATTAACATCAGGAAGAGATTCTTGAATGTTTGTAGAACCATCTGTTGTACGGATGTGAGGCGTAGACAGTCAACAAACAAAGCCAGAACAAGATTGAGGCAGCGAAGATGTGGTTTCTAAGAAGAATGTTGAGAGTTCCATGGACAGTAAAGAAAACAAATGAGACAGTCTTGATGGAGGCAGACACAAGTAGATCACTCATAAGGAAGATTAGGGAAAGACAGGCAATATTTATAGGCCACTTTATGAGGAAGGGAGATTTGGAGCACCTGGTCACAACAGGAAAGCTGGAGGGAAAGAGAGCACCGGGTAGACCCAGGGAGAGAACGCTGGACGGACTTGCAGAGTGGCTGGGGATGAGGAGGTGGGGAGATGCTAGGGGCAACGAGAGATAGAGACAGATGAAAGTCCATGGTCGCCAACGCCGTGCGGCAGGGCACCTGATGATGATGATGATGATGATGATGATGATGATGATGCCTGTTCATCCGCCGGCTCGCACGAGAGTCCATCCACAGTGTATTTACAAAAACATAAGTTTATTTCAATAACAGAACGATACGAGCAGAGGCTGAGGTCAGAGAGGAGTGGGAGATGTACTTGCAGCAACAAGGGATAGATTCGTATGGAGGGCCATGATTGCCAACGCCATTCAGCTGGGCACTTGATGATGATGATGATAAGCACAGACAACAGCATACACAGCCCAAAATATGGGCGGAATTCCAATTCTCAGTTAAGGTAAGTTTTGTGGCGCATGCCATAATCATTTTTGACTCTCTCTCTCCTATCACATGGCATTGACTATGTTGGTGCATACGGAATTCATTCCGAACGCAGAGGCTGTCTTAAGAAAATAAAACTGAAACTTTGAAATAAACTATTCACCCTTCAAACTAGGTCTTTCTTTGACCTGATCTGTCCTCGTTCTCTCCTCCACGACTACCCAAAAAAAAAATCAGGTCAAGAACATTCGCACAAAAACTACTTGCCAAACAATCAAAACAAAAAAAGTACCCCCTACCCCCCCACCTCAAAAAAGAAAATAAATGAATATATGAATAAACAAATAAATACATAAATAGGTAAATAAATAATAAATAAACAAATAAATGAAAAATAGATCAAATGAATAAAAACACGTAAATGAATAAGGAAATAGATAAATGAATAA
>JAPXFY010000017.1:51627456-51659956 GCA_030674185.1 Monoplex corrugatus
CACCTGCTCCCTGCGACCCATTGTGTTGGAGATGGTCGTGCCATTACCAAACCGCTGGTAGTCTTTCCCTGTTTTCTTCATTCAGACCACCACGTCTGGTCTTCACGCGCTGTTTTTGTCTGTCTCACCTGTCCACGCGCACGCCAATCATGACTGATTTTCATGGAAAGCTTGGACTGGAATATTGCTTGTCTTTTCATGGGAGAAATGAAAGGTGTGATTTGTTATGTGAAAGTTGAAATTAAGATATTAGGCTAACGTAGGTGATTTCCACAGAGAAAAAAAAATATCTGCGAAAGATTTTGTGTCAAACCTAGATGAGAAATATTAGTGTCCTATTGAGCAACGTTCTGTGAGTAGAAAATATAAACGTGTGCCGTGAAAGATTTGGACAGGAATCATTACGTAAAGTAAGCACTGTATGATTTAAATTTATAAAGAAAGAAAGGAATCTAGCCATTCTGTCATGCAAAGTTTTCAATAGGTTAGGTTAACACATGTGATTCTGATGAGACCAAAAAAAATTTTTTTTTTTTCCTGTGAACCTCACATATGATCAACATCTTAGGTTCTAATGTCCAGCTGAAAATAGAAGTCTGGTTTGTGTATAGCATGCAACATACAGCCATGCATAAATCTCGAAAACAAATTCTCTTCTTGCTATGTAAAGGTTGGCATAAGAATGGAAATTCAAGCAAACAGATTATGGAAATTTGATCGAACAGACTGCCATAGTCACAACAGAGGTAGTGGGCAGTAATAATATTGATATAATATTCTCGCGGGATTGCAGGAGTAGTGGAGAAAGTGTGCTTTTGTCATATAAAGTTTGCCATAAAAATGACTGATGGGCTTTTGATGCAGTGTTCGACAGCAAGATGCCATAGACCAGTGCACGTTCTGAAAATGTAATAAGTGATTTTGTCCGGTAAAGGTCGCGATGATGTAAACAAACAAAACAAACAAACAAAAACCAGCTGAGTGATTGGATTTTAACCCTTTGACTCCCACACATTATCCACTAACAGCGAAAATCTAACGCTTTGACTCTTTCATCCCATCACCAGCTTCCTTCAGGAAGCTTGTCGATAGGATGAGGGAGTCAAAGTGTTAAGTTTTTGCTAGGAAGCTGGTGAACATGTGAGGGAGTCAAAGGGTTAAGTTTTTCGCTAGTAAACTGGTGATAAGTAAGGGAGTCAAAGGGTTAAGTTATTGCTAGGAAGCTGATGAATATGTGGGGGAGTCAAAGTGTTAAGTTTTTGCTAGAAAACTGATGAAGAGGTGAGGGAGTCAAAGGGTTAAGGTTTTGCTTTGCTAGCATGGTTGACAATGAAGGATGCTGGTGGGGGTCATAGGGTTAAGCTCATTGTTTAGGAGAACCGGCTGATCAATACTACGACTTCCTACACGTTGTGCCATAAATATTTGCGAGAAATTTGTATACTATTTCTATTATTTCTTACTTGGAAAATTCAACGAGTTACTGCATTCTGAGACTCACCAGGCTGACAAAATCAGCATTTTCAGTGCTTCACGCTTTATAAACAAACGAATGATACCAGATTAGTATTCAGTATTCAGTGCTTCATGCATTATAGACAAACGAAAAATAACTTATCGTCAGTACTCAGTGCTCAACGCTTCATAAACAAACAAAAGATACCAGATTAGTCATCAGTATTCAGTGCTTCACGCTTTATAAACAAACAAAATATACCAGGTTAGTCATCAGTATTCAGTGCTTCACGCTTTATAAACAAACAAAAGATACCAGATTAGTCATCAGTATTCAGTGCTTCACGCTTTATAAACAAACAAAATATACCAGATTAGTCATCAGTATTCAGTGCTTCACGCTTTATAAACAAACAAAATATACCAGGTTAGTCATCAGTATTCAGTGCTTCACGCTTTATAAACAAACAAAATATACCAGGTTAGTCATCAGTATTCAGTGCTTCACGCTTTATAAACAAACAAAAGATACCAGATTAGTCATCAGTATTCAGTGCTTCACGCTTTATAAACAAACAAAATATACCAGGTTAGTCATCAGTATTCAGTGCTTCATGCTTTATAAACAAACAAAATATACCAGGTTAGTCATCAGTATTCAGTGCTTCACGCTTCATAAACAAACAAAAGATACCAGATTAGTCATCAGTATTCAGTGCTTCACGCTTTATAAACAAACAAAAGATACCAGATTAGTCATCAGTATTCAGTGCTTCACGCTTTATAAACAAACAAAAGATACCAGGTTAGTCATCAGTATTCAGTGCTTCACGCTTTATAAACAAACAAAATATACCAGGTTAGTCATCAGTATTCAGTGCTTCACGCTTTATAAACAAACAAAATATACCAGGTTAGTCATCAGTATTCAGTGCTTCACGCTTTATAAACAAACAAAATATACCAGGTTAGTCATCAGTATTCAGTGCTTCACGCTTTATAAACAAACAAAACATACCAGGTTAGTCATCAGTATTCAGTGCTTCACGCTTTATAAACAAACAAAAGATACCAGGTTAGTCATCAGTATTCAGTGCTTCACGCTTTATAAACAAACAAAAGATACCAGGTTAGTCATCAGTATTCAGTGCTTCACGCTTTATAAACAAACAAAATATACCAGGTTAGTCATCAGTATTCAGTGCTTCACGCTTTATAAACAAACAAAATATACCAGGTTAGTCATCAGTATTCAGTGCTTCACGCTTTATAAACAAACAAAATATACCAGGTTAGTCATCAGTATTCAGTGCTTCACGCTTTATAAACAAACAAAACATACCAGGTTAGTCATCAGTATTCAGTGCTTCACGCTTTATAAACAAACAAAAGATACCAGGTTAGTCATCAGTATTCAGTGCTTCACGCTTTATAAACAAACAAAATATACCAGGTTAGTCATCAGTATTCAGTGCTTCACGCTTTATAAACAAACAAAATATACCAGGTTAGTCATCAGTATTCAGTGCTTCACGCTTCATAAACAAACAAAATATACCAGATTAGTCATCAGTATTCAGTGCTTCACGCTTTATAAACAAACAAAATATACCAGGTTAGTCATCAGTATTCAGTGCTTCACGCTTTATAAACAAACAAAATATACCAGGTTAGTCATCAGTATTCAGTGCTTCACGCTTTATAAACAAACAAAATATACCAGGTTAGTCATCAGTATTCAGTGCTTCACGCTTTATAAACAAACGAAAGATACCAGATGAGTGATCAATACTCACTGTTTCACGTTTTATAAACAAACGAAAGATACCACATGAGTCATAAGTACTCACTGCTTCACGCCTGATAAACAACAAAAGATACAAGATCAGTCATCAGTACTCACTGCTTCACTCTTTATAAACAAACGAAAGATATCTTGTCATCAGTACTCGGTGCTTTACGGTTTATAAACAAACGATATATACCAGATTAGTCATTAGTACTAGCTTTTGTCTTTCATTCTTTTCATTTGTTAATCTTGATGTGTGCTCTTCGACAAAAGATGGTCCAAGAAAGACGGCAAACAATGAACAGTGAGTATTTGTTTTCCTAAATGTTTTGTGATATTTTTGTTTGTTTATGCCCGTGCTCGCGGACGTGCGTGTGTGTGTGTGTGTGTGTGTGTGTGTGTGTGTGTGTGTGTGTGTGTGTGTGTGTGTGTTCTTCTTGTTCCTGTTCTTGTTCTTTCTTCTTGTCCTTCTTGTTTTGTTGTTCTTGTTTTCTTGTTGTTGTTGTTGTTCTTCTTCTTCTTCTTCTTCTTCTTCTTCTTCTTCTTTCTTTTTCTTCTTCCTTCTTGTTCTTGTTCTTGTTTTTATTCTTGTTCTTGTTCTTTTTGTTCTTCTTGTTCTTCTCGTTCTTGTTCTTGTTCTTCTTCTCCTCTACCTTCTCCTTCTCCTTTTGTTCGCTGTCTACATTGGTCAGGCTGTATCTGGCCATGGATGTGACTGTAATGGACAAGTCTCATTCTTTTCTGATGTAAATGACTGTGTAGACATTTGCGTTGTATTCCGTGGTGCTATGGTTTGATGAGGAGCGTCTGCAGGCGTGGTACCATTGGCTTCAGCCATGTAGGTTTGCTGTAGGATTCATCTCGCCTTTAACTCATGGCTTAAACGCCAACCCTGTGGGCGCAGGGAGCTAGAGTTTTAGGTGGTTCTTATCCATCTGATGGCTCCGTCATAGACGTACAGGGTGTTTTTCAGGTGTGGCCAAGCCAAAACAGCATTCACGAAGATAAAAAGCATTCTTACCAACAAATGCCTATCAATTCACATCAGGAAGACAGTTCTTGAATGTTATATAGAACCGATGTTATACGGTTGTGATGCGTGGACACGAAAAGCCAGAACAAGATTGAGGCAGCCGAGATGTGATTTCCATGAAGAATGTTGCGAGTTCCATGGACAGCAAAGAAAACAAACGAGACAGTCTTGATGGAGGCAAACACAAGAAGATAATTTATAAGGAAGATTAGGAAAAGACAGGCAACATTTATAGGCCATTTTATGAGGAAATGGAAATTGGAGCACCTGGTCACAACAGGAAAGCTGGAGGGAAAGAGAGCACCAATTAGACCCGGGGAGAAAATATTGGACGAACTTGCAGGGTGGCTGAAGACAGAGAGGGTGGAAGATGTGCTTGTGGCAACAAGGGATAGATACATATGGAGGGCCATGATCACCAACGCCATGAAGCAGGCACATGATGATGATGGCCTTGCCAAATACTACCACACCCCATCCTGATTGAAACCCTCACCAGTCGGTCCGGTACTGCTATTCGTCCAAGTAAATTCGGCTTATTTCTCAGCTAATCTTCATCTGAAGGCCTATAGCCATCTGCCACCTGCAACCCACTGGCAAAAATGAGATGAGTCAACACATCAGGTGGGATGGAAATGGACTGAGACAAAAGATGGATTTCAGCGAGAGTAGGTTGTGGACAACACTAATATTGTGAAATTGTGAACTAGGGAAGCAAAGTTTTTTCGGGAAAACGGATTGCTAATCAATGACTTCTTTTTTAGTTCAGTTTCAGTTTCAGTTTCTCAAGATGACGTCTCCGCGCTCGGTGCGAATTCCATATGCACTAACGTCACGGGTGCCATGTGTATGGTGACCGTGGCACATACCTTAAGCCTGCATATAAACCCATGAGCTGGCCAGGTCCTAAGGCCCTACCTAGACTATGTTTTACCTAGACTATGTTTTATACTGGTATTTTATCAGCCTACCACTGGAATAATCTTGGTTACATGTGCGTTTAGTGTACGATGCTTGGCCAGGTCACATCTGGCCATGAGCGTGTTGGGATAGCAAAGATCCTGTCGGTTGACATGGAGTTTTAGTGGTTGGTGAAATTGTAGTCGGCTTGTACCTCTTCTGCCTCCTATGTAAGACTAGAGTGGCGACAGTTCAGGAGATGAGGAAACAATTAAATTGGTAGTCGTAGGCAACAGCAACAGTGAAACAGTCTGGCGCGATATCAGGCTGAGACAACGATGGGAGATAGCAACAAAGTTGTACAGCAATGGGCGCAACAAGAATAGAAATAGAACACTGAAGGAATATTGGCAACCGTGAGACAGGCTAACAATGGAATCGTGCAACTGTGAGGGATAAAATGAGATAAGGCAACACTGAGACAGGATAACAGTGGGATACGATAGAGTAAAAACAACCCAGGCCACCTTGATACAGATACAGGACAACATGGGAAAACTCAACAGCCAAAGAAGACATCAATAAGATAAGGCAACACAGACAGAGAACAATAAGATAAGGCAACACTCCACAGACAATATATATATATAAGATAAGACAACACTAGACAAGCAGCGGTAATAAGTTTTCAAGGGGATAAACGGCAACGACAGCACATAGCAGCATGGGATCAGGGAACTGTGACCCACAAATGAGGTCCAGAAAATAACAACGAGGAAATCAGGTCACCAGTGAAACAAGGCGACAAAGTGATTAGGCAGGACAGACAAGAAAAGTCTCTCTACAAAAGTTGTAAGCAGCTTAAGAATAAAAAACAAATGACCTTGTGGATTGGGGGTCCAAAAAGTACAGGGAAGAGGAGGGTAACAGCTTTGTTACGAGTAACCATGACGGACCGTGGCTACAGTGAAATGGAGCATGAACATCATAACATATACAATGCACAATTAACTATAAGCAAAGATGTCAAGCAGAAACGCGGCAACTCATTCAGAAAAAAAACAAGTAAAAGATAAAATAATGTCCCATAATCCTGAGGTCACTGTTATTGTTACTGTTGTTTTTGTTAAAAGCCCAGCCGACTGCGTAGAGCCATGTCAGGGCTATAACCGTTTCAACAGGAAGAAAATAAGGAAAACAAAACTGAGTGCACATGTCAATGCATTCGTGCACATAATCTAAGGACACGCCCTGGCGTTGACCACTCTGTTCAATTCATCACACAAGGGATTTAAAACGCATACCTAAATACAAATTTAAACATAACTAAGGACACTAAAACATATACAAAAAGGGCCTAAATTATCTTAACTTGCTTTCGCATTGTCATTTCCCTAGAGCCAAAATGCACTTAATACATGTACCCAATTATCAATCCTAAGAGAAAGTAGGTAGGACTTTAGCGAACAACATACAGGTGAATGGACCAGCAAGGCAGAAAATGATAAGAAGAAATTACAGAAAGCAAAGGAGGAAGGCAGAAACAAAGAGAGTGACAGAAAAGAGGAATTTTCTAGCTCGGAATTTCCAGAAGGTGGGGATACTATTTATGCTGAAAGAGCCCCCAGTATCCTCACAGGGGTCCGGGGGTAATCCTGAGGTGGTAGAGGGTAGACCTGTACTTTTCTCTGTGTCAGCATTATTATGGTTGTCTTCTGCTATTCTTCGCTGCTTTACTTTCACTTATTCAAAAAAAAAAAAAAGAAAAACCAGGACTCTTTCACTGCACGGGTTGACATAAGCAAGACATTTTGCTAACGCTTCATCAGCACACTCAGTCGTTTCGGCATATTTCGTTGAAAACAGAATACACAGCAATATTTACGAAATTAAGAGAGTAACTTATCGACACATTGCTTCGGAAGTATAAACGTTTATGCAATACAAATGTCAAATATGAATTAACTTTCGAAATATGCATTTATAATTAATAATAATAATTAATAATAATAATGACAATATTTATATAGCGCAAAATCTTGATAGAAATCAAATCTAAGCGCTGAACATACATGTACACACACACCCGACACCGCACACACACACACACACACACACACATCACACATGGCTATAAATGGGGTAACCATGACGGACCGTGGCCACAGTGAAATGGAGCATAGAACATCATAACATATACAATACACAATTAACTATAAGCAAAGACGTCAAGCAGAAACGCGGCAACTCATTCAGAGAAAAAAAAAAACAAGTAAAAGATAAAATAATGTCCCATAATCCTGAGGTCACTGTTATTGTTACTGTTGTTTTTGTTAAAAGTCCAGCCGACTTGGCCTTAAGACCCACTTTTGGTTTCTGTCTGCTTTACAGAGGTGGTGATACAGTCTTCTGCATCCCCAACAAATTATTTGCAGCTATTTCATCATTTGGGTAGACAGCCGTATTTCCAGCTAACGTCGAGCTGGCCAGATCTGAGGCTATAGCTATATCTATACTGGTATTTTATTTCCTACCATGGAATAATCTTGTTTGAGTAAACATGTGTATGTGTATCTTCTTATTTCATTCTATATGAAGAGTTTTGAAATGTTTGTAAAACGTAAGGAATGTACATTATATATTGACTACTCAGCTAGACTTTATTCATTAGTGTGTTTAATCTATGGAATTAATGTGTGTGTGTGTGTGTGTGTGTGTGATGTGTTGTGTGTGTGTGTGTGTGTGTGTGTGTGTTGTGTGTGTGCGGTGAGTGTGTGTGTGTTTAATTTATGGAATTAATATGTGTGTGTGTGTGTGTGGTGTGTGCGCGCGCGCGCGCGCGTGAGTGTGTGTATGTATGTGTGTGTGTGTATGTGTATGTATGTGTGTGTGTGCACGTATGCGAGCACGTGTGTCTGTCTGCTTGATCTATGGAATTAAAATCTCATATCTCAATTTCAGTCCCAACCCACACCAGAGCAAACAACTGGCTCATTTGCTGTCCATCGCATTCCTTCAGTCATCATGTTCAGGCGGTGTCCGCTTAATATTTCATAGATCCCTTCATCCCCTCCTCACTTTGAGACTTTTGTCAGCGCAGAGGGATTTGCGAGGGCCTAAGGAGTTTGTCAGATTATTGATGGTAGAGTTAGGAGGAGCGCATATGGAATAGTGCGAGCGCGAAGAATCCCTCTTGAATAAACTCTGAAGTCTTTACTACGGGACTATTACGGGAGACCACACACACACGCATAAACGAATGCAAAACATTCGTGGAAGCAGAAACAGCTCGACAAGGGATAAAAAGAATAACACTCTCTGTGGACTTCAGGTTGAACGCACTGCGCGCGCGTACACACACATATCCTATACTATAGTATCTATGTATCTATCTATGTATCTATCTATGTATCTATCTATGTATCTATCTATGTATCTATGTATCTATCTATGTATCTATGTATCTATCTATGTATCTATCTATCTATCTATGTATCTATGTATCTATCTATGTATCTATCTATCTATGTATCTATCTATGCATCTATCTATGCATCTATCTATGTATCTATCTATGTATCTATCTATGATCTATCTATGTATCTATGTACTATCTATGTCTATCTATGTATCTATATATCTATCTATGTATCTATGTATCTATCTATGTATCTATCTATGTATCTATCTATATATCTATCTATGTATCTATCTATCTATGTTATCTATCTATCTATCTATCTGTCTGTCTATCTATCTATCTATCTATCTGTCTGTCTATCTATCTATCTGTCTGTCTGTCTATCTGTTCTGTCTATCTATCTATCTATCTGTCTGTCTTCTATCTATCTATCTGTCTGTTTGTCTGTCTGTCTGTCTATCTATCTATCTGTCTGTCTTTCTGTCTGTCTGTCTATCTATCTATGTCTACCTATCTAAATGTATATATATATATATATTATATATATTATATATTATATATATATTGTGTGTGTGTGTGTGTGTGTGTGTGTGTGTGTGTGTTGTGTGTGTGTGTAGATAGATAGACAGATAAATAGATAAATAGATAGATAGATAGGTAGATAATACATACATACATACATAGACAGACAGACAGATAGATAGATAGATGTAATAGATAGATAGATAGATAGACAGATAGAATAGTAATAGATAGAAGACAGACAGACAGACAGACAGACAGATAGATAGATAGATAATAGATAGATAGATAGACAGACAGACATATAGAAAGATAGATAGATACACAGATCGGTAGATAGATATGTATTGATATAGATATAAACGCACACACATACAGACACATACTCACGCATACACACACACACACACACACACCGCGCGCGCCACGACACACACACACACAGGCGTGCAACACACACACACAACACACAACACAACACACACAACACGTATACACACATACACTCACACAAACACAACACACACACACACACACACACACACACACACACCACACACACACACACACACACAACACACACACACAAACACACAACCATACCCACATACACATTCACACACACACATACACACACAAACACACATACCCACATACACATTCACACACACACACATCACACACACACAAACAAACAAACACACACGCACACACACACACACACACACAAACAAACAACGCACACACACACACGCAACCCACACACACAAATCCCTGACCTAATACCCCAGTAAAGATCAGCACTTAAAACATCAAACCCCAGCAGTTGACTGGCGACTTGTCCATTAAGATCAGGTCTCAGTCGTAACCTGCAATGCCGGTAATGGAAAAGGTATTAAGAGATTTGCCCACTGCGCACTCTGGGGCATGGGCACATGGGCTTCTGCAGGAGACCACTGAGTGTGGGAAAGGTTAAGAAATGGCTATAAGACCCATTAATTAACCTTTTGACTCCCGCACCCTGTCTACCAGCAAGCCTGCATTGTCAAGCATTTTAGCAAAAGCAAAAACTTAACCCTTTCTTCCCTTACCCTGTCTACCAGCTTCCTGCAGCAAAACCTTAACCCTTTGCTTCACCTTACCCTGTCTACCAGCTTCCTGCAGCAAAACCTTAACCCTTTGCCTTACCCGTCTACCACTTCTGCGCAAACCTTACCCTTCTCCCTCCCCTGTACCAGCTTCCTGCAGCAAAAACTTAACCTTTGGTGCATTTACCCTATCCGCCAGCTTTTTGCGGAAAGCTGGTGGATATGGTCAGGAAGCAAAGGGTTAACTTTTGCAGTTAGTGGATAGTGAGCGGGAATCAAAGGGTTAATCAAAGCTTTTGCGGCTTTCAATCGATTAACTCATGTTATGGGTATTTGCGTAAAGGGCAGTAAAAAGGCTTACCGCGTTGTACGTTTTATACCTTAACGCATCGGAGCTTTTTTTTTTTTTTCTATGAAAGAATTGTATTGCTTTCCCCACCGAGACCATTTTAGCACGCTAAAAACGCTATTTCTTTCAGAGTACGAGGAAGGCCCTGTTTCATTTACGTATAAAAATTGAGTTATTGTTCTATAGAGTTTGTCGTGGAGAACTTCATTTTGCTGGGAATTCCTTTGCAGTTTTAGTTTCAGTTTCTCAAGATACTCTCCACGGTCGGAACGAATTCCATATGCACAAACGTCACAGATGCCACGTGTATGGTGACTGTGGCACATGCCTTAAGCCTGCATATAAACCCATGAGCTGGCCAGATCCTGAGGCCCTACCTGGACTATGTTTTACTTAGTCTATATTCTATACTGGTATTTTATTTGCCTACCACTGGAATAATCTTGGTTTGATGTAAATGACATGTGTATGTGTGTATCTTACCTTCAAAAAAGGAACATATATATGAAGTCAATAGGAATTCCTTTTCCTTCGCGAAGTACTACTACAAATGAAAGTTCACTCTTTACACAGGAGGCGTTGAGATTTAGAATATTAATTTCCTGAAAAGCGTTTTTCGTACTTGTACAAGTCCATATATGCTCCATCCAGTCTGTCATCTAGCAGACTTCTTGGGCTTCAGTTTCAGTTTCAGTTTCTCAAGATGACGTCTCCGCGCTCGGAATGACTTCCATATGCATTAACATTACTGGTGCCATGGTTTGGAGAAGATCCAAAATGATCATGGCACAAGCTTTAAGCCTGCACATAAACCTATGGGTTGGCCAGGTCCTGAGGTCCTACCTAGCCTATGTTGTTTTTTTTTATCTTATTCTATTTTCTATTCTGATTCTATTTTTATGTTCTTGTGTTCGTGTTTGCTTGAACGAGGGCGGTCGCACTTGTTCTGGATTTCTTAACCCATTACTTAACGTTTGACTGGTGAGAAGAGTGACGGAATGCAAGTAAGTTTTTTCTGTTTCCTAATGGTTTTATTAACAACCCTGTGGAATGTGACGATACAGTAAGGTCCCAACCCACCAACAACCATCAGTCAATAACCGATCACGGCAAGAACGTCCTGCTTTACACCGTAAGATGACAAATTATTCTACAACCTGACCTGTCGTTAAACGGTGAGGTTCTGAAAACCTCTTTTTTTGGGGGGGGGGGGCGGGGGGTCCAGCAAGAAGAACGCGGTGTCCATCTCCTCTTATTCATTGCTTTACCTTCTCCGTCCCTAAAGAGGGATATAATTATACCCTTTTACAGCTGGGCCAGAGCACGATCCGGATCAACTATCTGAGAACTACGCTCGATCATATTTGAATCTTGGCTTTCAGGAGCAAGTGCTCCAACAACCATTTAATATCATCCCTCGGTAGATTTTCAGTTTCAATTTCAATTTCTCAAGACGTTTCCGGTCTCAGAACGAATTCCATATGCACTAATGTCACTGGTGCCATGTGTATGGTGATCATAGCCACGAGCATTTAATCCTGCACATAAACCCATGAGCTGACCAGGTCCTGAGGCCCTACCTAGACTATGTTTTACCTGGTCTATATTTCATACTGGTATTTTATCAGCCTATCATTGGAATAGGCTTGGTTGTATGTAAACGACGTGCTCGCGTGCACACATGTCATTTACATGTGCGGTAGATGAAACCAGTTAAGCATTCCCTTTGAACTGAAATTCCATGAAAATAATGGCAAAACGTTTTCTGATCATTAGCAGCTTGTTTCGCCAATCAGGATGGAAAATTGAATTCGTACATAAATCCAAAGCTGCTGAAGATTCTCAGAAGAACAGCAAAGAGAGATTTCCTTGATGAGCAACATTTAGTTATTGTGGATCAAATATTTAAGACTCTCCCACTCTTTAGAGCTGAATCATGAATTCTTCAGAAATCTTGGGGAAACAGAGGAACAACAACTATGATTTCCCATAGGTGTCTGTTCTGCGAACTAATGACACATACGCACACACATTTCCTGCACACGCATGCGCGTTCAAAGCACACACACACACGAACATACGCGCACGCACGTATGCACGCACGCACGCGCACGTGCACAGGCAGGCACACACACACACACACCACACACACTCGCGAGCGTGCTCATATACACACACAAGCACACATGCAGCAAACAGACACTGGAGAGAGAGACAGACAGACAGACAGACAGACAGAAACAGACAGAGACAGAGACAGAGAGAGAGAGAGAGAGTGAGACAGGGAGCGGAAGGAGGGAGGGATAGGTGGCTGGTATTTTGGTTTTGCGTCTCCTTGGGTCAATCACCTTCATTATTTTTTTCTCTTTTTTGTTTTTGTTTTTCCCCCTCTCATGACACCAAAAATATTCGGACTGTATCTGTACAATGCTTAACCAGATGTGTACAGGTGGTACCAGTTTTATTTGAAAATGTTGACACTTTATCAGTATATGTCACGTATTGTTTTCACAGGTGACATTACTGATGGATACATTTCTATTTTGTTATCAAAGTACGAGTATAAATATTTTCTTTTATAGACATTAACAGTTGTAAGAAACTCTGGCGAGAGCCGGAAAACTAAAGGTCCTAACAGGACTCCTGGATTCCCTTCTCAGTTGCCATTTCTTTTCTTAAAATTTTGTCTTCTACCTGGAATCGAACCCGTGCATCCAAGGTGGTCAGCATCCCAAGACAACGTCACCCTTGCGACGGATGTCTTAACCACTTTGCTATCAGTCACCAGCTTCATATGGTGAAATTTTAAGCCTTATGAAGTTCACTTTTGTTCTTCTTGGTCCAAATCCGGCTGGAGCTCTTTTCGCTGCTTCTGTCATTGCCACTAGAGCTCTGGTCCACTCTATCCGCAAATCGACAGCTGTTTCATGAGGTCATAGGCTGATGTTGCCTATCAACCCCCTTGCTCCAACCTCTACGGTGGGGCTTTGGTTTGAAAGCTAGATGTCCCCAAGTTGCTGGTTAGACTGGCATACTGTTCAGTCTTGTAGATATGGGTTTCCTCCATTCTACTTTCATATGGTACAGGAGCTCGATTAGAACACTTGTTTAGATGAAGGGAGTGGAGAACTATGTCCGATTTCATGCTACTCTTGTTCATGATTTCTGACTGTTTTTATTTCCATTGTGGGAGATCTACTGTGCACTCCCAGTCGTCCGCTCCATCCAGCAGACATCGCTTCCATACTCTGGGTGTCACATCTTTTTCATGCCACATTTTCTTACCTTCTGCCGTGTAGAGGAATGTTGAGCTTCTAGTGGAAAGTTTTTTTCCCCTGGCAGTGCTGACCGCTTGTGCGATCTCTTGAAGCACTTGATTGTGCCTCCATGTGAACCTTCCTTGGGTTAGCGTTACCTTGCATGAGTTCAAGACACATTCCACTGTCTGTTTGCCTTGGCAGAGCGGGCAAACAGGGTTATCTGTTTCCCCCATTTCGCCAGATCAACATTCGAGGGCAGGAAGTCATACACAGGTCTGAGGATGAAACTGGCTCTGAGAGGGGTCATATGCCACAGGTCATTCCAGCTTAGACTTCTTTGGAGTGCATTTTCCCAAGTCGTCTACTGCCCCTGTTGGCCTTGCTGAACTACTTTCTGAAGTCTTGTGGCATCCCCTTCTTTCGTCATCTCTTGTATTACTATATCTCTTTTCGCTTCCCATTGGCCTTTGACCACCATTCCTTTTTGTTGATCCCAGTCCCCACCTGTTGGTCTGAGTATGCCCCATTATTTCTCTGACCACGAGGTTTTCTTTTGTTGCGACCAACGCCTTCCGGACTTTCCATTTCCTACCTGTCCTCAGCTTGGGCTGGATCGATCTCACAACCTTATCTCCCGAGTCTTCAAATAATGCTAAGAAGCCTGACCTTTCCTGCCTTGTACTCTCAACGATAGATTTTAGAAGTACATGTAGCTTCAGCTTTGCCTGGCGACAATACAGCGCAGCGTCAATGAGACTGGGTGGGATACCAAGCCATTTCCTTGCGTATTTGTTGATTTTGGCCTCCATTGATTCCACTGCGCTAGTGCAAATATTGTATGCCAGCAGAGCCCCGAGGGGCTTTAGAATCAGCATGAACTGTAGGCACCATACTTTGTATTTGCCAAGAAGGCCACATAAGTCTATTTCCTGCAAACTTTCTTCTGCCATTTGCTTGGTTCCTCACCCCTTTTTGTATATTTCATGGACTCGTTATAGCACTTCCGAGGCTTTTCATTGGTTCTTCTGTCACTGTTGGAATGGACTGACTGGTGACAGTAAATGTTACTGTAGCGTGTACTTTACCTTTCCTCAGTGATAAGCTCTGTGACTTTTTCTGTTTGAAATTCATCCTAGATGAGGCGACGACTTTGTCCAGCTGCTCAGGATCCTGCATGTCTCTTTTTCTTTTGTGGAAAGCACTATCGTGTCGTCCTTGAAGAAGGCTTTTAGAGGGGGCATTTGGTATCCGTTTCCGAGGTCAGCTGGGCCTGAAGTCCTCATGTTATTTCAAGATGACCTTCATTGCTAATACGAACAGTATTGGAGAAATTGTACAGCCCATGGCTATGCCTACTTCCAGTCTATAGTCTATTCTTTTGTGGAGAACCACACCGAGAAGCCATGAAAATACTTCTTAGCATTTCTCGGATGTTCTTTGGGACATGACACGTCTCCAGGGCCAGTGAATCATCTTGTGCGGGACTGATCCATACGCATTTGCCAGATGAGCCACGCTATGCGAGGCCCTTCTCTGTTTAGCTCCTTGGCTTTGGTCTTGGCTTTTGGCTTGTCTTTGGTCCAGTCTTTATCTTGTCCAGTCTTGTCTTGTCCAGTCTGTCTTGTCCAGTCCTTGTCTTGTACTAGTCCGTCTTGTCCAATCTTGTCTTGTCCAGTCCTGTCTTGTACTGTCCTGTTTGTCTTTTTTTAAAAACTTTTTTATTCATTTTTTGTTTCACAACAAACGGACATCTAACTTACAATGTGGCAACGAAGAATACAGAAACAAAATGTATACATATGAAAAGACAATGTTGACACATGAACTCCACACAGTATACAGAATATACACAAGGATATTTCATACATTGAAGTTTTAAAAATGAACATTAAGGCTTAGCACATGTCAACATTTCCCTATGAATCAGTTTCGAAAGCCACATTCCTTTACTGAACGTCTTGTCTTGACTTGTCTTTTCATGTCTTGTCTTGTCTTGTACTTGTCTTGTTTATTCTTTTTTCATTTTTTTTAAATAGATTTTGTGCGAAGCTTCAAAATCTGCATTACACTATATTAGTGTATGGCTTTTCCACTCGACGTAACACCACCTCGTAACAAGTCAGGCGGACACGTAACGCACGGTTAAATTCATACATGCCACAACAGAAAACGACGGCATCTGAAAAGAACATTGTAATGTGATTTTCATTTTGCTAGACGCATGTTGTTCATTATTTCTCTGCGACAAGTCTGTCAACTGCACGCCCATTTCACTGGAATATGCCTTTCAAATGCAGTTCTGTTCATTGGCATGGGTCTTTTAAAAGCTCCACTGTTCAGTGAACATGTGTTTCGGATACTGTTACACTGAATTATAACGAGAAGATTGGTGGGTTGTGTGAGAAATGCCAACATGACCTGACTGTACGTTAAGAGAGAGAGAGAGAAGAGAGAGAGAGAGAGAGAGAGAGAGACAGACAGACAGACAGACAGACAGATAGAGACAGAGACAGAGAGACAGAGAGAGACAAACAGACAAAAAGAGAGAGTTAGAGACAGAGACAGACAGACAGAGGGCAGACAAAAGAGAGGAACGAGAGAGAGGAACAGAGAGAGAGAGAGAGAGACAGTCAGACAGAAGAGAGGCAAACAGACAGACAGAAGAAGGAGAAAGAGTTAGAGACAGAGTGAGACAGACAAGACAGACCAAAAGAGAGAGAGACAGACAGACAGACAGACAAACAGAAGAGAGAGAGAGAGTATACAGAGAGGCTGCACCTTTATTTTCAGTGGTCACGGTTATTAAATTGATAAGCACAATGAACATGTAATGTTATTGGTTTGTCTCTATAGTTTCATTTGGTTTGTCTTCAAAGTTTTACTTGTTTACGTGATTTTATTATCTGGTCCGTGTTACTTGCTTAGTTTGTCCACGTTCACGTTTTCCTATTGTGTACTTTCATTATGCTTGTGTAGAAATTTTAATTTGATCTGTCCACGTCGTTTTGTGTCTGTATGCATAACTGTTGATTACGTTTGTCTGCGTAATGTTGTTAGTTTCGTAATCTTATTCGTTTTTTGTTTATACATAATCTTATTAGTCCGTCTACATAATCTTATCAGGTTTGTTTACACAATTTTATTGGTCTTTGTAACTTAAGTTGCTTACTTAGTCTTTTTTTTTCTCTTTTTTTTTTCTTTTTAACTTTGACTACTTAATTTCTTGGTTTTGATTTTTTTACGTGTTTGTCTACATATGTTATTCTCTACAAAATTTTATCAGGCTTCTCTACATAGTTTTATTGCTTTGGGCTACGCATTTTAGTAGACATGTCTACTCAATTTCATTAGTTTGTCCGCGTAACGTAATTGGTTATATGATTTTATCAATCATCTGCAAAGTTTTATCAGGTTGCACACTACTGCTTCCTTCAAGATAGCAGTCTCTCTCAGTATCAATATGTTTTAAGTACACTCTTCAACGTGAATCAAATTTCCTGATAAGCAAATCTGCAGAACTTATACTTGTTTTGAATTGGACTGTGACATTTTAGGATCAAATTTCCTGATAGGCGAAATGCAGAGCTTGCACGAGTACTTGTTCAGAATCCGAGTATGACACTTTAGGACCCCCCCCCCCCCCCCCGCACACACACACACACTCCTTCGTACTTGAATTGGAGCAAATGCTTCAACATTTTACAATCACATCTCCTTCCCAGTTAGTGTGCTGACCAGTAAGTGGACTTTTTCCACCTGAAGTTTACTAGGAACCAGAAAAGACGCGAAAAAAGAATTAGAACGCGTATTTAATACAATTAGACAAGACAAGTGCTAATTTTCGCCTACTGGCCTTTGTCAAGCGTAAGATCACAAACACCAGATACAAAATGTTTTGTATCTGGTGTTTGTTTGTTTGAAATTCTTACGCTTGACAAAGCCACTTGACCGAAAATTTGTACCTGTCTCGACTTGTATTAAATACGGGTTCTTATTCTTTTTTCGTGTTTTTATCTGGTTCTTGAACCCATACGGTATGACGGACACTGCATAATTTTACTTCATTTGCTTTTCTCTGCTCATATCTAGTTACAATTTTAAACTGAAGTGTCCATATTCAACACTGTATTGGCTGAACCGATAACACACCACACACAACTTACCAAAAAAAAAAAAAAACAAACAAACAACAAAAAACAAAAACAAATCAACCCAGTGGAATCAGAGAGCGGTTCTAGAAGGTATTTCTTTTTAAGAAAGTGTTTCTGGTGTGGCCTTGCTACTGGTACGACAAAATGTGCCAAATACCTCGCCTGACTGTTTCTCTCCCTGCAGTTGGCACGCCTTTTCATGCAGACAGGTTTGAAGACAGGTACCCCACTGTGAGCGAAATAGAAACTATCCGTATTAAATGATATAAAACCACTTGTATCATGGCAGTGCATGATTTCAATGTAAATGGAAAAGAAGACCCATTGCTTTGGTCCCATGTAAGTTTAATTACTGACGTGAAGTCAGCAGTACGGTTGTATTTTTCATGTGTTGGTAACGCACATCGACCACACACACACCACCAGCGCACCACACACCACATATATGATATATATAAAAATAATATATATTATATATCATCATCATCAGGTGCCCTGCCGCATGGCGTTGGCGATCATGGACTTCCATCTGTCTCTATCTCTCGTTGCCCCTAGCATCTCCCCCACCCTCCTCGTACCCCAGCCACTCTGCAAGTCCGTCCAGCACTTTCTCCCTGGGTCTACCCGGTGCTCTCTTTCCCTCCAGCTTTCCCGTTGTGACCAGGTGCTCCAAATCCCCCTTCCTCACAAAATGGCCTATAAATGTTGCCTGTCTTTTCCTAATCTTCCTTTATGATTGATCAAGACTGTCTCGTTTGTTTTCTTGCTGTCCATGGAACTCTCAACATTCTTCTTAGAAACCACATCTCAGCTGCCTCATCTTGTTCTGGCTTTGTTTGTTGACCGTCCACGCCTCGCATCCGTACAACAGTATTGGTTCTATATAACATTCAAGAATTCTCTTCCTGATGTTAATTGACAGGCATATTAATGTATATATATATATATTAATATGAATTATTTGTCACTCCGATACACTGAATTATGGCGAGAGAGTGGTGGGTTGTGTGAGATATGAAACAATCTTTTCTTCTTACTGGACGAAGCAGCAGGGAAGCTTTTTTCCCCATTTTTGTTGTATTGTTTTGTTTGTTTTGTTTTTTGTGGTCTTACGTTTATCTTGACAGAGGCCAGTTGGCTGAACATTTGCGCGTGTCTTGTTTGGTTGTATTGGATAAGTGTTCTGATTCTATTTTCGTGTTTTTCGGGTTCCTGTTTAGTTGAATTTGTTCCGAGCGGGGAGACGTCGTCTTCAGAAACTGAAACTGAAAACTGTCACTCTCTTTGTCTCTGCTTTCTTCCTTTGCTTTCTGTTATTTCTCCCTATGTCCAGCCTTGTTAGTCCATTCACTTGCATGTGCTCGATAAACCGTATTTTCTCTTAGGATTAATAAATGGGTATACATGTATATATTAAGTGCATTTTTGGCTCTAGGGAGGTGAGATATGCGGAAGCAATTTTAGGTAATTTAGGCCCGTTCTTTTAAATAAATTATGTTTTATTGTCCGTGTTTTGTGTATAAATTTGTATTCAGTTTTTTTGTTTTTTTTTTAAATCCCTATGTGCGATAAATTGGACGGAGTGGTCAACGCCGGGGGCATGTCCTTAGATTATGTGCGCAAATGCATTGATATGTGTACTAAATTTTCTTTCCTTTTTCCTGTTGAAGTATTGTATATCTTTTGAATGCTTGTAGCCCTGATATGGCACTGCACAGTCGGCTGGGCTTTAAACAACAACAATTATTTTCAGGAGTTGAGGAGGGGTGGGGTGGGAGGTGTTAGCGATAGAGAAAACGTTTAAGAGTGTATGTGGGTGGTGGGGGAGAGGTAGTAGTGAGAGGACGAGGGAACCGGGGGGGGGGGGGGTTGGCTCTGACAAAAGAAGACATTGAGTTGTTTACTGGTTGCTACGCTCAGGGAACTGAGGCGTCTTTACAGTGAGCCGTGAACCTGGCCACTATCGGGTTGTGAAATTATGCAAATGTTCCTTTGAAACATACACCGGCCCGACCGCTCTGCCCGTTTCGTGTGCGTAAAAATAGGAGAGTGTAGTTATAACTCCGGACATTCACTGGCCCATTGCTAATCGCTTACACGATTCCATTTTCTTTAGAAAGAAAGAAAAAAAAAAAAGGATATGAATGTCGATATGTCACGCGTTGTAAAGAGTGAGTCAATTAAAAACTTCCCACACCTACAATCTCATCAAAACGAATCACTTCCTCTCAGAATTTAGATGACAAAGAAAATAAGTTTTTCCACCAGTGGACACACGCACTCACACACAAACACATACAC
Source organism: Monoplex corrugatus (assembly GCA_030674185.1). NCBI lineage: Eukaryota > Metazoa > Mollusca > Gastropoda > Littorinimorpha > Ranellidae > Monoplex > Monoplex corrugatus. Next base: position 51,647,726 of record JAPXFY010000017.1, read on the forward strand.
ATATGTCACGCCCACGCGCGCACACACGCACGCACCACACACATACACACATAAACAACACACACAAAACCACACCACATAACACACACACACGCACACAACACAAACACACCCACACAAACATAACACACACCACAACTACACACATCAATACACACACACACAAATATACACACAACCACAACACACACACCATACACACACACACACACCATACACACACACACCACACCACACACACACAACACACACATACACACACACACACACACACGCATGCGCCTGATACTCGTACCCAAATAAACAAGTACATCTTATAATGATAACGTCCCGCACCTTTAAACGACTTAACGATTATAAAACAAAATATTAGAGACTTGAAGATTATAAAAATATTAAGACAACGTCAAAACACAACAACAAAAAAGGAGTGGGGGGGGGGGTGCCTGGCGTGGCAACTCTATCGGTACCCAACGCGCCACAACAAAGCTGTGAGCACACCTGACGGGGCAAAAAGAAGTACCAGTAGAATCCCATTGTCAGTCAGTCCCAGGCCCTTGGTACCCCTGAACTGGTCGATCACATGTTTAACCTTTCCACATATGTGTTAACAGCAACAGTATTATATACATAAATGTATACATATAATATCTAGGACACACACACACATATACATATATATATCTATATATATATATATATATATATATGTGTGTGTGTGTGTGTGTGTGTGTGTGTGTGTGTGTGTGTGTGTGTGTGTGTGTGTGTGTCTGATAGGACATTTTATGAGGCAAGAGACATTAGAGCACCTAGCCACAACAGGAAAGCCGGAGGGAAAAAGAGCACCAAGTAGACCCAGGGAAAATATATTGGGAAAATCCATGTTTTTTTTTCCACAATTCTTTTAATATCCATTCAACAGGCTAAAACTCATACACAGCGCTATACATTTATACCAGCTTCGATCGGATATGGTTTGAGTTTGAGTTTGAGTTTCTTAAGATGGCGTCTCCGCGCTCGGAACGAATTCCATCTGCACTAACGTCACAGGTGCCTCGTGTAGAAATAGGGTCAAGCCGGGATATGGAAACACTGAAACCCATAAACTTTCTTATATATTCGCATACTCTTTACACAAGTGCATAATATCATATCTGTTCAGTCCTTTGATGATGCGCAGCAATGAACTTACGCTATTTGTTCTAATACGTAATGTGCGACAACACACTCAGGTAGTCTAACTAATGACTGCAAAGTTAATAATACGAAAAAAATATCAACAAACGTGATAACAACAAAAACATCGAATTAGCAACCCCCCCCCCCCCCCCTGCAAAGAATCGCAACATACAATTTAAGCAACTTTCTTCTCAATGTAAACTAGTATCCATTATTCATTTACATACCGTGTACAGAGAGTTAAAACTTAACGAGACACAAAATACATGACTATAACAACAGGAATACAAGTCACCGTTCTTAGCAGATATGAAAAAACACTGACCATAATTATACTGATATAGTCCTAAATCCTTCTAGGCCATCAAGCCAACTACAAAAAATAAACTCTATGGCGAAACAATACTTTTAAAACATTCCAGGCAGAGGAAAAACTGTTTTAACCCTTTGAGTCCAGCACTCTGTCCACCAGCATTCTGTATTGTCAACCACGCTAACAAAGCACAAACTTGACCCTGTGACTCCTTCACTCTATCCACCAACTTCCTGCAGGAAGCTGGTGGATAGGGTGACGGAGTCAAAGGGTGAAGTTTTGCAGTTGGTGGACAGGTATGGGTGTCAAAGGGTTAAAAAATGAAAATCTAAAAAGAATTGGCGACAGCAGAGGGACATCCAGGAGTCATGACCTGGATGTGGCCCGGCCCCCTTAGAGTGTCAGGAGTTAAGGGCCGAAACACTTGCTTGACGGGGGTTTCTCCTCTGAGGACCTTCTGCTGTCCGGCTCTCCCCAGAGTTTCTTGCTACATAACAATAACAACAACCACGGCCATTCGCCAGACATGACTGCCTGTACGTCCTAACATCTACGGGACCAAATCCAGGAATGACAATTTTAGACAAATCATAAAGCTTGCGACAATTTGAATGGAAACAGAAAAAAACACGAAAAAAAGAGTAAGAGCGCGTATTTAATACAACCAGACAAGGCAGACGCAAAAGTTCGGCCAACTGGCCTTTGTAAAGCGTAAGATCACAAACAAACACCCAGATAAAAAAAAATTAGGAGAAAAAGAGTGAAACTTCCCTGCTGCTCCTAATTTTGTATCTGGTGTCAGTTCGTTTGTGATCTTACGCTTGACAAAGGCCAGTTGGTCGAAAATTTGCGCCTGTCTTGTCTTGTTGCATTACATACGCGTTCTTATTCTTTTTTCGTGTTTTTTTTCTTTCTGTTTCCTGTTTGCTTGAACGCGGGCAGTCACACTTGTTTTGAATTTGAACAGACTCAAACGTTCACTTAAATTTTCAAACACACAAGAAACAGCACATACACGCTTTACCTGAAGTAAAGTAGGAGTCTCCACGTGCCCTTCAACTCGAAATTCGCGTGCAACCATCTTCCATGGCACACACGACCAGAACGACAAACCCGAGCAAAGGGACCTTTAAAAAAAAAAGAAAGAAAAATGAAAAGAAGGAAAAAAACCTGCTCCCATTGTATCAGGAAGCCTCCAAAGTTATTACATCGATCGTCGAAGGAAAAACAACTGGCACACACACACACACACACACACGCGCGCACACACACCCAAAATTAAAACATAACAAAACAAACAAACAAAAAAACAAAGACAAAAAATAGCCATCAGTTCAGTATCGCACCACACAGTGCTGGAGAACCAATAATTAAGAATAAATAAATGATAGGGTTGATGTCACTGTGACAAAACAAATCTACCAAATTTCTAAAAGGTCGAATTGTTTATATGTGACCTCCCACGACGAAATCAGTCTTAACTCGCAGTCAGTCGAACAGCACTAGGAGCTGAAAAGGTGACTGAGCTTCTATCTGGGGTGATTTGACTTTTTCTCAAAATTGATTTGTGTAGACTGGGTAGAAAGAAACTCTAGGGAGAGCTAGACAACAGAAGGTCTTCAGAGAAGTAACCCCCTTTAGACAAGTGTTTCGGCCCTGAATTCCTTACACTCTCGGGGGGCCGGGCCACATCCAGGTCATGACTCCTGGATGCCCTTCTGCTGTTGTCTATTTTTTTTTTTTTTTTTTTTTTTTTTTTTTTTTTTCCCACGCCGGGGATCGAACCTGGGCGATTCTGCGCTTCAGAACTGCGGTACGCGGTTTTACCAATGTGCTAACGGGGCACACATCATCTGTAGGGAATTTAATCCTTATGAAGTTCACTTTTTTGGTTCCTCCTTGCCCAGATCCAGCTTGAGCTCCTTTCTGCTGCCTCTGCCATCGCTTTAAGGGCTCTAGTCCTCTTCTTCCCAGAAATGGCGAGTTGTTTCATGAGATCATAAGCGGAGGTGCCCACAAACCCTCTTGCCCCGACCTCTATGGCGAAGATTTTGACCCGCAGACCTGCTTTCTTCAGGGTGCTGGCAAGACCGGCGTATTTTTCGGTCTTGTAGATATGTGCTTCTTCCATTCTGCTTTCGTATGGCACAGTGAGTTCTATCAGAATCACTTGTTTCGAGGAGTCAGAGTGGAGAGCGATGTCTGGTCTCATGCCTGTCTTGCTGATGACATCTGGGTAATTTCTCCACTCTGGGAGGTCTGCTGTACACTCCCAGTCGACTGCTCCATCCAGAAGACCCTTTGGCAATGTGCTGGTTGTCATAGCACTTTCGGGCCAGACCTGTTTCCCTCCTGCTTTGTAGAACGTTGTCATAGCAATTGGTGCGTTTGGGGTCATGGTTTTTTCGCTAACCACATCTGTGATCACTTTCAGAACTTGGTTGTGCCTCCATGTATACCTTCCTTGGGCTAGCGCTACTTTGCAAGAGCTTAGGACATGTTCCACTGTTTGTTTCTTCTGACAGAGCGGACATGCTGGGTCGTCTGCTTTCCCCCATTTCACTAAGTTTGCATTCGAGGGGAGCAGGTCATATACAGATCTGAGGAGGAAGCTTATCCTTAGAGGAGCCATGTGCCACATATCGTTCCAGCTGAGACTTCTTTGGAGTGCACTGTCCCATGTTGTCCATTGCCCCTGTTGACCTTGCTGGACTGCCTTCTGCACTCTTTTGACATCTTCTTCTTCCTTCAACTCCTGTATGATCATGTCTCTTTTTTCCTTCCCTTTGGCTTTGGACCACCACTGCATTTTTGTTGCTCCCAGTCCCTGTCTGTTGGTTTGCGTGTGTCCAATTATTTCTTTGATGCTGAGGTTTCTCTTGGCATTGTTTACAGCCTCTTGGACTTTCCACTTTCTGCCAGTTCTCAGCTTTGGATGAACTGCTCTCACGATATTGTCGTCCGATTCCTCCAGCATGCTCAACAGTCTTGCTTTTCCAACTTTGTATTCCTCCACTATGGATTTGAGAGGTAGCTTCAGCATTGCTTGACGACAGTAGAATGCAACATCAGTGAGACCAGGTGGGACACCGAGCCATTTTCTTGTGTATTTGTTGATTTTGGCTTCCATTGCTTCGACTGTGCTGGTGCAAATGTCATAGATTAGCAGTGGCCACAGCAGCTTTGGTATCAGCATGAACTGTAGACACCAGACTTTGTATTTGCCTGGCAGTCCGCAGTTATCTATTTTCTTCAGGCCTTCTTCTGCTGTTTGCTTGGTTTCACATCCCCTTTGTGTGTCTTTCAGGGAGTCATCATACCATCTTCCGAGACTTTTTACTGGCTCTTCTGTGACAGTGGGGATGGCTTGGTTGGCTACCATGAATTTGACTGAATCTGCCACTTTTCCTTTTCGCAGTGAGAGACTTCGGGATTTCTTAGGTTTGAACCTCATTCTTGAAGAGGCCACCAGCTCATCCAGCTGCTTTAAGATTTGGTGTGTCTCTTCCTCATCCGTGGACAAGACTGTTGTGTCATCCATGAAAGCTTTCAGAGGAGGCATCTGGTATCCATCTCCCAGATTCACTGGACCTGAACTCTTCATTGCAGCTTTCAAGATGACTTCCATTGCCAACACGAACAGTATGGGAGAGATTGCACAGCCCATTGCAATGCCCACCTCTAGGTCTATCCAGTCCGTGGTGTATTCTTTGGTAGAGAACCGCATTGAGAACCCTTGGAAATACTTCCTCAGCATTGTTCGGATGTTTTCTGGGATGTGATACATTTCAAGAGCCAGCTGGATCATATCGTGTGGAACTGATCCATATGCATTCGCCAGATCAAGCCAAACTACGTCAATGTATCTCTTCTCTGTTCTTGCTTTTTGGATGGCATCCCAAATCAACGTGGCATGTTCCAAGCATCCAGGCATTCCTGGTATGCCTCCCTTTTGGACTGACATATCCAGATACTTGTTTTCAGTCAGGTATTTTGTCAATCTTGCTGCCATAACAGAGAAGAAGATTTTCCCCTCGACGTTCAGAAGTGATATTGGCCTGAACTGATTGATGCTGTTGGAGTTCTGCTCCTTCGGAATGTACACTCCTTCAGCTCTCATCCATTGGTCGCTGATCTTCTGGTTCCTCCATGCTGATCGAATCATCTTGTGGAGCCACTCGAGCACTTTTGGGCATTTCTTGTAGAGCAGGTATGGTATTCCGTTTGGTCCAGGTGCTGACTTGGCTCTGGCTTTCTTTACTACGTTCTTCACTTCATCCAGTGTTGGTGGTTTGTTATTGAATTTTCCTTCTGACGCTGCAGGCCAAACCAGATTCTGGATTTCAAGTGGTGCCTCGCGCTGAGAATCGGAATATGTTTCCCTGAGATGCTGCTCTAGGGTTTCCTTGCCCACTGTGAGAGTCCCTGATTTGGGTTGTTCAAACAGCTTTCTTGAAAAGTCAAAGGGATCTTTGAAGAAACGATCTTGAGTCTTCTTCTTTTTGCTCTTTCTTCGCCTTGCTGATTCCACTTTGCTGAGAGCATTGTGTTTGGCCTTCAGATCTTTCCAGAGTTCCAGGAGCCCTTGCTTCTCGAATTCTGAGGCAGTTTTCATTCGCTTTTTAAGCTTCCTTTTCTCCCTCCGGATGCTCTCCATCTGTTGCTGTCTTCTGGATTTCTGGGGAGGCGTTTTTGTCTTTGGCTGCTTCACTCCATAAGTGTCCCTGCAGATAGAGTATATGATGTCTCCGTATGTGTCAAGTTTGTGTTCCAGCGTACTGTTCCCTATTAGCGCATTCAGCTTAAGGACAAGTTCCTCATCTAATTTCTCCCATTGTTCTTTTGCACCGGCAGGCGGCAAATTGAGTTTTCCACGTTTGGCGTTAAGAGCTTGTGCAAAATCCGCATCAGAACCGTCAGCGTGGATGTCCTTGGCACTATGGTTTAATTCCTGGCCTTGGTCATCCAACGTCTCACCTGCTGTCGCAGTGCGCTGCTGCTGGTTCGTATGTGTCTTCAAACAGCCCATTTTTGTCCTGTGGATCTTCATGCCGCGTTTGGTGGTGAATCTCCTTCCACACGCACACGGAAATTCCAACTGGTCATTAATCATGGTCCGTTGTGCGTTTCCAGTCGTGATGGAGTCAGTGCCGATGGATTCATCATTCTCTCCCCCTTTCGGTGAATCCTGGGAGCATCTTTCATTTGAAAAACTCGTGGCATGTTATCAAAGGCAAGGTGGGAAGCCAACCCACAAAGCCCGCAGATCTAGTCTTTCCCAGTGTCCTTTCGGTCTTTCCCGAATGTCCTCCGAACTATTCCCGGAAGTCAATGGACTGACCATGTGCAGGTAGAAAGAAACTCTAGGGAGAGCTAGACAACAGAAGGTCTTCAGAGAAGTAACCCCCTTTAGACAAGTGTTTCGGCCCTGAATTCCTTACACTCTCGGGGGGCCGGGCCACATCCAGGTCATGACTCCTGGATGCCCTTCTGCTGTTGTCTATTTTTTTTTTTTTTTTTTTTTTTTTTTTTTTTTTTTCCCACGCCGGGGATCGAACCTGGGCGATTCTGCGCTTCAGAACTGCGGTACGCGGTTTTACCAATGTGCTAACGGGGCACACATCATCTGTAGGGAATTTAATCCTTATGAAGTTCACTTTTTTGGTTCCTCCTTGCCCAGATCCAGCTTGAGCTCCTTTCTGCTGCCTCTGCCATCGCTTTAAGGGCTCTAGTCCTCTTCTTCCCAGAAATGGCGAGTTGTTTCATGAGATCATAAGCGGAGGTGCCCACAAACCCTCTTGCCCCGACCTCTATGGCGAAGATTTTGACCCGCAGACCTGCTTTCTTCAGGGTGCTGGCAAGACCGGCGTATTTTTCGGTCTTGTAGATATGTGCTTCTTCCATTCTGCTTTCGTATGGCACAGTGAGTTCTATCAGAATCACTTGTTTCGAGGAGTCAGAGTGGAGAGCGATGTCTGGTCTCATGCCTGTCTTGCTGATGACATCTGGGTAATTTCTCCACTCTGGGAGGTCTGCTGTACACTCCCAGTCGACTGCTCCATCCAGAAGACCCTTTGGCAATGTGCTGGTTGTCATAGCACTTTCGGGCCAGACCTGTTTCCCTCCTGCTTTGTAGAACGTTGTCATAGCAATTGGTGCGTTTGGGGTCATGGTTTTTTCGCTAACCACATCTGTGATCACTTTCAGAACTTGGTTGTGCCTCCATGTATACCTTCCTTGGGCTAGCGCTACTTTGCAAGAGCTTAGGACATGTTCCACTGTTTGTTTCTTCTGACAGAGCGGACATGCTGGGTCGTCTGCTTTCCCCCATTTCACTAAGTTTGCATTCGAGGGGAGCAGGTCATATACAGATCTGAGGAGGAAGCTTATCCTTAGAGGAGCCATGTGCCACATATCGTTCCAGCTGAGACTTCTTTGGAGTGCACTGTCCCATGTTGTCCATTGCCCCTGTTGACCTTGCTGGACTGCCTTCTGCACTCTTTTGACATCTTCTTCTTCCTTCAACTCCTGTATGATCATGTCTCTTTTTTCCTTCCCTTTGGCTTTGGACCACCACTGCATTTTTGTTGCTCCCAGTCCCTGTCTGTTGGTTTGCGTGTGTCCAATTATTTCTTTGATGCTGAGGTTTCTCTTGGCATTGTTTACAGCCTCTTGGACTTTCCACTTTCTGCCAGTTCTCAGCTTTGGATGTAATCTATCCCCCGCAGAATTTTTTTCTTGAAGAAATATTATTAATCAATTTAAATCAGTATTTTGATGCACTGATCGCAGCAGAAAGAACGCAATTTCTTACCAAAAGTACCGATTTTGTCTCTTATTATGAACGGTAACCTGTACGGTACCCGCACATGTAATATACTGATGGAAAGCTCTTTGGTACGCCTTTCAGATAATGACAATGAAAATTAGAAACAAACTGGGTCAAAGCCACCAAATAAAGAAATTCAAGGAAAATGTGTAGGAGAGCACACAAAAACTTTAGAGGCCGTTTTCTCAAAATGGCCGTCATACAACTTAATGACTTTAAACATACATAACTTCTACATTTTTTTGAGTACAAGCTTTATTCAAGTACCAAAATAATCACAGAATGTACACTTTCCAGTGATATGTATATCTCAAAATACCCAAAACGCTAGTTAAGACTGATTTTGTGGTGGGGGGTCACATATACAAACAAGTTCAATAGGCCGAATCCTAATATTATTTTGGGAGCTTCTGATTGTTTAGGATACGGCATGTCTGTATAGATCTTTTCTGAGTGTTGTAAACGTTGGTTTAAACTGATGCACATTCCGTTAAAAGAAGTGAATTTAGATACACATGGCAATCTTTTGGCCGTTTTTAGTGTTTAAAATCGTTTCTAAAGTAACATAATCTGGTCTTGAGATATACACATATCTGTCGAGAAGAAGATCTGGGATTTTATAGTTTCTCTTTGGACACTGTTTTGGCTGTTTATTAATTTTCATAAATTTATCTACTTATTTCTATATCTTATACATTAGCATCTTTCGACAAAAGTGAGAGGAAGAATCTATCGTTGTTTCCTAAATTTCACACACGCTCGCGCGTACACACACACACACACACACACACACACACACACACACACACACACACACACACACACACACAAACACACACACATACATACTTACACACACACGCGCGCGTGCGCGCGCGCACATCCCCATATATACCTACTTATACATAACAACATGAACACACACCTACAACAGGAAAGTCTGTAAATAATGTAGTACACTAATAACAGTGCTAACGTGACTATGATCATTATTTCCCCCACTGGTGATAATGAATGCTATAGCAATCACCAATGTTAACCAGTCCTTGTTGCCTATACACGGTATTAACTGGACACATATCCCTTAAGTGGTAATGGTCTACTATACAAAGACGTCTGCAAGCGCGATATGAAAGCTCTGGACATCAACACAGTGAGCTGGGAAGACACAGCAGTCGACTGGAACATATAGCGAGGTGTGCTCCAGAAACAACGCAGATCCGGGGAAAAGAAGATCCAGATCTTAGCTGAGGAAAAGAGAGTCAGGCGGAAGAGCAAGCTCCTGTGAAGGCAATCCCTGGCCAGCATCCATACATGCATCCAATGTCGCAGAGACTGCCGTTCCCGCATCGGCCTTACCAGCCACAGCCGACGCTGCTCCAGAGGCGTCAACTCAACTCCACACGACACTAGGGCGCATCATTCATAGTCGGTGACCTACTACTACAACTACTACTTCTACTACTACTTCCACTACTACTATCACCACTACTACTACTTCTTCTATTACTACTACGACTACTACTACTCTTATCTCATCTATCTCCATCGCCGTGGACGACGGTGGGAGCTCCAATCTTTGTCACGAAGGATCGCCAGGCGACACGGTCTCTGCTCCTGTGTATGACGTCATGGGGCTCCAGTTTGCAGGCGTCAGCAATGTTGTCCATGAAGGATTTTGCTGGCCTTCCTTGTTTTCTCTTTGTCTCGACTCTCCCCTGCAGGACTGATGTAATCAAGTCGGTTCTTGTGTTTCTGTTCATGTGTCCGATATACTTCAATTTTCTTTTGTTGATCTCTGGGAGTATTTTACGTTGGACAGCTAATTCCTTTAGCACGCTTTCATGGTTCTTCTGTCTGTCCATTTTACTCTGAGAAGACGCGTGTAGAACCACATTTCTGCCGCATTTATTTTATTTTCGTGATCTTTCTTCAAAGTCAAGGCTTCACATCCGTACATGACAACAGGCCAAATCAAGTAATGTAAAATTCTTATTTTTAGTTTCGTTGCTCTGTCTTTCCATATGTTGTTCAACTGGACCAGTTTTTGCTTGGCCATGCCTATTCTTGATCTGATGTCCTTGCTGCAAGATCCTGTGTTGGTTTTGACAGAGCCCAAGTACTTGAAGTTGTCCACGTTTTCCAGCTCTGTTTTATCTAACAGCAAACGGCACAACCTTGAGACAGGTTGATATGTTGAAGTATCTGGGAACGGTCATTCACCAGACGGTAGATGCATATCAGAAATAGCCAGCAAGAATCGGCCACCCAAAACACACAGAGATGAAAAGGATTCTTACCAACAAATGCCTATCGTTAACATCAGGAAGACAGTTCTTAAATGTTATAAAACCGATAATGTTATACGATTGTGAGGCTGGGACAGTCAACACGCAAAGCCGAACAAGATTGAGGCAGCCGATATGTGGTTTCTAAGAAGAATTTTGAGAGTTCCATGGACAGCAAAGAAAACAAACAAGACAGTCTTGATGGAGGCAGACACAAGTTAAGGAAGATTAGAAAAAGACAGACAACATTTATAGGCCATTTTATGAGGAAAGGGGAATTAGAGCACCTGGTCACAACGAGAAAGCTGGAGGAAAAGAGATCACCAGGTAGACCCAGACAGAAACACTGGACAGACTTGCAGGGTGGCTGAGGACAGAGATGATGAAAGATGTACTTGTGGCGACAAGGGATGAATGCATATGAAGGGCCATGATCGCCAACGCCATGCGGTAGAGCACATAATGATGATGATGATGTCCATATCATAACAATACTTATTTAAGACAGTTCACACACCCCTTCCCAGAGTTGCCGTCCACTTAAGTTCAAAACAATTCAGTTAAACACAGTTCTATATGGGATAAGCCAGTTGATTGCATTTCTGATTTTTCGTGTACGTTTTACTTTAATATAATCTAAGTCAGTATTGTACAATTAGTACAGTTCAGTGTAGTAGGCTACAGTTCAGTTGATTACACTTTATTTCAAAGCAGTCCATTTGAGTTTATTTCAATTTATATACGTGATTAAATTCAATTCTACCACATTCAGAACAGTTCAGTTTAGTCCTTTTCCAGGGAACCACGTAAACACGTTAAATAGAATAAGAATACGTATTTAATACAACCACACAAGACAGGGGCAAATTTTGGCCAACTGGCCTTTGTCAAGCGTGAATGTAAGATCACAAACAAAAAAAACAACGAGCACAAAACTTAGGAGAAAAAGACTAAAACTTCCCTGCTGCTTCGTCCAGTGGGAGAAAAGGACTAAAACAGCAGGGAAGTTTTAGTTTTTCTCCTAACTTTTGTATTTGTTGTTTGTTTGTGGTCTTACAGAGGCCAGTTGGCCGAAAATTTGCGCCTGTCTTGTCTGGTTGTATTGAATACGTGTTCTGATTCTATTTTTGCGTTTTTCTGGTTTCTGTTTGCTTGAACGCGGGCGATCACACTTGTTTTGGATTTTTGTTCCAGGGAAGCTTGGTAATATTGAAATTGGTGACTACTTAGAACACTTGTTTTCATATCAAAAGGAAACGACGCACAGAACTGAATAATAGACGTTTAGATCCAGACAAACTGATACAGTTATGAATAAATGTACCACATCGTGACATATACAAGCATCCATACATACACACTCACACATACAGAAACATACAGGCACGCACACACACGCTCACACATGCACATATATACATATATACATACACACATACACATTTACAAACAGAAAGTACACACACATACACACACACCTAAACAGAAACTCGTGCATGGGCACAAACACACACACGCGCGCGCGCGCGCGCACACACACACACTCACACACACACACACACACACGCAAGCACGCACACACACACGCACACATGCACTCTCTCTCTCTCAAACACAACACA
>JAPXFY010000017.1:51667456-51672456 GCA_030674185.1 Monoplex corrugatus
AACTGTGGTATCTGTTCTTCTTCTGTTGTTGTGACACAGTAAGAGAAATCGTTAAAGAAATTTGGTTCCTGTGGCTGTGAGCAGGGGAATACTAAGGAAAATACGTGCTGGTGAGTAAATTGAATGATTCTAATAAAAATGAATGAGAGAGAGAGAACGAGCGAGAGAGAGAGAGAGAGAGTGAGAGAGAGAGGGGGGGAGATAGAGAGAGAATGTGTGTGTGTGTGTGTGTGTGTGTGTGTGTGTTTTACGATTGCATGCATGCATGAATAACGTTTGCATGCATGTGTGCATATCTACGTGCACGTGTGCATGTATGAGCGCGCGCATGTATGCGTTTTTATTTACGTGTGTAAACGAGAACGAACGAAGTTGAAGGCAGTTTATGTCCGTGAGCCCATTCATAAATGAGGAATTGGGAAAGATAGCGATTGGGTTGATGTTACATTATCTTCCGATAGTCTGCAGTGCTTCGCATCAAATACCGACTTCTAATAACAGTGACATTTGTAAGGCGCCAAATATTGATTCAAGAATAAAACCAAAGCACAAGCTGTCATCATTCACTAAAGAAATCACCCAACAACAACGACCAATACTCCAGGACATGAAGCACACACAAACTGGAGGGGGAGGGGGAGGGGGAGGACAGTGGGGCAAAAGTGTGAACATGTAGAGAGAGGCAAATCGCTGCTGGGCAAAAAGGTGATGTCTTCGAGCTACATGTGTATTTGATTTTCTGGAATATATTACTGTATCTTTTAGTGTATCAGATCGAGAAAACACATATGTCTGTTACAGTCCAATACTATCACATCCTAGAACAACGGGAAATCAAAACCAAAATGAGTGTCAGCGTTCAGCAAATAGGAACAAAACACACCACACACACACACACACACATCACACACACACACACAACACTCACACAACACACACACACACAACACACACACACACACACACACACACATTCTCTAATATCACCTAGTGAAAGACGTTAAATCAAAGAACGAACAACACACACACACACACACACACACACACACACACACACCAACACACCACAGACACACACAACACAAACACACACACACACACACACACACACACACAACACTCATCTAAACAAACAACAACACACACACACACACACACACACACACACACACACACACACACTCTCTCTCTCTCTCTCTCTCTCCTCCCTCTGTCTCTGTCATGTCTCTTTTAATTCTTTTTACGGCTCTATTAAATGACAACTAAGTAACATAACTCTTGAGAGACACGAGTTATCTCCCATGTAGAATTTCTAAAAAGGAACGTTCTGAGCTTACCACTTTATGCTTTGTGGCTGCTAGCTGAATGGGTAGCGCAAACTGTGTTGGGTTTGAGAAATTCTACATGGGAGATAACTCCGTGACTCTCAAGAGTTATGTTACTTAGTTGATATTTAAAATTCTCCCTGCTTCCCTGTTATTTCTTTTTCTATTAAATGAAGCAACCTTCCAGCGTAAAACTGTGGTCCACCGAAGGATGGCACCTGTGACCTCTGCGTTGACTCCGTACTGCTGATCATAAAGATCTGAACGTTCTAGACGTGTACTGGTGTTATTCATATTTTTGTCTAAATCGATAAGAAGAAGGGATGTACAACAAGAATGACAACAACATGTACTGCTAATATTACTACTACTACAGCTACTACTACTACTACTGCTGCTACAACTACTACTACTATCACTACTACTACTACTACTGCTACTACTATTGCTGCTGCTATTACTACTTCTACCGTACCGTTGCCTTGGTATAAAACACTCGAGAAATAGGTTGATTTCCCAGGTCCTACCCCTTGAAGACCAATCCTACCCCTTGAAGACCAATTAGCCTTCTTGCCTTTCTGAAGTCTCGGTAAAAAAAAGTAAATGTGAATTTGAAGCCAGGGAGAGGGATGGGCGCCACCCTCGTGGTGCTGGCCCCGGTAAAAGTTGAGATCTCTGCCACCTCACTCTCCTACAATCCCAGGGTTATGGAACTAGCTAGGTAGGACCTCAGAACCTGGCCAGCTCATGGGTTTATGTGCAGGCTTAAGGCTTGTGTCGTGATCATTCTGGGTCTTCTCCATCACATGGCATCTGTGACGTAAGTGCATATAGAATTCATACCGAGCGAGGAGACGTCATCTTGAGAAATTGAAACTGAAACTTGCCTTGCCTACTATTTCTACTACTACTACTACCACTACTACTACTATTTTGCTGCTACAGCTACTATTACTACGTCGCACTACACCACCACCACTATCACTATCATCATCATCATCATCCTCTTCGTCTTCATCATCCGTCTTCATCATCCTCATCATCCTCATCCTCATCCTCTTCGTCTTCATCATCCGTCTTCATCATCCGTCTTCATCATCCGTCTTCATCCTCCTCATCCTCATCCTCCTCATCCTCATCCTCCTCATCTTCTTCTTCTTCTTCTTCATGTGCCTTGCTGCGTGGCATTGGCGATCATTGCCCTCCGTACGAATCTATCGTTTGTCATTGCAAGCTTTACTTACATCTCTCAACCCTTTCTGTTTTTCGTCCATTCCGCTAATCCGTCCAGTATTTTCTCCCTGGGTTTACTTGACGCTCTTTTCCCCTCCAGCTTTCCTGTTGTGACTAGGTGCTCAAATTTAGTTTGCATCATAAAATGTCCTACAAAATGTCATCAAAACCGTGATCACTTTCTACACCACTACCGCCACTAACACAGGTTTTCATATTCACACCTGTTCATACAAAATCTCCAGTGGAAAGCGTGGAGGAGGGAAAGGAGAGGAAACCTTTTAGTACTAGCCCAGAAACGATCTCTTGTCTTGGACAAAGAAGCGGAGGTCATGCTTCTAGTAATGTACTTCAATGTTGAGAGTATGTAGAGATTATGGGTTTGTTGGTGGGGGGGGGGGGGGGAGGAGGAGGAGAAAAGGGAGGCAAACAGAAATTAATTGAATTAGATTGGAATTTTTGTGTGTGTCTTGACTTCTTTTTTGTTGTTGCGTGAATTGTAGGTTGCTTTCCTCAGGAAAAGGCACGACACCACTCATTTTCTTCCTCTCTGTCTGTCTGTCTGCTGTCTCTCTCTGTCTGTCTGTCTGTCTCTTGCCTGTCTGTCTGTCTGTCTGTCTCTCTCTCTCTCTCTCTCTCTCTCTCTCTCCCTCTTCCTCTTTCTCCCTCTCTCTTTCTTTTTCCCTCTCTCTCTCTATTTCTGTCTCTCTCTCTCCCTCCTTCTTTCTCTCTGTCTTTTTCTTTCTGTCTGTCTGCTTCTTCTTCCTTCTCTTCTGTTCCTTGTCTGTCTCTCTGTCTGTTCTTCTTCTTCTTCTCTTTTTTCTTTCTCTCTCTCTGTCTCTTTCTCTCTCTTTCTCTTCTCTCTCTCTCTCTCTCTCTCTCTCTCTCTCTCTCCTCTCTCTCTCTCTCTCTCTCTCTCTCTCTCTCTCCCCCTCTTTGTCTCTTTTATACACAGACTTCGTGCATTTCTGTTCACCTATGAAAATGTATTCTTCTACAGCGTTTTCCCAGAGACAACTCTTCCGCTGCCGTGGGATCTTTTACATGCGCTGAGGTCGTGCTTGCACACGGGACTTAAGTTTATCGTCTTGTTTGAAATACCTACAACCAGACCACCACTCAAGATTTAGTGGAGAGGAGACTGAAAGGGAGGGGCGTTGACAAAAAAGTTTTTTGCCAGACAGGGAACCAAACCGCAAACTTTTTAGCGCTCTTAGACCGGGCGCCTTGATCACAAGGCTATGCACCCCCTGTCCATTATAACGTATTGTAATGTTGAGAGCAAATAGAGATTATGAATCTGTTGGGCTGAGGGGCAAATAGAGATTAACTGCAGGCCACTGGAAGGACAAACAGTGACCACTGTTGACCATTTACGACTATGGTGTGTGAACACTTGTATCAATTAACGTCGGGATTATTGGCTCGTTAGGCAATTAGCTTTATTGGTTATGGTAAGAGGGAGGGAGAAGGGGGCAGGGGGAGAAGAAGACGAGAAAGAGAGGAAGAGAGGGAAGAGAGGGAGAGAGAGAGAGACAGACAGACAGACAGACAGACACACAAACACAGAGACAGAGAGAGACACACACACACATACACACACACACACAAACACAGAAAAAGAGAGAGAAAGAGGGAGAGAGAGAGAGAGAGAGAGGTAGACAGACAGACAGACAGAGACAGACAGACAGACAGACAGGCAGGCAGGCAGGCCGGCAGACAGGTAGACAGACAGACAGACAGACAGGCAGACACAGACAGACAGACAGACAGGCAGAGACAGGCAGAGACAGGCAGAGAGAAAGAGCAAGGGAGCGAGCGAGAGACAGACAGACAAACAGACAGAGACAGGCACAGAGGAAGAGGAGAGAGAGAAAGAGAGAGAGAGAGAGAGAAGAGAGAGAGAGAAAGAAGAGAGAGAGAGAGAGAGAGTTATGAAGTATATTTGTATGAACAGGTGAGACTGTGAATAACGGAGATCGTTGTCATGCCGTGATCGTGATGGTGGTGAGGACTCTTTGTTGTGAACGTCTGAAATCCAGTACAATGCCAACATCTATGTCATAACCTCGTCCTGTTCTACTAGTACAAACTTTCCTTAGTTCCCAGGTGTCAAGGTGCCTGTCTTTAACATATCTCTGTTCTCTTCAACTACTTGCGGAAAGATCTTTTTCTCTGTTTTTTTTTAGCCCAAAGGTATGAACTGCATCCCCCGAGTTGTTTTTTTTAAGACACAAGCAACTGTCTGTTTATTTAAAAGAGAACAGAAAAAACCCGCCACACTTCAGAGATATCTCTTTCAGCAATGTGAGTCTACAAAACTGCATAGACTATTAATACTTGTAACGTTTTCTAAGCTCGGTCATGTTGCAATTTCTCTCTCTCTGTCTCTCTCTGTCTGTCTATGTCTGTGTCGTGTCTGTGTCTGTTTGTCTGTCTGTC
>JAPXFY010000017.1:51682456-51684956 GCA_030674185.1 Monoplex corrugatus
CAGTGAAAGAAACAGACGTATGATATGATATCTTAAATATCTGCAATGTTGTAAAGCTTCTTGTATATATAGTGGGGGGGGGGGGGGGGGGGATCGTTCATGCGTTGCATGACCCATTCGGACCCAGTCATCAGTTACCTTGTTCACAAACCGAATGGCAAGGTGGGGAGATGACAAACCCCGGGACACAGCCACACAACGCGCACCAACCAGGTCCAGCCCGGCCACCGGTCCAATGGAGAATGGAAGCGCCCTGTCTCGCCCCACTCTTGGACTTAACCCTTTGGCTCCTGCACCATCTACCAACTGCAAAAACTTGACTCTTTGACTCCTTCACCCTATCCACCAGCTTCCTGCAGGAAGCTGATGGATGGGGTGAAAGAGTCAAAGGGTTAAGTTTTTGCTTTGCTAGCATGGCTGACAATGCAGGATGCTGAAAAACAGGGTGCGGGAACCAAAGGGTTAATTCAAGGCATGATATCGATCGATCGATTGATTGATCGTTCGATTGATTGATTGATTGATTGATTGACTCAATTTTTACGCCGGCACCCACCTCAGGTGATATGGCCGACGGGGATAATCATCCCAGGGAATTGGGGAAAGGGGGACTTATCTAATCCTAAACTGACACCACCAGAACAACAATGATGTTAAGATGGGACAGTGAGAAGGCCAGTTTTAATGTAGCGCATCCCGGGATTGGAACCCACAAGCATTAGCATGTGAATCCGACGCTCAACCGACTGAGCTTCTGAAGCCCGCAGGCATCATATATTGATCAAAGAACATAACTCTTGAAGTGACTTTCAAGAGTTATGTTCTTTTCAAGAACTGTGTTAGATTTGAGAAGTTCTACACATGGGAGATAATTCCTACGTGACTTTCAAGAGCTATGTTCTTTGATTAATATTATAAACATTCTCACTGCTTCCCTCTTATTTCTTTGGTATTAATCATATGCTGAGTCATGGCTTTATCAACAAAGCCGACCCAGCCTGCTGAAATTATGTGACTGACCCACATCGGAATCAAACTCAAACCTCGCGTCGTTCTACTGGCATGGGGGGGGGGGGGGAGCGAGGGCCGCCTGGGGGTGGGTGGGGGCATGGGGACCGGAGTGGGGCTGGAGAGGGGTCTTCCATTCTCTCTTAGTCTGGAGGCTGGGCTGGACCTGGACTAGTGCGCGTTGTGCGGCTATGTCCCAGGGTTTGTCATCTCCCCGCTTTGCCATTCGATTTGTAAAAAACAGGGTAACTGATGACTGGGTCCGGATGGGTCGTGCAGCGCATGGACAGCCTTCCTTTGCTTGATGAAATGACTATCGAGTGGCTTGGGGAGCTTGGGAGGTGATTGTCCAGAGAGTGGTGAGGCATTGGTGCTGTGGGTCCCATCCAGCACCCACGTGTGTTTCTTGTTAACCTTGGTGTCTGCATTGACTCTACCCTCTCCATGAACAACTTTGTTTCTCAAACTGCCAGATCTTGCTACTATCACCTCCATCGTATAAGGCTGATCAGGAAGTATCTCTCTGTGGAAACAACTGCAAACTCGTTCTCTTCTTCATAATGTCTCGCATTGACTATTGCAATTCACTCCTGTCTGGTCTTCCTGCTCCACCATTCACATCCTACAGCGCATTCAAAACAATGCTGTACGCCTTGTACTCAAAAAGAAAAAAGCTGACCACATATCTCCTCTCCTGGCTCCCTGTATCAAAGCGCATACAGTACAAACTAGACACCATGTGCTACAAAAGCCTCAATAACGCAGCCCCCGATTACCTGTCAAGCCTACTTGAGATCTATGTTCCCTCACGTACCCTCCGCTCTGCCTCCGATCCTCTGACTTTTCGCTTTCCACGCACTAAGCTCAATACCTATGGTCCACGAGCCTTCTCTGTTCTGGTCCACTTCCCTGGACACAAACTTCCTCTCTCAGTCCGTCAGCAACCTACTTTTGTCTCCTTCAAGTCCGCTCTCAAACTCACCTTTTCTCCTCCGCATAAAATCCTAACCTCACTCACACCCCCCCCCCCCCCCCTCTGCAGCCTGTCTCCGCTCGGAGGGGAATCACATGGTTATAATATATAATTGTATATGCTATGCTCTCTATAATTTTCCATTGCTTTTATTCTTGCTTTTATTGCTTTTATTCTTTCTCCCCATTTATAGCCTTGCGCGCGCGTGTGTGTGTGTGTGTGTGTGTGTGTGTGTGTGTGTTGTGTGTGTGTGTGTGTTGTGCGTGCGTGCGTGCGTTGTGTGTGCGTGCGTGCGTGCGTGCGTGCGTGTGTGTCTGCTTCAGCGCTTAGATTTGATTTTATCAAGATTTTGCGCTATATAAATATTGTAATTATTATTAATTATTATTAACTTGTTAACCTCTTGATTCAATGGCTCTTGTCAACAATGCCAAAAAAAAACCCTTTGATTCCCTCATCCTATCCACCAGCTTCCTACAGAAAAACTGGTGGATAGGGTGAGGGAGTCGAAGGGTTAAG
>JAPXFY010000017.1:51702456-51704956 GCA_030674185.1 Monoplex corrugatus
TGTGGAAAATTTCAGGAATATCTGTATGCTAGCTGAGTGAGATCAGTTTGTGGGAACTATATATGTGTCTGTGTCTGTGTCTAAGTCTGTGTGTCTGTGTGTGTATGCGTGCGTGCGTGCGTGTGTGCGTGTGTGCGTCTGTGTTTGTGTGTGAGTGTGTGTGTGTGTGTGTGTGTGTGTGTGTGTGTGTGTGTGTGTGTGTGTGTGTGTGTGTGTTGTGTGAGTGTGTGTGAAACATCTAGAAAAATGCAAGAATACTTGTCACAACACATTTCAACACAAATAACTACACTGGACAAGTGCACACAACACAACACAACACCACGATAGAACATGACACAACACAATACAACACAACACAACACAGCACAGCACAGCACAACACAACACAACACAACACAACACAACACAACACAACACAACACTGCACAGCACAGTACAGCACAACACATTCCAACACAACAACAACACAACACAACACTGCACAGCACAGTACAGCACAACACATTCCAACACAACACAACACAACACAACACAACACAACACAACACAACACAACACAGCACAGCACAGCACAGCACAACACAACACAACACATTCCAACACAACACAACACAACACAACACAACACAACACAACACAACACCACAATAGAACATGACACAACACAATACAACACAACACAACACAGCACAGCACAACACATTCCAACACAACACAACACAACACTGCACAGCACAGCACAACACATTCCAACACAACACAACACAACACTGCACAGCACAGCACAACACATTCCAACACAACACAACACAACACTGCACAGCACAGCACAACACATTCCAACACAACACAACACAACACAACACAACACAACACGACACGACACGACACGACACGACACGACACGACACGACACGATACGACACGACACAACACAACACAGCACAGCACAGCACAGCACAACACATTCCAACACAACACAACACAACACCACGATACAACGTGACACAACACAACACAACACCACGATACAACACGACACAACACAATACAACACAACACCACACGACACAACACAACACAACTCAACACCACGATACAACACGACACAACACAACACCACACAGCACAGCACAGCACAGCACAGCACAACACATTCCAACACAACACAACACAACACAACACAACACCACGATACAACACGACACAACATAACACAACACAACTACACAAACAACACAACACAATAAAAGGAGACTTTTTATCCAGTGGCTTGATCATCCCGTCCACGTTTTTGTCAACAAGCGTAAAAGATCGTCGAAGAGGACGGTATTGGTACTCGTCTTTCTCTCTAAGGCATACAAATCAAGGCTGGAACCTTATTAGTCTTCACATAAACAGGATTAGACCAACACCGCAAATAGGCAGTGCATGAATGGAGAGGGTTTAGGTTCATGATAACACGAGGAGAGCAACTTGGAAAACAGACCTCTGCTATGGTGACTATAGTGTCTGTGATTCTGTTGAATGGAAGAAGTTTGTGGAGAGAGAGAAAAAGAGACTCTGGTCGAAGTGTTTTGTCAAAGAGACGCGAACACCGACCTTGGCTATGCTCCGGTGATTTATATAGAGTTCTGCGATTCGATTGGAAGAACTTTATGTTCTGACTTTGTGATCCCTTGCAGAAGGGCGCATTGATCTCTTCTGACTGTAAGCTGGACGAAAAATAATACCAGTTTGTGTGGACCTTCAGGAATACCTGAATGCTAGCTGAATGAGATCAGTTTGTGGGAACTATATATGTGTCTGTGTCTGTGTCTAAGTCTGTGTGTCTGTATGTGTATGCGTGCGTGCGTGCATGCGTGTGTGCGTGTGTGTGTGTTTGTGTGAGTGTGTGTGTGTGTGTGTTTGTTTGAGTGTGTATGTGTGTGTTTGTTTGTGTGTGTGTGTGTGTGTTGTGTGTGTGTGTGTGTGTGTGTGTGTGTGTGTGTGTGTGTGTGTGTGTGTGTGTGTGTGAAACATTTAGAAAAATGGAAGAATACTTGTCACAACACATTTCAACCCAAATAACCACACTGGACAAGTGCAACACAACACAACACAACACAACACAACACAACACAACACAACACAACACAACACAACACAACACAGCACAGCACAGCACAGTACAGCACAACACATTCCAACACAAACAACACAACACAACACAGCACAGCACAGCACAGCACAGAACAGTACAACACATTCCAACACAACACAACACAACACAACACCACGATACAACACGACACAACACAATACAACACAACACAACACATAGTTCACAACACAACACAATAAAAGGAGACTTTTTATCCAGTGGCTTGATCATCCCGTCCACGTTTTTGTCAACAAGCGTAAAAGATCGTAGAAGAGGACGGTATTGGTACTCGTCTTTCTCTCTAAGGCATACAAATCAAGGCTGGAACCTTATTAGTCTTCACATAAACAGGAT
>JAPXFY010000017.1:51722456-51724956 GCA_030674185.1 Monoplex corrugatus
CCTCACCCTATTCACCAGCTTCTTGCAGGAAACTGGTGGATAGGGTGAGGGATTCAAAGGGTTACGTTTTTACAGTTGCGGGATAAAGTGCGAGAGTCAAAGGGTTAAAACGTATTTAACCGTTCTGATTTTTCTGGATTGCACGTATGCATGCTGTTTTTGTCCATGCCGTGCAGGCGTGTATGTTGCAGCATAGTTTGCACACTTCGTCTTCGATGGGCGTGCATATGTATTTCCATGTGTCCATAAGCCAGCCACTGACAGGACTTACAGAATCTTAAACGTGCACAATCATAGTTTGACATCTTGGGCTCCTGTGGGTTCGTGGCACTGAGCTGTAACCCTTTGACTCCAGCACCCGTCCACCAGCATCCGGCATTTTCAAGCATGCTAGCAAAGCAAAAACCTAACCCTTTAATTTCTTCACACTATCCACCAGTTTCCGCCAGGAATCTGTTGGATAGGGTGAGGGAGTCAAAGATTTAAAGTTTTGACAATTGATGGATAGGGTGCGGGAATCAAAGAGTTAATAAACTTAGAGTTAGGTGTGTTTGAAGCCGGAATGAGTGACGTACGATCGTCGGCATTGAGGTGTCGCGGAAGGTTGGACAGTAGAGAGAAAAGAAAACGAATAAAAATATAGGGAAAGAAAATGGACACCGCATGACAATGCCATATAGGAGGAAAGTTTCCAGAACGTGAGTTACAGTCGTGCAAACTTATCGCCCCTTATGGGGACGTGATTAGCGCGAAGGTACAGCAGTCGGCTTCCATTCTGTGACTGATTGATTGATTGATTGATTGATTGATTGATTGATCCGAGAGAGTGAGTGAATCATTGAGTGAGTCATTGAGTCAATAAGTGATCGACTGAGTGATTGATTGATCGAGTGAGTGATTGAGTGATTGAGTGATCAATTGAATGAGTGAGTGAGTGAGTGAGTGATCGAGTGATCGAGTGAGTGAGTGAGTGAGTGAGTGAGTGAGTGAGTTGGTTCAGTTTTTTACGACGGCACCCACCTCAGGTGGTATGGCTGACAGGGATAACCATCCCAGGGAAGTGGGGGAAAGAGGGACCTACCTAATGCTCTACCGACACCACCAGAACACCAATAATGTTAAGATGGGACAGTGAGAAGGCCAGTTTTAATGAAAAGCACCCCAGGATTCGAAACCACAACCCATTAGCATGTCAATCCGGTAATCGGAAAAAAAGTCACAGGAAAAAAAGTCACAGAAAAAAAGTCACAGAAAAAAAGTCACAGGAAAAAAAGTCACAGCTATACCTGTAAAGCTATAGCTATACCGCGTGTAAGACTATCACGAGTGTAACACTACCGGGTCTATTGGGCTCAGCAAACTAAAGAGTTTTTTTAATTCCTGCTTATCAAGCCTAATGTCGCCTCGATGTGAAGTGTTAAGTCCAAGGACTTATTGCTATTCAGATTATGCTCAGGAGGGAAGGATGAATGAAGAGGAAAGGAGGAAGGAACGAAATATTGAAAGAAAGAAAGAATATAAAGAGAAAGTGACACAAGACCAGTGAACGGTGCTTTACATATTGGCAGCTGACTGTATATCTACAGCTGACTGTATATCTATGTGTGTGTGTGTGTGTGTGTGTGTGTGAGAGAGAGAGAGAGAGAGAGCGAGAGAGAGAGAGAGAGAGAGAGAGAGAGAGAGAGAGACCTAATCTTAATTGATGCATATAAGTGGGGTCTGCATATAGCTAGAGGAGCTAGACTGGTATTGTTGCAGTTTAAAAATCGTTTACTGACTATCTTGAATCTATGACATTTTATCCTGCTCAGATGAAATAAACTTGACTTGAAGGCTTTGTTTGATTGTGACTTTTTTTCCTGTGACTTTTTTTCCTACTCAATTTTGTGACTTTTTTTCTGTGACTTTTTTTCCTGTGACTTTTTTTCCTACATTCTCAAATCCGATGCTCAACCAACTGAGCTACTGAGGCCTTCACGAGTGTGAATCATGCTCGGCAAACTTTTATATGTCCGTGCGGCCTTCACCTTGGGAGGGAGGAGGTGACTGTCCCGAGAATGGCGAAGCATTGGTGCTCTTGGTCCCATCCGGCATCTTCGAGTGTTTTCTTGTTAACTTTGTAAACATTGCGGGGTGTTCAGTATACTCAGCTGCAAATGGGTAATTGTACCTTTCATTCGTCAAAGTTCATCACCATCATCAAGTGCCCTGCCACATGGCGTTGGCGATCATGGCCCTCCATATGCATCTGTCCCTTGTTGCTGCAAGCACATCCTCCACCCTCTCTGTCCTCAGCCACACTGCAAGTCCGTCCAATATTTCTCCCTGGGTCTACCTGGTGCTCTCTTTTCCTTCAGTTTTCCTGTTGTGACCGGCCAGGTGCTCCAATTCCCTTTTCCTCATAAAATGGCCTATAAATGTTGCCTGTCTTTTCCTAATCTTCCTTATGAATGATCTTCTTGTGTTTTAGGACTAGGGGAAGTGAGATGGAAGGGGGTAG
>JAPXFY010000017.1:51732456-51744956 GCA_030674185.1 Monoplex corrugatus
GTTTCTCTTTGTTAAATCTTTGTCGATTTTTGTTTCTTTACATACTCACACACGTACAACCCCCACGCGCATGCACACACACACATCTATCTATTACCTATCTATATATCTATATATATATATATATATATATATATACATACATGTATATATATGTATATGTATAATATATGTATGTGTGTATATGTATATGTATATATATATATATATATATATATATATATATGTCTGTCTGTATATATGTATGTATGTATGTATGTGTATATTTAATATGTCTATGTATACTCATTTTCATCTAGTTTACACGTGACAGCTCTTGCAGTTTTACTCTCTTCCGTATTCTCTCTCTCTCTCTCTCTCTCTCTCTCCTGCTCTCTCTCTCTTCTCTGTCTCTCTCTCTCTCTATCTCTGTCCGACCAGAGACTAAACATGGGACCTCTCCCCGTCCCAGAAAGGTAGTAGTTAAGTGGACAGCTAATGTACACCTCTGTAATGGCCTTGTTTCTGCCTGTCCCTGCAGGAGCCAGGTGACGTCATGCTGATGTCGGACGCGTGGCAACCGGCAGTGCTGCAGCTTCTGCCCTTCTCCTCCAACGATGCCAGCAGCCCCTGCCCCCAGTCCACCCTCCCTCGCCTCCGTCTCCTCCAGTTCCCCACGCCTCAAATCATTTCCCTTATCCCCAGACCACAGCCGCGGATTCCCTGTCCTGGCCGTCACCCGCAAAGAGAGGAAGGATGGTGGTGGTGGTAGTGGAGGTGATGGTAGAGGTTCTGACACCTTCGGCTCCAGAGGTGTCAGTCGCGGAGGTGGAGGAGGAGGCGGAGGAGGCGCCTGGCCCCCCTACTCTCCTTCACACAGGATCAGAGCGGCGTCGGAGAGGATGACCCGCTCGCAGACCTTCGTGGACTCGGCGTCCTACCTGTCCTCCGCCCAGCCCAGGGCCAAGTCGGAGTACCATCCACGGCGCTCCCCTGCCGTGTCTTCTGGTGGTGGTGCTGGTGGCAGGGGCAAGGCTAATGGTGAGTACCCGGCGTCTGTGTGATTGGCACTCCTCCTCCTCCTCCTCTCATCATCATCATCATCGTCATCGTCGTCGTCTTTGTCGTCGTCATCGTCATCTCATCATCGTCGTCTGTCATCATCATCATCGTCATCGTCATCATCATCTTCTTCTTCTTGTTCTCTTCTTCTTCTTCTTCTTCTTCTTTTTCTTCTTCTTCTTCTTCTTCTTCACATTCTTCTTCACATTCTTCTTTCTTCTTCTTCTTCTTCTTCTTCTTCTTCTTCTTCTTCTTCTTCTTCTTCTTCTTCTTGTTCTTCTTCTTCTTCTTCTTTCTTCTTCTTCTTTCTTCTTCTTTCTTCTTCTTCTTCTTTTCTTCTTCTTCTCTTCTTTCTTCTCTTCTCTTCCTTTCTTCCTCTTCTTCTTCTTCTTCTTCTTCTTCTTCTTCTTCTTCTTCTTCTTCTTCTTCCTTTTCTTCTTTCTCTTCTTTTCTTCTTCTTCTCTTCTTCTTCTTCGCATTCTTCTTCTTTCTTTCTTTTCGCATTCTTCTTCTTCTTCTTTCGCTTCTTCTTCTTCTTTCTTCTTCTTCTTCTTCTTCTTCTTCTTGCATTCTTCTTTTCTTCTTCTTCTTCTCTTCGCATTCTTCTTCTTCTTCATTCTCTTCTTTTCTTCGATTCTTTTCTTCGCTTTTCTTCTTCTTTTCGCATTCTCTTCTTCTTTTCGCTTCTTCTTCTTCTTCTCTTCTTCTTCTTCCTTCTTCTTCTTCTTCTTCTTCTTCTTCTTCTCTTCGCATTCCTTCTTCTTTTCTCTTGCTTCTTTCTTCTTCTTCTTCTTCTTCTTCTTGTCTTCGTTTTCTTCTTCTTCGCTTCTTCTTCTTTCTTCTTCTTCTTCTTCTTCTTCTTTCTTCTTCTTCTCTTCGCATTCTTCTTCTTTCTTTTCTTCTTCTTCTCTTCTTCTTCTTGCATTCCTTTTCCTTCTCTTTTTTCTCTTCTTCTTCTCTTCTTCTTCGCTTTTCTTCTTCTTCTTTCTTCTTCTTCTTCTTTCTTCTTCTTCTTTCTTCTTTCTTCTTTCTTCTTTCTTCTTTTCTTCTTCGCTTCTTTTCTTCTTCTTCTTCTTCTTCTTTCTTCTTCTTCTTCTTGATTCTTTTCTTCTTCGCTTTTTCTTCTTCTTCTTCTTTTCTCTTCTTCTTCTTTTCTTTTTTCTCTCTTTCTTCTTCTTCTTCTTTTCTTCTTTTTCTTCTTCTTCTTCTTCTTTTCTTTCTTCTTCTTCTTCTTCTTTTCTTCTTCTTGCTTTTCTTCTTTTTTTTTTTTCTTCTTCTTCTTTTCTCTTCCTTTTTCTTCTCTTCTTCTTTTCTTCTTCTTCTTTCTTCTTTCTCTCTCTTTTCTTCTCCTCTCTCCTTCCTTCTCTCTTCTTCTACTTCTGATTTTTTTTTTTCTTCTTCTTCTTTTCTTCTTCTTTTCTCTCTGCTTCTCTCTTCTTCTCTTCTCTCGATCTCTTCTCGATCCTCTTCCTTCTCTTCTTCTATCTCTCTCGCATTCTCCTTCCTTCCACCTCGCTTTGCTTTCTTTCGATCTTGTTCTTCTCTTTCTCTCTCTCATCCTCTTCTCTCGCTCTCTCTCTTCTTCTTCCTTCTCTCCTCTTCTTCTCTCTCCTCTTCTTCTTTCTGCTTCTCTCTTCTTTCTTCTCTCTTCTCTCTCTCTTTCTTCTTCTTTCTTCTTCTTCTCCTTCTTTCTTGCATCTCTTCTCTCTTCCTCTCCATTCTTCTTCTTCTTCCTTTTCTTCTTCTTCTTCTTCTTCTTCTTCTCTTCTCTTCTTCTCTTCTTCTTTCTTCTTCTCTTCTTCTTCTTCTTCTTTTCTTCTTCTCTTCTTCTCTTCTTCTTCTTCTTCTTCTTCTTCTTCTTCTTCTTCTTCTTCTTCTTCTTCTTCTTTTCTTCTTCTTCTCTTCTTCTTTCTTCTTCTTCTTCTTCTTCTTCTTCTTCTTCTTCTTTTCTTCTTCTTTCTTCTTCTTCTTCTTCTTCTTCTTCGCTTCTTCTTTTTTCTTCTTCTTTCCTTCTTCTTCTTCTTCTTCTTCTTCCTTCCTTCCTTCTTCTTCTTCTTCTTCTTCTTCTTCTTCTTCTTCTTCTCTTCTTCCTTCTTCTTCTTCTTCTTTCTTCTTCTTCTTCTTCTTCTTCTTCTTCCTTCTCTTTCTTCTTCTTCTTCTTCTCTTCTTCTTCTTCTTCTCTTCTTCTTCTTCTTCTTCTTTTCTTCTTTCTTCTTCTTCTTCTTCTTCTTCTTCCTTTTCTTCTTCTTCTTCTTCTTCTTCTTCTTTCTTCTTTTCTTCTTTCTCTTTTCTTCTTCTCTTCTTCTTCTTCTTCTTCCTTCTTCTTCTTCTTCTTCTCTTCTTCTTCTTCTTCTTCTTCTTTCTTCTTCTCTTCTTTTTCTCTTCTTTCTTCTTCTTTCTTCTTTCTTCTTCTTCTTCTTCTTCTTCTTCTTCTCTTCTTCTTCTTCTTCTTCTTCTTCTTCTTTCTTCTTCTTCTTCTTCTTCTTCTTCTTCTTTCCTTCTTCTTCTTCTTCTTCTTCTTCTTCTCTTCTTCTCTCTTCTTCTTCCTTTCTTCTTCTTCTCTCTTCTCTTCTTCTTCTTCTTCTTCTTCTTCTTTTTTCTTCTTCTTTTTCTTCTTCTCTTCTTCTTCTTCTTCTTCTTCTTCTTCTTCTTCTTTCTCTTCTTCTTCTTTTCTTCTTCTTCTTCTTCTTCTTTCTTCTTTCCTTCTTCTTCTTCTTCTTCTTCTTCTTCTTCTTCTTCTTCTTCTTTCTTTTCTTCTTCTTCTTCTTCTTCTTCTTCTTCTTTTTCCCTTCTTCTTCTTCTTCTTCTTCTTTCTTCTTCTTCTTCTTCTTCTTCTTCTTCTTCTTCTTCTCTTCTTCTTCTTCTCTTCTTTCTTTCTTCTTCTTCTTCTTCTTCTTCTTCCTTCTTCTTCTTCGCTTCTTCTTCTTGCATTTCTTCTTCTTCTTCTTTCTTCTTCTTCTTCTTCTTCTTCTTCTTCTTCTTCTTCTTCTTCTTCTTCTTCTTCTTCTTCGCATTCTTTTCGCATTCTTCTTCTTCTTCTTCTTCTTCTTGCATTCTTCTTCGATTCTTCTTCTTCTTCTTCCATCTCTTCTTTTCTTCTCTTCTTTCTTCTTCTTCTTTTCTTCTCTTCTTCTCTTCTTTTCTTCTTCTTCTTCTTCATCCTTCTTCTTCTCTTCTTCTCTTCTTCTTCTTCTTCTCTTTTTTTCTTCTTCTTCTTCTTCTTTTCTTCTTCTTCTTCTCTTCTTCTTCTTCTCTTCTTCTTCTTTTCTTCTTCTTTCTTCTTCTTCTTCTTCTTCTTCTTCTTCGCATTCTTCTTCGCATTCTTCTTCGCATTCTTCTTCTTCGCATTCTTCTTGCATTCTTCTTCTTCGCATTCTTCTTCGCATTCTTCTTCGCATCTTTTCTTCGCATTCTTCTTCGCATTCTTCTTCGCATTCTTCTTCTTCGCATTCTTCTTCTTCTTCTTCTTCTTCGCATTCTTCTTCTTCGCATTCTTCTTCGCATTCTTCTTCTCGCATTCTTCGCATTCTTCTTCTTCTGCATTCTTCGCATTCTTCTTCTTCTCGCATTCTTCTTCTTCTCTTCTTCTTGCATTCTTCTTCTTCTTCTTCTTTTCTTCTTCTTCTTCTTCTTCTTCTTCTTCGCATTCTTCTTCTTCTTCGCATTCTTCTTCTTCGCATTCTTCTTTTTTTTCTTCTTCTCTTCTTCTTCTCGCATTGTTTTCTTCTTCTTCTTCTTCTTCTTCCTTCTTCTTTTCTTCTTCTTCTTCTTCTTCTTCTTCTTCTTCTTCTTCTTTTTTTCTTCTTCCTCTCCTCTTCTTTCCTTCTTTCTTCTTTTCTTTTCTTTTCTTCTTTTCTTCTTCTTTTTTCTTTCTTCTTCTTCTTCTTTTCTTTTTCTTCTTCTCTTTTCTTCGCATTCTTTTCTTCTTCTCTTGATCTTCGCATTCTTCTTTTCTTCTTCGCATTCTTCTTCTTCTTCTTCTTCTTCTTCTTCTTCTTCTTCTTCTTCTTCGCATTCTTCTTCTTCTTCTTCTTCTTCTTCTTCGCATTCTTCTTCTTCTTCGCATTCTTCTTCTTCGCATTCTTCTTCGCATTCTTCTTCTTCGCATTCTTCTTCGCATTCTTCTTCTTCGCATTCTTCTTCGCATTCTTCTTCGCATTCTTCTTCTTCGCATTCTTCTTCGCATTCTTCTTCGCATTCTTCTTCTTCGCATTCTTCTTCTTCTTCTTCTTCTTCGCATTCTTCTTCTTCTTCTTCTTCTTCGCATTCTTCTTCTTCGCATTCTTCGCATTCTTCTTCTTCTTCGCATTCTTCGCATTCTTCTTCTTCTTCGCTTTTCTTCTTCTTCTTCTTCTTCTTCTTCTTCTTCTTCTTCTTCTTCTTCTTCTTCTTCGCATTCTTCTTCTTCTTCTTCTTCTTCTTCTTCGCATTCTTCTTCTTCTTCGCATTCTTCTTCTTCGCATTCTTCTTTTTTTTCTTCTTCTTCTTCTTCTTCTTCTTCGCATTGTTCTTCTTCTTCTTCTTCTTCTTCTTCTTCTTCTTCTTCTTCTTCTTCTTCTTCTTCTTCTTCTTCTTCTTCTTCTTCTTCTTCTTCTTCGCATTCTTCTTCTTCTTCTTCGCATTCTTCGCATTCTTCTTCTTCTTCTTCGCATTCTTCGCATTCTTCTTCTTCTTCGCATTCTTCTTCTTCTTCTTCTTCTTCTTCGCATTCTTCGCTTCTTCGCTTCTTCTTCTCTTCGCATTCTTCTTCTTCTTCTTCTTCTTCTTCTTCTTCTT
This sequence comes from Monoplex corrugatus, assembly GCA_030674185.1. Taxonomy (NCBI): domain Eukaryota; kingdom Metazoa; phylum Mollusca; class Gastropoda; order Littorinimorpha; family Ranellidae; genus Monoplex; species Monoplex corrugatus. The sequence goes on from JAPXFY010000017.1 coordinate 51,738,274, forward strand.
CTTCGCATTCTTCTTCGCATTCTTCTTCTTCTTCTTCTTCTTCTTCTTCTTCTTCTTCTTCTTCTTCTTCTTCTTCTTCGCATTCTTCTTCTTCGCATTCTTCTTTTTTTTCTTCTTCGCATTCTTCTTCTTCTTCGCATTGTTCTTCTTCTTCTTCTTCTTCTTCTTCTTCTTCTTCTTCTTCTTCCTCTTCCTCTTCCTCTTCTTCTTCTTCTTCTTCTTCTTCTTCTTCTTCTTCTTCTTCTTCTCTTCTTCTTCTTCTTCTTCTTCTTCTTCTTCTTCTTCTTCTTCTCTTCTTCTCTTCTTCTCTTCTTCTTCTTCTTCTTCTTCTTCTTCTTCTTCTTCTTCTTCTTCTTCGCATTCTTCTTCGCATTCTTCTTCGCATTCTTCTTCTTCGCATTCTTCTTCTTCTTCTTCTTCTTCGCATTCTTCTTCTTCGCATTCTTCTTCTTCTTCTTCGCATTCTTCTTCTTCGCATTCTTCGCATTCTTCTTCTTCTTCGCATTCTTCGCATTCTTCTTCTTCTTCGCATTCTTCTTCTTCTTCGCATTCTTCTTCTTCTTCTTCGCATTCTTCTTCTTCTTCTTCTTCGCATTCTTCTTCTTCTCTCTTCTTCTTCTTCTTCTTCTTCTTCTTCTTCTTCTTCGCATTCTTCTTCGCATTCTTCTTCTTCTTCTTCTTCTTCTTCTTCTTTTCTTCTTCTTCTTCTTCTTCTTCTTCTTCTTCTTCGCATTCTTCTTCTTCGCATTCTTCTTTTTTTTTCTTCTTCGCATTCTTCTTCTTCTTCGCATTGTTCTTCTTCTTCTTCTTCTTCTTCTTCTTCTTCTTCTTCTTCTTCCTCTTCCTCTTCCTCTTCTTCTTCTCTTCTTCTTCTTCTTCTTCTTCTTCTTCTTCTTCTTCTTCTTCTTCTTCTTCTTCTTCTTCTTCTTCTTCTTCTTCTTCTTCTTCTTCTTCTTCTTCTTCTTCTTCTTCTTCTTCTTCTTCTTCTTCTTCTTCTTCTTCTTCTTCTTCTTTCTTCTTGCTTCTTCTTCTTCTTCTTCTTCTTCGCATTCTTCTTCTTCTTCTTCTTCTTCGCATTCTTCTTCTTCGCATTCTTCTTCTTCTTCTTCGCATTCTTCTTCTTCGCATTCTTCGCTTCTTCTTCTTCTTCGCATTCTTCGCATTCTTCTTCTTCTTCGCATTCTTCTTCTTCTTCGCATTCTTCTTCTTCTTCTTCGCATTCTTCTTCTTCTTCGCATTCTTCTTCTTCGCATTCTTCTTTTTTTTCTTCTTCGCATTGTTCTTCTTCTTCGCATTCTTCTTCTTCTTCTTCTTCTTCTTCTTCTTCTTCTTCTTCGCATTCTTCTTCGCATTCTTCTTCTTCGCATTCTTCTTCGCATTCTTCTTCTTCGCATTCTTCTTCGCATTCTTCTTCGCATTCTTCTTCTTCGCATTCTTCTTCGCATTATTCTTCGCATTCTTCTTCTTCTTCGCATTCTTCGCATTCTTCTTCTTCTTCTTCGCATTCTTCTTCTTCTTCGCATTCTTCTTCTTCTTCGCATTCTTCTTCTTCTTCGCATTCTTCTTCTTCGCATTCTTCTTCTTCTTCGCATTCTTCTTCGCATTCTTCTTCTTCGCATTCTTCTTCTTCTTCGCATTCTTCTTCTTCTTCGCATTCTTCTTCGCATTCTTCTTCTTCGCATTCTTCGCATTCTTCTTCGCATTCTTCTTCTTCGCATTCTTCTTCTTCGCATTCTTCGCATTCTTCTTCGCATTCTTCTTCTTCTTCTTCTTCTTCGCATTCTTCTTCGCATTCTTCTTCTTCTTCTTCTTCTTCTTCATCTTCTTCGCATTCTTCTTCGCATTCTTCTTCGCATTCTTCTTCGCATTCATCTTCTTCTTCGCATTCTTCTTCGCTTTCTTCTTCTTCTTCGCATTCTTCTTCTTCGCATTCTTCGCATTCTTCTTCGCATTCTTCTTCGCCTTCTTCGCATTCTTCTTCATTATCATCGTCGTTGTCTTCATCGTCGTCGTCATCATCATCATCATCATCATCATCATCGTCGTAATCGTCGTCGTCGTTGTCATTGCCATCATCGTCGTCGTCGTCATCATTGTCGTCGTCGTCATCATCATCATCATCATGTGCCCTGCCGCATGGCGTTGGCGATCATGGCCCTCCATACGAATCTATCCCTCGTCGTTGTATCTGATCGCATGACAGACACAGGGTTCTCAAACAAACTGAGTTAGATGACTGTTGTCAATCAGCTAACTTCCAATCACTTTAAAAGACATAATTCTGTTATCAGAAAGCAGAACACGATAAGCAATCAGCCTGAAAAATTACTTTTATTACGAACAGATAAGTTTCATCGACATCATCTTCAAGTGCCCTGCCGCATGGCGTTGGTGATCATGGTCCTCCATACAAATCTATCCCTTGTCGCTGAAAGTACATCTCCCATCTTCTCTGTCCTCAGCCACCTTGCAAGTCCGTCCAATATTTTCTCCCTGGGTCTACCTGGTGTTCTCTTTTCCCTCCAGCTTTCCTGTTGTGACCAAGTGCTATAATTTCTCTTGCGTCATAAATTGTCCTTATAAATGTTGCTTGTCTTTTCTGATCTTCTTTGTGAATGATTTTCTTGTGTCTGCCTCCTTCATGACCGTCTCGTTTCTTTTCTTTGCTGTCCGTGGAATCTCTCAACATTCTTCTTACAAACACATCTTGGCTGCCTAATCTTGTTCTGGCTTTGCTTGTTGAGCACCGAAATACCTCCCCATCCTCGGACAATCATCTGCCAAGCTCCCGACGCCACCCGACAACCATTTCATCAATCAAAAAAAATGGGGGGGGGGGGGGACGTGGAGGGGGTGTCCATGCGTTGCATTACCCACTCGGACCCAGTCATCATTAGCTTCTTTACAAACCGAATGGCAAGATGGGAGATGACAAACCCTGCGATACAGCCACACAATATGCACCAACCAGGTCCAGCCCAGACTCCGGATCAAGAGAGAATGGAAGACCTCTCTCTCACCCCACTCTGGTCTTCATCTCTCTTTCGGGCAGCCCGCCCTGCCACCAGCTTTCAAGCTGCTGCAGCACCTTTCCCCTTATTATAATCTCGACAGTTAACAGTCGGAAGCTCCAACATTGCCTTATTTCAACCACGGGGGTTTGAAACATTTGTCGTACATGTAATGTTTTTAAGCTGTGCTGTTAGTGTAACTTTAGTCTACAACTTCAGATCTTAATCACAACTTAAACTGCATCGATTAGTCTACAGCTACTCGAAAAAAGTGCTAGGTAGCAGGTAAAACTGACTATCACGATGTTTTTTTCATGTAGCAACAATCACGGAAAATAGCCCCTATTATGTTGTATAATATATGAATGACAGTTAGCACAGAAACCTCAGATTAAAACCAGTTTGCAGACAAAAGTATTTGGGGGGGCATTTGGTTCAGTTCCAAACAGAGCTTTTCCGAACTTGTATAAATTGTGTATTTGACGTGAAGGTGAGCATTGGTGAATGCTGAATGCTTTGGTTAATGCTGGCAGACCGAAATGTTCTTGAATGTCTTTTTATGTAAAAGGAAGTCAACCGTAATCGATAGGGTGTGTGTGTGTGTGTGTGTGTGTTGTGTGTGTGTGTGGTGTGTGTGTGTGTGTGTGTGTGGTGTGGCGTGTGTGGTGTGTACTTGTGTGTGTGTGTGTGTTTGTGTGTGTGTGTGTGTGTTGTGTGTGGATGTGTGGGGAGCGTGTGTGTGTGTGTGTGTTTGTGTGTTGTGTGGTGTTTGTGTGTGTATGTTGTGTGTATTTGTGTGTTTTGTGTGTGTGTGTGTGTTTGTGTGTGTGTGTAGATGTGTGTGTGTGGTGTGTGTTGTGTGTGTGAGCATGTGTGGTGAGCGTGTGTGTGTGTGTGTGTGTTTGTGTGTTGTGTGTGTTTTGTGTGTGTATGTTTGTGTGTTGTTGTGTGTTTTGTGTGTGTGTGTGTTGTGTGTGTGTTATATGTTGTGTGTGTGTTGTGTGTGTGTGTTGTGTGTGTGTGTGTTGTTCGTTCGTTCTTCGATTTAACGTTTTTTCACTATAAGTGATATTAGACGGGGGAGGGGGGAAGTGGAAATAAAAAAAGTGAACAAAATAAAATGTAGAACGATAGTTGGACGGGTTGGATTTGGGCAGAGGGAAGACAGAGGAAAAAGACATTAGCAGGTGGGGGAATAGTAAAATGGAACGAGAACTTAACACTAACAATTAACTTCAACAACGTGAAGGGAAATTGTAACACTAAAACACAAACCGAATAAAGTTAAAGTAATACATTAACAGGACTGTGAACTAATGATTCTGAAATTCTAACTAACAAAGTTTGATCTGATATAATTTTTTGGAAATGATTTTCAGGATACTTTTCTTGAGTAAACATTTTCGGTAAAAAAGAACGTAGCATTTTGCAGTAGAATAAACAGTGAAACAGTGTGAACTGTTCGCCGCAAATACACTTGACATTTTTACAATATTTTGTTTTCAATGCGTTTAGCTGAATACGAAAACAAACAGCAACAATCGATCTCAAATGATACATGGAAGAATACTGCAATCTTTTACATACATTTTGAACGGTAAGTTTTATCATTTGTTGTGACACAAACTGTTCATCTGAATGTTCATGAAATCGAGTCCATGAGGCCGATTCGAGCAAGTTGCAAGCTTCTTTTACGGAGGTATGAACATGTAATTCTATAGCATTATCAGCATTCTGGGCGCCTTGCTTAGCTGCTCTGTCAACTACTTCGTTGCCGTGAAGACTAACGTGAGAAGGCACCCAGCATAAACTGATATCTGTACCTTTGACCCTTAAACGAAGTATAAGATGATTTGCCTCAGTAATTAAATCAGGTCTTGTGTCGGCATTAAAAGACCGTAAGGCATATATGTGTGTTGTGTGTGTGTATGTGTGTGTGTGTGTGTGTGTGTGTATGTGTGTGTGTGTGTGTGTGTATGTGTGTGTGTTGTGTGTGTGTTGTGTGTGTGTGTGTATGTGTGTGTGTGTGTGTGTGTGTGTGTGTTGTGTGTGTGTGTGTGTGTGTGTGTGTGTGTGTTTGTATGTGTGTATGTGTGTGTGAGTTTGTGCGTGTGTGTTCGTCCTTGATGTAACGTCTTGTCATTATGAGTGATATTAGAAGATATAAGACGAATGTGTATGTATGTGTGTGTGTGCGTGCGTGTGTGTTTGTGTGTGTGCGTGTGTGTTTGTGTTTATGTGTATATTCGTGTTGGTATGTGTATGTGGATGTGTGTGTGTGTGTGTGTGTGTGTGTGTCTGTATGTGTATGTGTTGTGTTTCTGTGTCTGTATGTGTGTATGTTTGTTGTATGTGTGTGTGTTTGTGCCTGTGTGTGTATGTGTGTGTTTTGTGTGTGTGATGTATGTGCTTGTGTGTGTTTGTATATGTGTGTGTTAGTGTGGTATGTGTATGTATGTGTTGTTGTTGTTTGTTTGTTTATTTAGTTGTTCTGCCACAAATGTTTTGTTTCTTTACTTTTTATTTCGTTTTGACGACTTTTATTCTCAGGACTTGACAAAACCGACTGTGACACGAAAGGCAAAAGACATTCCTAACTACGTTGGATTGGAATAGAAGGAAGAGATCATTGTACGAAAATAAATCGCGAGTTTTAGTATAATTAAACAGTCTTCCCGAAACACTAACACACTTATAACCGTACTCAGTTGTACACAATAGACCAAAAATGTGCATTTAACAGCAGGAGGTAAATAAATGCACGTAACTCGTACTACTCACCTGTCTCACCTGTCGGCGTCACCGGGTTCGGTGCTGGACAGCTGCACACCTGGACACCACCATCTGCCTCCAGGCCGCTCTGTCTTGATTTTTATGACCATTTTCTTGAATAGTTTGGCCACTTGCTGTTGGTTATGTTCTCGATGCATGAGACTGGAGGTCTACCTTTCTTCCTTTTTGTCTGTTTTTCCTGGAAAGATGGTTGCCATGAGGTCCGTGTTCTTGTTGCGTGACACATGGCCAGTGTATTTCAGTCTTCTCTTGTTGATGTCTGCTAGTAGTTTTCTGGTGGTATCAAGTTCTTCCAGAACACTTTCATTAGTTCTTCTGTCTGTCCATTTGACACGTAGTAGTCTCCGATAAAACCACATCTCGCTGCCTCAATTCTTCTGCAATCAGTTTTCTCAGAGTCCGGGATTCGCAGCCATAAATCATGACTGGCCGGATCAAACAATTCAAAAGTCTAACTTTCAGACCATTGGTATGCCTCTGTCTTTCCAGATGTTGTTGAGTTGTACCAATATTTGCTTTACCATTCTAAATCTTATTTTGATATCGTCACCTTGAGAAATTGAAACTAATACTGAAACTAAGAAAAACAGTCTCGCAAGATCCAAAACAAGTGCGACTGCCCTTGTCTAGCAAGTTTGATGATTTTACATAAATCATAGCAGTCGGATGTCTGCCTATGTGTTCAAATTGTTATTATCATCATATCTATATTTACTTCTTCCGTGAAGATATTTACATTATATTGAATGGTCACCTGGAGCACCTGGTCACAACAGGACAGCTGCAGGGAAAGAGAACACCAGGTAGACCCGGGGAAAAATATCGGACGGACTTGCAGAGTTGGCTGAGAACAGAGAGGGTCGAAGATGTGCTTACAGC
>JAPXFY010000017.1:51749956-51757456 GCA_030674185.1 Monoplex corrugatus
AGACAAAGACAATAGACAGAGAAAGAGACAGACAGACAGAAAGAAGACAGACAGACAGACAAAGACATAGACAGGACAGACAGACAACAAAGACATAGACAGAGACAGAGACAGACAGACAAAGACATGAAGACAGACAGACAGACAGAAGACAGAAGACAGACAGACAAAGACAGTCACAGAGACAGAAGAGAGACAGACAGACAAAGACATAGACAGAGAAGAGAGAGACAAGACATAGAGAGAGAGACAGACAGAGACAGACAGACAGAAAAGGACAAGACAGACAGACGAAGACACATAGAAGACAGAAGAGAGAAGAAGAGAGACAGACAGACAGACAAAGAAAGACACAGAGAGACGACAGACAAGAAAAAGAGAGACAGACAAAGGAGCACAGACACAGACAGACAGACAGACAAACAAACAGACAGACAGACAAAGACATAGACAGAGACAGACAAACAGACAGACAGAGACAGAGACAGACAGACAGACAGACAAAGACATAAACAGACAGACAGAGAGAGAGAGTCATATCAGGGGAGCGGACGATAATTTATTCCACAATGTGATGAGTGAGGGAGTGGTTGAACGAGCGAATCAGTCAGTCAGTCAGTCAGTCAGTCAGTCAGTCAGTCAGTCAGTAAGTGAATAACTAAGTTGAAGAATTTTTTGTCAATCAACCGGTCATTTAGTCGCTATGTTATTCATTTACCTGCATTTAAGTCATGATTGTTACAAAAAACAAAAAAAACAAAAATGGGACTGTTCACAAGATGAAGGTATTTAGTCTTGTGGGTTGTCACAGTAGCATCTTTTCCCTAATATGGGTAACTGACCATCTCCTTCTTTCCTTTCTTCCTTCAGTTAATCACTCATTCATTCATTATTGTTTGTTTACATATTTGTTACTTGTTTGTTTCATTTTCCTGTCATTTCATGCATGCGTTTTTCTTCATTTATTTATTGATTTATCCATTTATTTGTATATTTACTTATTCGATGATTCATTCATTCATAGTAAATTTATTTATTTATGTATTTATTTATTTCTCTAGTATTTATTTATTTTTTATTCATTTATTTATTTGTTTATTTATTTATACATTATTTTTACTTATTCGTTTATCTATTCAGTCATTCATGCATTTAATCATTTCTTTTTTTATTTACTCGTATACATATTTATTTGTTTATTTATTTATTCATTCATATATTCGTTTATTTGCTTATTTATTTATTATCTTATTTTTTTTATTCGTTTATTTATCTATTTATTTGTTTATTTTGTTAATCATTCGTTTATTCATGTATTTAGTTATTTATTTATCCATCTATTCATTCACTCATTCACTTGTCTGGATCGCAGGTCATCGCCTTCCTGCAGTCCAAAGGGAAGTCACAGGCAGACGCCGTGGTTCTCCCCCGTGGGTTCAAGGGCAAGGTCAACCAGGCCGTGGCCTTGCCGCACAACGTCAACCCGGGCGTCATGAGGGGCAGCGTCAGGAAGGCCGCAACGTCCTCCACTGCCGCGGAGATCGTCATGAGGTCATCAGGACGTCATCTTCTTGCAAGGGACTCCAGGGACGCCTCGCCGTCCTCCACACTACCTCCCGGTCAGAAGGGTGAGGTTGGTGGGGAGGTGTTGCGGACCCCATCGTCCGCCTTGACCGTGACGAGAAGGTCCACAGCCAGGGAGAGGAGGGAGCACAGGGGAGAGCACAAGGAGTATGTGCCTGATCATCCAGAGTCCCTCGCCAGCACTTCCGCCGTGCGCAAATCTCAGAAGAAGCCTTTCCGCCTGCATCGGTTCTTGACGATGGTTCCCAGTGCCAGAGATCCACTGCCTCTGGCTTCGGAGTCTCTCCCTCCTGCCAGTTCCAGCCCTCTGTATACTGCAGCATCGCTGCTGACGTCACCTTCCAGGTCTGCCCACAAAGAGCGGACTCTGTGTCTAGACTTGGCCAACCAATCCAAAACTCAGACCACGCAGGCCAAAATTCACACCACACAGGCCAAATCTTATACCACGCAGGCCAAACCTCACACTACCCAATCTAAAGGCGACATCCCTGACAGCAAACAGCACAGTAAGGTTCACTATAGACTGGCCGCGGCCAGACCAAGACCCAGCTCTTTACGAGTAGAACAAGACATTACAGACGCTCAGTCGAAACTGTCCACTGACTTCGGAGACCGAGACGCCGCCAGCAGAATCGCGTTCTTCACGGACTCGCCAGACGACGCTAACGCGAAAGAGAGGAAGAACGTTATCCGCCTTCCGTTCGTTATGGTCGACTCCGAGGATGAGGACACCGAATCCAAAAAAACTACCAAACCACAGACTCAGAAACACGCCAAAACCACAAAAGCCTCACGCCAAAACGCAAACGCCAAACGAACCGGTAAAGACGAAACCGTGAAGGAACTCTCCCACGGTGGTGATAGTGTAGACGGTTGTGTGTGGCCTACGGAGGTCAAAGAGGTTGTTCAGGACTTGCAGTCTTCTTCCGTGATCTCCAATTCGTCTTCCATCCTGCCAGTTGCTCCCACTCCTTCCACGAGCAGCCCGCTGACCGTGTCTCACAGCGACGTGGTCATTGACCAGACCCAGATGCCTGTAAACCCTCCCGACAAACTGCCCAGTGTTGTCAACGACAACAAACGAGTCCACCTCGTCCAGGAGGTCACCTCAGGAGAAGTGGTCAACGAACGGCCCACGACCAGCAAATCGGTGCAGGTCAACGTCCCTATGCAAAACGAACGGACCACTGACATCAGCACAAAGCAGAAAACTCCGGATTACGTCACCTTGTCTCTACGTAAAGAACGTCATCGTACGCGTGAGAGGACGTACATGTCGGAGATCGGTGGAAGTGAAGCGTGTTCTGACGACACATGCATGGCGCGTGTCAACTCGGCCAGTGTGAGAATGAGCATCAAAAGTGATGACGTGGCTTCGTGGGCATCGTGAGTGTGTTGTGAGTGCGTGTTGACGGCGTGCGGAAGGGTTTGTTCATGCTGACGTTGGTCAGAGCTGGGCAGTGGCTGACAGCAAACGGCTGGACCTTAGGAGCACGTCAATCTCCTCTCTCTCATTATGTGAGCTGGTGGAATCCGCTCATGCTGAATCCAGCCAGTTTCCGACGGCAATTTTGATATGCAGCTAACAGTCTTTTGCTGACTTGCTGGACAAAAAAGGCTAAACTTTACATGACATTAGGTCTTTACTATTGATACGGTTGTGTGAAAAATGTACTGCTTAGTACTGTATTTTCCTCGGACACTGTTCGAACGGATAAAACCCTTTGACTCCTGCACCCTATCCATCAACTGCAAAAACTTGACCATTTGACTCCCTCATCCTATCCACCAGCCTCCTGCAGGAAGCTGGTGGATAGGGTGAGGGAGTCAAATAGTCAAGTTTTTGCTTTGCTAGCATGATTGGCAAAGCAGGATACTGTTAGATAGTGTGCGGGAGTCAAAGGATTATGGCATATCATGTATATGAATTTTATTTCTAAAAAAATTAGCAGTTGCACCATTGAATTTTTTTGTAGTAAAAATTAATTTAATCATACTATTATCAATCCGTCCACCACATATCAATTGAACATAATCTATGTTTTAACGATGATGGTTCCGTTTAAATATTTCTCTGCCTCAACCACGATTTGAAAAAGTCCTTTTGCCCAGTGAATGCCACATGTTTTCCTGCTTAGCTGACGGTAACTGGCTGTGTTCTGTATGAACAGTGTTGCTGTGTCTGTCTGACAGCAACTGGATGGCGTGTGTATGAACACACCATAATACCACAATGACGGGGGATCTTGAAAGGAGTGTATGTGTCATTGAAAAAAAAAAGGAAAAATTAAAATCAAGAACAACCATAAAATCGAAGCCACTTCTGCCATTGCCGAGAAAAAAAAAAAACAAACAAACAAATCCACACGTGTAAGAAACATCTGTTAACGCCTTATCGGTATACTTAGCTTTATCGGTATACTTAGCTTTATCGGTATACTTAGCTTTATCGGTATACTTAGCTTTATCGGTATACTTAGCTTTATCGGTATACTTAGCTTTATCGGTATACTTAGCTTTATCGGTATACTTGGCTTTATCGTATAATTAGCCTTATCAGTATACTTAGCCGTATCGGTATACTTAGCCGTATCGGTATGCTTAGCTGTATCGGTATACTTAGCCGTATCGGTATACTCAGCCTTATCGGTATACTTAGCCTTATCGGTATACTTAGCCCTATCAGTATGGAAGCAGGTGTTCTCCAGCTCACACATTCCGACTAACAATTCCTCCTCAGAAGGACTATCTAGCGTTGGCCTAGTGCATTCCTGGAGCCACATGTGTGAATTCTTGACAAGAAGGGTTGAAGAAGAAGAAGAGCGCAAACCGGATCTGTTACATGTATTTCATCACTGGCACCGGTGGTCAGCCAGCGCGCACAGCCATGCAAAAACTTATACATTCCACTTAATACTTCATGTACATTCCTTCCGGTTCATATATAATGAATAAAAAATACCTTCTTTAGTGCACATTGAGTTAAAATAGGACTGTCAATCGAAATGATGAAACAGCTGCAAATAATTTAGTGGGGGTGCAGATAAAATGTATCACCGTCCACTGATAAAAGCAGACGAAGCCAAAAGTAAGTCGAGATAGGGAAGCTAAGTTGTACTAGGGAATTTAAAAAAAACGCATTTTTAATTTAATCGTGATCGTTTTATTTTTCTTTATGTAAACATTTGTGATCTTCCTAAGGAACATGTTGAAACGTTCAGGTTTACATTTTGTAGATATTGTTGTATAAGCTGTTTTCAACGAAATATATCAATACGTTCTTGAATGTTACATAGAACCGATAATGTTATACGGCTGTGAGCCGTAGGCAGTCAACAAGCAAAACCAGAACAAGATTGAGGCAGCAGAGATGTGGTTTCTAAGAAGAATGTTGAGAGTTCCATGGACATCATAGAAAACAAATGAGACAGTCTTGATGGAGGCAGACACAAGAAGATCATCGATAAGGAAGATTAGGAAAAGATAGGCAACATTTATAGGCCATTTTATGAGAAGGGGGAATTGGAGCGCCTGGTCACAACAGGAAAGCTGGAGGGAAAGAGAGCACCAGGTAGACCCAGGGAGAAGATATTGGACGGACTTGTAGAGAGGCTGAGGACAGAGAGGGTGGAAGATGTGCTTGCGGTAACAAGGGATAGATGCATATTGAGGGCCTTGATCGCCAACGCATGTGGCAGGGCTCATGATGATGATGATATCAATATGACTGAGTATACCGATAAGGCATTAACACATGTCCGCCGACACGGTCTGCATTAGGATACATACACCGTGTACATCGCAAAAGGCGTATCTGCTAACGACACGTACGCAACGAGAGTAAAACTGAAGAGTGTGAGAGTGCGCCGAAAAGCTCCTGTTGTTAATAGCCCAGAAACCCGTAAGGCGTAATATATCAAAGCTGTGATACTGGTTATAAATATAGCCACACGAGTGACAGAATATATGTACGACGTAGAAAAAAAAACATTCTAGATGTATTGTCAAGAGTTTTGATGCTGGTAATAAAGATGGCCACACGAGTGACACAATATATGTACGACGTAGAAAAAAAAACATTCTAGATGTATTGTCAAGAGTTTTGATGCTGGTAATAAAGATGGCCACACGAGTGACACAATATATGTACGACGTAGAAAAAAAAACATTCTAGATGTATTGTCAAGAGTTTTGATGCTGGTAATAAAGATGGCCACACGAGTGACACAATATATGTACGACGTAGAAAAAAAAACATTCTAGATGTATTGTCAAGAGTTTTGATGCTGGTAATAAAGATGGCCACACGAGTGACACAATATATGTACGACGTAGAACGTAGAAAAGCATTCTGGATGTATTGTCAAGAGCTGTGATACTGGTTATAAATATGGGCCACACGAGTGACAGAATATATGTACGATGTAGAAAAGCATTCTGGATATATTGTCAAGAGCTGTGATACTGGTAATAAAGATGGCCACACGAGTGACACAATATATGTACGACGTAGAAAAGCATTCTGGATATATTGTCAAGAGCTGTGATACTGGTTATAAATATGGCCACACGAGTGACAGAATATATGTACGACGTAGAAAAAAAATTCTAGATGTATTGTCAAGAGTTTTGATGCTAGTAATAAAGGTGGCCACACGAGTGACAATATATGTACGACGTAGAAAAAAAAAACCCCATTCTAGATGTATTGTCAAGAGTTTTGATGCTGGTAATAAAGATGGTCACACGAGTGACAGAATATATGTACGACGTAGAAAAGCATTCTGGATATATTGTCAAGAGCTGTGATACTGGTTATAAATATGGCCACACGAGTGACAGAATATATGTACGATGTAGAAAAAGCATGGTGAATGTATTGTCACATGACTTATCGGACTTGTCAACATTGATGACGTGCGCAAGGGAAGGAATTCATGACGTCGTGAAGGGAGAAAACATGACGTCGTCTTAAGAGCTGTGATATCTAAGACAACAAGTCTTCAAAAGACTTAATTGTATTGACGCCAAGAAATATTTATGTATATATTCATACATTTTATGTATCTATTTTTTTCTGTTTGTTTCTTCGTTTCTTTGTTTCCTTCTGTAACTTATTTGTTAGTTTGTTTGCTTGTTCTATAATTTTGTTTTGTTTTACTTTTCTGTGTTTATTTTCTTTTTCTTTTTTGTCATTTCATTGTAGAATTCGTTTTAGGTGGGGTTGTTTTTTTTTCTTCAAGTATTTATCATCTTGCATGAACTCTGTAGCTGTCTCTCTCTTTAGAATCTGTAACTAACTCCAGTAGAGACGCCTTTGTGTAACTGTGAAGTGTAACGTTGTACCAGTAACAGAGATGTTGTCATTAACCCTTTGACTCGCGCACCCTGTCCACCAGCATCCTGCATTATCAACCATGCTAGCAAAGCAAAAACTTAACCCTTTGACTCTCACCCTATCCACCAGCTTCCTGATTGAAGCTGCTAGATAGGGTGAGGGAGTCAAATGGTTACGCTTTTGCAGTTGGTGAATAGGTGCGGGAGTCTAAGGGTTAATAACTTTACTAATAATGGACTAAAAATGGACGAATGTTGTAATGATGTCAGTATGCTCAAGCGTGGGCTTTAAGAAGTATGAGTAATAAAGCCTGCATGATTGATACATGTATGTATGTATGTATGTATGTATGTATGTATGTATGTATGTATGTATGTATGAATGTATGTATGTATGTATGTATGAATTATGTATGATACATGTATGTATGTATGTATGATACATGTATGTATGTATGTATGTATGAATGTATGTATGTATGTATGAATGTATGTATGTATGTGTGTATGTATGTATGTATTTATGTATGTATGTATGTATGTATGTATGTATGCATGTATGTATGTATGCATGCA
>JAPXFY010000017.1:51767456-51772456 GCA_030674185.1 Monoplex corrugatus
ATTTCACGGGAAGGTATTCTGCAGCCTGGGATCTGCTTTGCCGATCCTTTCAATGTTGAATAGAAATTGTACTGCGCTGTTCAGATCTGGAAATCTTCCGCATGCTATTCATTCATGCATGCATGCATCCATCCCCAAAACTTCCATATGCTATTCATGTATGCATCCATCCCCAAAATTTCAATATGCTATTCATACATGCATCTACCCATCCCCAAAACTTTCATATGCTATTCATGTATGCACCCATCCATCCCTAAACGTCTATATGATATTCATACATGCATCCATCCCCAGAACTTTCATATGCTATTCATACATGCATCCATCCCAGAACTTTCATATGCTATTCATACATGCATCCATCCCCAAAACGTCCATAGGCTATTCATACATACGTACATCCTCCCCCCCCCCATCCCCAAAACTTCCATATGCTATTCATGCATGCATCCATCCCCAAAACTTCTACATGCTATTCATGCATGCATCCATCCCCAAAACTTCATAAGATATTCATACATACATACATCCCCCATCCCCAAAACTTCCATATGCTATTCATGCATGCATCCATCCCCAAACCTTCCATATGCTATTCATACATACATGTATGCATCCATCCCCAAAACCTCTTTATACTATTCATACATGCATCCATCCCCAAAACTTCTTTATACTATTCATGCATGCATGCATGCATCCATCCCCAAAACCTCTTTATACTATTCATACATGCATCCATCCCCAAAACTTCTTTTATACTATTCATACATACATGCATGAATACATCCCCAAAACTTCTTTATACTATTCATACATGCATCCATCCCCAAAACTTCTTTATACTATTCATACATACATGCATGCATCCATCCCCAAAACTTCTTTATACTATTCATACATGCATCCATCCCCAAAACTTCTTTATACTATTCATGCATGCATCCATCCCCAAAACTTCTTTATACTATTCATGCATGCATCCATCCCCAAAACTTCCATTATACTATTCATGCATGCATCCATCCCCAAAACTTCTATACTACATACATACATGCATGCATCCATCCCCAAACTTCTTTATACTATTCATGCATGCATCCATCCCAAAACTTCTTTATACTATTCATGCATGCATCCATCCCCAAAACTTCTTTATACTATTCATGTATGCATCCATCCCCAAAACTTCTTTATACTATTCATGCATGCATCCATCCCCAAAACTTCTTTATACTATTCATGCATGCATCCATCCCCAAAACCTCTTTATACTATTCATGATGCATCCATCCCCAAAACTTCTTTATACTATTCATGCATGCATCCATCCCCAAAACCTCTTTATACTATTCATGCATGCATGCATCCCCAAAACTCTTTATACCTATTCATGCATGCATCCATCCCTTAAACTCTTATCTTTATTGCATGCATGATCCATCCCCTAAAATTCTACATGCTATTCATGCATGCATGCATCCATCTCCAACCTGTCCAACCGTCTATCCTATAAAAAGAGGGCTGCATGGCTCCGTTGAATGAGCTGAAGCCTCAAAACCTGGTGTCTTGAGTGTAGTCCTATCACGTGACATAGAAAATGGACTGTTTACTGTCCGCCTGAATGCCTCAATTTGTTGTGGTGTCAGTTAAGTGTTTTATAGATTTCAGATCGCTCCACATCCACTCCTTGCTTCCATTCTGAGGCTTTGTTAGTGCATAGAGTTTTGTGCAGGCTTGAGGTGTTTACAAGATTATCGCCAGCTGATTTGGGAGGAGCACATATGAATCGGTCCGAATATAATGAATCCTTTTCGAAGAAATGTATCAGAACGACCGAATCACAAGCTTGGATTACCTAAAATACAAATTGTCTATCCATCCATCCATCCAGTCCATCCCCACCCTCCATCCATCCACCTCTATCCCTCCGTTCCATCCTCCATCCTATCCATCCCTTTCCCATCCATCCATCCATCCATCAATCCATACAATTATCCGTCAATCCATCCGTCCACCCCATCCATCCATCTATGTCCATCCATCCTTCTGTTTATACATCCATTCACCCACCCACCCATCCATCCATCCATTCATCAATGCATCCATCCATCCTCCTGCCAATCCATCCATCCATCTGTCCCTCTGTCTGTCCATCTATTCCTCTGTCTGTCTGTCCATCCATCCATCCATCTATCCGTCTGCCCGTCCATCCATCCATCCATGCATCCGTCCGTCTATCTATCATCCATCCATTTGTCCGTCCATCAATCCATCCATCCATCCATCCGTCCGTCCACCCGTCCTTCCATCCATCAGTCCCTCCATTTATCCATTCATGCATTCGCCCGTACATCTTTCTATCCATCCATACGCCCATCAATCCATCCATCAGTCTGTCCATCCATCTATCCATCTCCACCGTCTATCCATCCGCAAATCCATCCATCCATCCGTCTGTCCATCCATCCATCAGTCCGTCCTTCATCTGTCTGTCCATACAGCCATCCATTCATCCATCCGTCTGTCCATATGTCCGTCCATCCATCCCATCCATTCATCTGTCCGTCCATCCCTCTGTCCATCCATCCACCCGCCCATCCATCCACCCGCCCATCCATCCATCCATCCATCTATCTCGCCAATTCGTCCGTCCATCATCATTGATCCATCCATCCATCTATCGCATCCCATACCGTAAGGACCCAGTCGCAGTCCTGGATGGCATAAGACACGAACACATCGTAGTCAAAGTGCTGCTCTTGGAGACGTCTTTGCCGGAGCTCAGTGTCCCGACCTCGGAAAGCCTCGTAAAGCAGTAACCTAATGTGCCACCGGTAGCGGTAGAGAACAGTCACCAGCGCCATGACGACCATCACCATGGAGATAGCGGTCACGATAAAGGTGTAGGCGTCATGGGATAGCAGGCAGGCTTGGGGGTTTATGATGAAGGATCCCACGCCCATTCCTGCCAAGTTTTTGCATCGGTAGCTGGTCTCGGAGTGAGCGAAGAGGGCAGGGTTGGACAGGAACCACGCTTGGAACCACAGTAAATCACACCAACAGCGGAAGGGATTCCCACTCAGGTCTAAGGCAGTCAGCCTGTTTCTTGTACTGGCGCTAAATGTGGATTCCTTTATGGTAGGAATCTGGTTCATTTCAAGACCTAAGATCGTGAGGTTCGCTGCACCATCAAAGACTCCATCAGGTAATTCAGACAGATTGTTCTCATACAGGTCAAGTTTCCGTAAGGACGATAAATGCATCAAAGCGTCTCTAGACAAATTATTCAACATAACATCTCCCAAATACAGCTTTTCTAATTTCTGTAAAGAATTAAAAAACAGTTGCCATTTGTCTCGAGTGACATAATTGAAGAAGTTGTGGCTCAGCTGAAGATCACGAAGGTTGGAAGAGCCATTGAAACAGTCAGGACTGACTACTATGTCATTTCCAAAACTCAGGTCGTTGTACATCAGGTTGAGAAGTCTGACAGAGGGATTCCGAAACGCGTAAGCTTCGATAGTTTTACCATGAGTGGTCTGGCTCTGTAACTGCAAACTGACCAGACTGGGGAAGCGGTCCTGACCGAACATGTCCTTGTGGAAGTGAGAGATCAAATTCGACGACAGTTCCAGAATTTCCAGCCGGGGAAGGCAGACGGGGCCTGTGATGGTGGAGATGAGACTGTGGGACAGAAACAGGTCGGTGAGGCGCGGGAAGAGTGACGACCCTTTCGTGCACGTCTCGGGGAACTGAAACAGAGCGCTTCCCTGTAGGTTCAGACGTTTCAGTTCTGGCATCATGTCGCTGTGCACTTGTGATATTTTGTTGTTGGCTAGGCCTAGATTGGATAATTTCCTCAAAGGAGTCAGAGCAGTGAAGTTCAACGTGACCAGTTGGTTGTCATGAAGATACAGAGTTTTCAGTCCGTGTAACGGATGCCTGAAGAAAACATCATTAGGCAGTTTGACCAGACCTCCGTGTCTCAAGTCGAGTCGTGTGAGAGTGGAGGTGGACAGAATGGGATCCATGGCTTCTATTGTCAGGTTGAAGTTGTAGTCTAGAAACACATGGGACAGATTGGTGAACACCTGGAATGCTGTGGGGTGAATGGACATCAGGTTGTTGTCTCCCAGATCTAATGCACGAAGCTGGCTGACGTTGGCGAAAAAGTCACCGCTTGAAATCGTGGTCAGGTTGTTGTAAGAAAAGTTCAGAAACTGTACCGTTTCCGGCAACTTTGGCACAAATGTAAGATTCCCATAATTTTGTGAACAATCCGCTTTAGTCTCCTGGCATCTACATTCTTTCTTAAAACAGTAAGTGTTGAAGTTCTGTTGGTCAGATTCACTTTTGTTCTTCCAGATGTACATGCGACTCACAATTCCTTTTCTCTTCTGAGCAGATTTTCCTGGTATACATAAAGCTGAGTCAGCCAGCACCAACAAAAACAACGACACGAAAATGCACCTTTTCAGCATGGTTGTAAGAGAATGCATTAGTTCCACGCTACAATGAACGTGTAAACGTTTTGTTGTACTGTGAAGTACTACCTTTCGATGCCCTTAATTAACTGTCACAAAAATAACAATACAACAGAAACAAAGAATCCAGATCCGTGGTTTGACACCCACCGAAGAACGACAATAACAGAGAGACGAGAAACTACAGCTTCCTGTTAGACGTTTCAAACTTCTCCAAATATTGAGTGTGATACTGACGTGTGCAGCAAACACCAGTGATAAAGAGGGAAGTATTTTGATCGGCTCAAGATGCTGATGCCTGCCACTTACGATAATGACCCCTAGAGGAAAATATCCATTCACATCCTCTTTCTCTGCTACAACCAGTCTGAAAAGATAACAACTTTGACAAACTTAACCCCTTGACTCCTGCACCCTATCCACTAACTGGAACAACTTAACCCTTTGACGTCCTCAACCTATCCGTTAGTTTCCTGCGGGGAAGCTGGTGGATAAAATGAAGGAGTCAAA
>JAPXFY010000017.1:51787456-51789956 GCA_030674185.1 Monoplex corrugatus
TGCATTATTCTTTATCCTTTCTACACGCTTGGCAAAGGCCAGTTGGCCGAAAATTTCCCACTGTCTTGTTTTGTTATATTAAATACGCGTTCTATGTCTATTTCTGTTTTTTCCGGTTCGTAATTGCTTGAACGTTGGCACTCACTTTGATTTCATTTAGACAGTTAAAAACAAATAAAGAAAAGACAAGAGTTTTATCATGAGTGGGTTTTGTTGTGTTTTGTATGTTCGTTTGTTTTTGTTTCGTTGTTTTCCGTTTTGTTTGAGTGGTTGTTTTTTGGGTTGTTTTTTTTCCCCATGTTTTATAAGCTCCATCTCTGTCTCTCTCTTTCTCTGTCTGTCTGTCTCCGTCTGTCTGTCTGTCTGTATCTGTCTCTATCTCTGTCTCTGTCTCTTTCTCGCTCGTTCTCTGTCCGTCTGTCTGTCTGTCTGTCTCTATCTATCTATCTGTCTATCTATCTATCTATCTTATCTATCTATCTATCTATCTATCTGTCTGTCTGTCTGTCTGTCAGTCAGTCTATCTATCTATCTATCTATCTATCTATCTCTTTCTCTCTCTCTCTCTTTCTCTCTCTCACTTTGTGTTCTTTTGTGCCGCAATGAATGGGTTTAGACAGAAATATCTTAATTTTGTAAACTCAGATAATGCTAGAGGCCAGACCCCAAACATATTCAATCATTCTGACTACATCGCTCTTATTGTAAGTTTCATCCTTCACTGCAGTAACCCACTAAAATCGTTCGTGCGCTGAACCAGCTGACCCCATCTCTACTGGCTGTGGGCAAATGCCTGCAGTATGTTGTCAGCCTGCCTCTTATCCTCTTTTCTGCTTCTATCCTGTTCCCTGGCCTTGCTCTACTGTTGAGAGGCCTGGATTATCTACCGAAAGCACATTCAACAGCTGAAACGATTTCAACAGCAACAACAAAATATTTCCAGAAGCTCTTCAACATCACATGCAACATCGAGTGTCCACCTTCAACCTTTATTTTTCGATGGCACATTCAACAGACGGAACGATCTCACTAAAGACATCTCCACAAAATCTACAACATCATAAGCAACATCGAGTGTCCGACCTTTATTTTTGATGGCTCATTCGACAGGTAGGACGATTCCACAAAAGATATATTCACAAAATCTATATCTCCACAACATCTACATCATCATAAGTAATATCGAGTGTCCGACCTTTATTTTTGATGGCACATTCAACAGGTAGGACGATCCCACTAAAGATACCTTCACAAGATCTGCAACATGCCATGTAATATCGAATGTCCCACCTTTACGTTGTGAAGAAGTATAGCTTGTGAATCCGCGACAGACAAATACATCGCTTCAGCCCCTGAATCTACTGGGCTTAAGATTTATACAGTCTCATTCTGCAGGATCATCAAACAAGTTTCTACTACCACTACCACTACCACTACTACTACTACTACTAATCTTCCTCCTCCTCATCATAAAATGATAAAAATGATGATGATAGTAGTAGTAGTAGTAGTTGTAGTAGCAGCAGCAGTAATAGTAGTAGCAGCAGCAGAAGTAATTATCATCATCTCATCATCATCATCATCATCATCAACATCATCATCATCATCATCAACATTATAAGGAGTCAATATTGATTCAAGAATCAAACCAAGGCGCGCAGTCCCATCATTTTCACCAAAGCAATCACCAACAACGATTGTTATTGTTATAACTGTTGTTTGTTCATCTTCTTCTTTATACGATTACAGTCATTTCATTGTTATTGTTATTTTCGTTATTGTTATCATTTCATCAGTTTCATTATTTTTTTGTTATTGATCTTACAGCTGATTTTGATGTAGATATTGCTAATGTTAATTGTTGCTCTTGTTGTTGTTGTTGTTGTTGTTGTTGTTGTCGACGTCGTCATCATCAAGTCCTCTTCCTCCTCCTACCACTGTCTAGAATCAACATTATCATCATCAACGAGGCCTACGGAAACTATTGCTACAACGTAACAAACGAAGAAAGGGATTGAGGCGAAAAAGAAGCCACGGCGTAGAACCTCGCTACAGGCGCGAGCAGACGTCAGTTTGTCAGTTTCTCAAAGCAACAGGCCAGCAAAACCGGGAGTACCAGCCACACTAACAGCCAGAGCTCTCCACACTGACACTTTTGCTGCAGTTTTTCAGCACTGTCAAAGAGGTGTTAGGTGTGCGTGTATGAACTTCCAGGATTGGAACTGTTGGTCTGTTATCACTTATTAATAAGAAAAGACAGTCAGAAGAACGAACCAACGAACGGGACCGGAGAGTGCAGAAAAGGGAACTTACTGCGTTGATAAGTGGTCTACGTAACAGCTGTGTGAAAATTACACGGTTTCCTCTTGAGTGCGAAAAAGGTGAGTTATTGTTATTGTTATTGTTGTTGTTATTGTTGTTGTTATTGTTATTTTTGTTTAAAGCCCAGCCGACTGCGTAGAGCCATATCAGAGCTATAACCGTTTCAAAACATACACCA
>JAPXFY010000017.1:51802456-51809956 GCA_030674185.1 Monoplex corrugatus
GCTACGTTTTATCATTGTCCATGCCTCATGTCAAGTTTCGTTATATCCAATTCTTTTTGTTTTTGTTTTTTTGAAGGCCATTTGTGACCTTGAGAAGACAAAATATGGATTATCTGTAAAATGTCTGTGGAAATAGGTGACTATAAGAATGGGATTGCTTTTTTTTATACTTTTTCATCGTATTTTTCTTTGCAGTAAATTCTATTAACTTGTATTTTTTCACGTTATTTCATTGTCATTTCTGCTGCTAATGTTTATACTGTTCGGATTGTTTGAAGTGTGCCTGTGTGTGTATATATATATATATATATATATATATATATATATATATATATATATATATATATATATGTGTGTGTGTGTGTGTGTGTGTGTGTGTGTGTGTGTGTGTGTGTGTGTCTGTCTGCCTGTGTCTGTGTGTGTCTGTTTCATGTGCTTGGGACTGAGTATGTATGTGTGACTCTGAGAGAGAGAGAGAGAGAGAGAGAGAGAGAGAGAGAGAGAGAGACAAAGAGAGACAGAGACAGAGAGAGACAGACAGACAGAGACAGACAGGCAGGCAGACAGAGAAAGATTGTGTGTGTGTGTTCTTGCGTGCGTGCACGTGTGTGCGTGTGTACATGTATGAATGAAAGAATGTGTGTTTGTACATATATGTGTGTACGTGTGAGTGTGTGTAAGAGAGAGAAAATGCATGTGTGTGCGAACGTGTATGTGTGTGTGTGTGTTTGTGCATATATGTGTGCGTGTGTGTGTTGAGTGAGTGAGTGAGTGACAGTGAGTGAGTGAGTGCGACTTAATGAGCGAGTGAGTGAACTAGCGACTGAATCCCAAATTTCCCTCCGTTCGCCAGCAATTGAATAAAATAAAAAAACAAAATGTCATGTGCTTTTGTAGTCTGATGCATGGAGCCAGGTGAGAAGCGTCACAAACTCTTTAAGTGTGCCAGAAATTAAACAGAAAGCAACAAACTTGGCGCCGGTGGGTGAAATATCAAGTGCATTAAGCTCTACTACACAATTTATATGGAGAAGTAGAAGAACGAACCCCCCGCCCACACACACACACACAACGCATGCACGCGCACGCACACACACGCACATACACACACACATACACGCACACATGCAGGCACGTATACACGCACACATGCACGCACGCACACGCACATGCACACACACACACACACATGCACACATACGCACACATACAAATGCACGCACACACCTACATACATACATATATACATACATACACATGCACACGCATACACACGCACACACACACACACACACTCACGCACACGCACACACACTCACATACACAGCCACAGATAGGCAGGCAGGCAGACAGAGAAACACACATACAAACACGCACACACGCACCGCATGAATAACACTCACACGCAAACATACATGCACAAACACACACATACGACCGCACGCACACACATACACTTTCTAACACACACTCTCACACACGCGCGCACACACACACACACACACACACACACACACACACACACAACACACACACAGTACACACACACACCCACACCAGACACACACACGTACACTCACACGCGCACACACAACACATACACACAAACATGCACACACGCAACGCATGAACAACACACACACACAAGCGCTCGCGCGGGCGCGCGCACATACATGCACAAACACACACATACGCATACGACCGCACGCATACACATACATTTTCTAACACACACTCACACTCACACACACACACACACACACACACACACACACACACACACACACAGGCACCCCCCCCCCCCCCCACAAACACACACAGGCACCCCCCCACACACACAGGCACCCCCCCCCACACACACATAGAACACACACACACACAGACACACACACACATACACTCCACACACAACACACACACACACACACACAGGACCCCCCCGACACACACACACACACACACACACAAACCCAAACCCAACAACTTTCAGCCCATCGCTCTATCCACCAGTTTCGTGTGCCTAGCTGGTTAGAAAAGCCTGGAGTAATGAAAGAGTTGAAAAGCATTTTGCAAGGAAAGATGATTGCATTCCGAATGAATCTTTAGTTTGCAGCTGCATGAAGATCAAAAACGTCCGTTAGGGGCAGTTATCAGAGAGAGTTGATTATGAACAACAAACAGTAACTCAATATTCGTGTGATTACAGATAGAAACAAGTTTTGGAAGTTAACTGATGATGTGTTTCGTTAATGTACACCTCTTTCTTTCTTTTTTTTATTATTATTGTTATTCTTAGGTATATCGCGAAGTGGAAACATAAAACGAAGAATGTTATGATTCGAGCTATAATGTCTTTTTTCTTATGCATATGCGTCTCTGTTTTTCCTCTCTGTTCTGTCTGTCTCTCTACCTGTCTGTCTGCGTGTCTGTCTGTGTCTGTCTGTCTGTTCTGTCTGTCTCTCTGTCTGTCTCTCTCTGTCTCTGTCTGTCTGTCTGTCTGTCTCTCTCTCTCTCTCTCTCTTCCTCCCTATCTCTGTCTGTCTGTCTGTCTCTCTTTCTCTGGCTCTCTGTCTCTTTGTCTGTATCTCTCTCTCTCTCTCTCCGTCTCTCTATTTCTGTCTATCTGTCTCTGTGTGTCTGTCTGTCTGTTTCTCTTTCTGTGTCTCTCTGTCTCTCTTTCTCTGTCTGTCTGTCTGTCTCTGACTGTCTGTCTGTCTGTCTCTTTCTTTCTCTCTCTCTCTCTCTCTCTCTCTCTCTCTCTCTCTCTCTCTCTCTCTCTCTCTCTCTCTCTCTGCAAGAATAATAAGAGAGGTGTTTGGAGTCTGGAAGTGGTCGGTATTTCCCCTGGTACAGCTGTCTAGGAAGGAGGATAAACACAAAGTGCCTTTTAAGTAATCATTTGTTCCTGCCCTGTCCACCAGCTGATAGATAGAGTGAGATAGCAGTCAAAGGATACACTGCTTTTTGCTCAGCGTGACCAGGCAGGTTCCCCCCTCCCCCCCCCCCCCCCCCCCCCCCCGTATGGGGATGCTGGGGGCTCTTTCAGTATAAACAGTATCCCTACCTTCTATCTTCTGGAAATTCTGTGCTAGAAATTTCCTCTTTTCTGTCACTGTGTTTCTTTCTCCCTCTTTTGCTTTCTGTCATCTGTTCTTATCATTTTCTGCCTTGCCGGTCCATTTGTCTGGATGTGTTCTATAAAGCTTTACATACTTTGTCGTAGGATTGATAATTGGGTATGTGTATTGGCTGCCGTAGGATTGATAATTGGGTATGTGTATTGATTGCCGTAGGATTGATAATTGGGTATGTGTATTGACTGCATTGGGTATGTGTATTGACTGTCCTAGGATTGATAATTGGGTATGTGTATTGACTGTCGTAGGATTGATAATTGGGTATGTGTATTGGCTGCCGTAGGATTGATAATTGGGTATGTGTATTGACTGCATTGGGTATGTGTATTGACTGTCCTAGGATTGATAATTGGGTATGTGTATTGACTGTCGTAGGATTGATAATTGGGTATGTGTATTGACTGCCGTAGGATTGATAATTGGGTATGTGTATTGACTGTCGTAGGATTGATAATTGGGTATGTGTATTGACTGTCGTAGGATTGATAATTGGGTATGTGTATTGATTGTCGTAGGATTGATAATTGGGTATGTGTATTGACTTCCGTAGGATTGATAATTGGGTATGTGTATTGACTGTCGTAGGATTAATAATTGGGTATGTGTATTGAGTCATAGGATTGATAATTGGGTATGTGTATTGACTGTCGTAGGATTGATAATTGGGTATGTGTATTGACTTCCGTAGGATTGATAATTGGGTATGTGTATTGACTGTCGTGGGATTGATAATTGGGTATGTGTATTGACTGCCGTAGGATTGATAATTGGGTATGTGTATTGACTGTCGTAGGATTGATAATTGGGTATGTGCATTGACTGTCGTAGGATTAATAATTGGGTATGTGTATTGACTGTCCTAGGATTGATAATTGGGTATGTGTATTGACTGCCGTAGGATTGATAATTGGGTATGTGTATTGACTGTCATAGGATTGATAATTGGGTACGTGTATTGACTGTCGTAGGATTATAAATTGGGTATGTGTATTGACTGTCGTAGGATTGATAATTGGGTATGTGTATTGACTGTCGTAGGATTGATAATTGGGTATATGTATTGATTGTCGTAGGATTGATAATTGGGTATATGTATTGATTGTCGTAGGATTGATAATTGGGTATGTGTATTGATTGTCGTAGGATTGATAATTGGGTATGTGTATTGATTGTCGTAGGATTGATAATTGGGTATGTGTATTGACTGCCGTAGGATTGATAATTGGGTATGTGTATTGATTGTCGTAGGATTGATAATTGGGTATATGTATTGACTGTCGTAGGATTGATAATTGGGTATGTGTATTGACTGTCATAGGATTGATAATTGGGTATGTATATTGACTTCCGTAGGATTATAAATTGGGTATGTGTATTGACTGTCGTAGGATTGATAATTGGGTATGTGTATTGACTTCCGTAGGATTATAAATTGGGCATGTGTATTGACTGTCATAGGATTGATAATTGGGTATGTGTATTGACTGCTGTAGGATTCATAATTGTGTATGTGTATTGATTGTCGTAGGATTGATAATTGGGTATGTGTATTGACTGTCGTAGGATTGATAATTGGGTATGTGTATTGACTGTCGTAGGATTGATAACTGGGTATGTGTATTGACTGTCGTAGGATTGATAATTGGGTATGTGTATTGGCTGTCGTA
Organism: Monoplex corrugatus; assembly: GCA_030674185.1. Classification (NCBI taxonomy): domain Eukaryota; kingdom Metazoa; phylum Mollusca; class Gastropoda; order Littorinimorpha; family Ranellidae; genus Monoplex; species Monoplex corrugatus. The sequence continues at coordinate 51,807,261 of JAPXFY010000017.1, forward strand.
GGATTGATAATTGTGTATGTGTATTGGCTGTCGTAGGATTGATAATTGTGTATGTGTATTGATTGTCGTAGGATTGGTAATTGTGTATGTGTATTGGCTGTCGTAGGATTGATAATTGTGTATGTGTATCTGGCTGTCGTAGGATTGATAATAGGGTATATGTATTGATTGTCGTAGGATTGATAATTGGGTATGTGTATTGATTGTCGTAGGATTGATAATTGGGTATGTGTATTGATTGTCGTAGGATTGATAATTGGGTATGTGTATTGATTGTCGTAGGATTGATAACTGGGTATGTGTATTGACTGTCGTAGGATTGATAACTGGGTATGTGTATTGACTGTCGTAGGATTGATAACTAGGTATGTGTATTGACTAACGTAGGATTGATAATTGGGTATGTGTATTGACTGTTGTAGGATTGATAACTGGGTATGTGTATTGACTGCCGTAGGATTGATAACTGGGTATGTGTATTGACTGTCGTAGGATTGATAATTGGGTATGTGTATTGACTGTCGTGGGATTGATAATTGGGTATGTGTATTGACTGCCGTAGGATTGATAATTGGGTATGTGTATTGACTGCGGTAGGATTGATAATTGGGTACGTGTATTGACTGCCGTAGGATTGATAATTGGGTATGTGTATTGACTGTCGTAGGATTGATAATTGGGTATGTGTATTGACTGCATGTTTGGCTTTGAGGAAATGTTTCAGTTTCAGTTTCGATTTCAGTTTCTCATGACGACGTCTCCGCGCTCCGAACGAATTCCATATGCAATAACGTCACTGGTGCCATGTGATGGAGAAGATTCAAAATAATCACGCCACAAGCCTTAAGCCTGCAAATAAACCCAAGAGCTGGCCAGGTCCTGAGGTCCTACTGAGACAGTTCCGTAACCCTGGGGTCGTAGGGGAATGAGGTGGCAAAGACCTCAACTTTTTCCGTGGCCAGCACCACGAGTTTTATACCAATGCCCTGCTCTTCACGGTTTTCAACTGCCTTGGGATCTTTGGCGTGCGCAGCCAGAAGGCTTTCGGGTCCGTTAGGAAATGTGCTGTGCAGGAGCAATTTCAGGTAACTTAGGTCATTTTATATAATTATGCTTTAGTGTCCTTACTTATGTTTACGTTTGTATTCAGGTTGTTTTTTTTTTTAATCTGCGGTGATAAACTGGATGGACTTGTCAACGCCAGGGGGGCATCTCCTGAGATTATATGCGTTTATGCATTGATATATGTACTTAATTTTCTTTTCCATCCTTTTTTTTTTACCAACCAGATGTATACGTTTTGGAATGGTTATAGCACTTTACAGCGAAAACATCATGAGAAACCAAGAAGAAGAACCCTGGATTAAAGAATGGAGGGAAAATGATAAACAACATTCGATACGCAGATGACACCGTGCTAATTGCAGAAAGTGAAAGAGACCTACAAAACCTTGTGAATATACTAGAAATAGAAAGCAAAGGTAAGGGGCTAGAACTAAACAGCAGGAAGACTGAAGTCATGGTGATCAGTAAAAAACATTAAATCCCCTCATGCAAAATAACAGCAAGTGGCACAGCCTTGACACAGGTTGATAAATTCAAATACCTGGGAACGATCATTTCATCAGACGGCAGATACACATCAGAAATAGCCGGCAGAATCGGCCAAGCCAAAACAGCATTCAAGAAGATGACAAGCATTCTTACCAACAAATGTCTGTCAATTAACATCAGGAAGAGAGTTCTTGAATGTTATATAGAACCAATACTGTTGTACGGATGCGAGGCGTGGACAGTCAATAAACAAAGCCAGAACAAGATTGAGGCAGCCAAGATGTGGTTTCTAAGAAGAATGTGGAGAGTTCCATGGACAGCAAAGAAAACAAACGAGACAGTCTTGATGGAGGCAGACACAAGTAGATCACTCATAAGGAAGATTAGGAAAAGACAGGCAACATTTATAGGCCATTTTATGAGGAAGGGGGATTTGGAGCACCTGGTCACAACAGGAAAGCTGGAGGGAAAGAGAGCACCAGGTAGACTCAGGGAGAAAATGCTGGACGGACGTGCAGAGTGGCTGGGGACAAGGAGGATGGGGGAGATGCTAGGGACAACGAGAGATAGAGACAGATGGAAGTCCATGATCGCCAACGCCGTGCGGCAGGGCACCTGATGATGATGATAGCCTTGATATGGCTGTGTGCAGTCGGCTGGGCTTTAAACAGTAAGAATGGAGCAGAAGTCAGGTAATAGAAAGCCTTATCTGGTGTCTTCTTTACTCACAGTAGATAGGCACAGACAGATTTAGTACATGTGTCGTGATGGATGAATGCCATGGATGGGTGTGGGTTTTGTCTGTGTCTGAGTTGACCAGTGAAACAGTGTGATATGTTTGTAGTTTCGTTTTCGAGTCTGTGTGTGTGAGGTGGTGGTCCTTAATTTAATGTCTAGTCACTAAAGTGATTTCAGACCAAAAAAAGTGGGGATAGAAGAGGAGTGAAGAGGATACTAGAAAATAGTCAATCTTGAGAAAAAATGTACCAGAAAACAACTGTTTCGAGGAAGGGAAGAAAATACTACAGATGATGTTACCCTAATTAAAGATTTAAATTTTAAAACTGGCTACCATGAGTCAACAGTATAAATAACAACGCTTTAATTCGCTAGAGTTCTTTTTGACAGGCTAACAAAAAATT
>JAPXFY010000017.1:51817456-51832456 GCA_030674185.1 Monoplex corrugatus
CTGGAAACATAATTATGTCAAGTGCATTTTGGTTCTAAGGAAATGTTAGGTGCAGAGGCAATTTTAGTTAATTTACGCCAGTGTTTATGTATGTTATGCTAATGTGTTTGGTTATCTTTATACAGTTGTATTATGCTTGTTTGTTTTTTTTAACCCCTTGCTGATAAATTGGTCGTACTGGTCGTATTGGTCGACGGTAGGGGCATATCTTTAAAGTATGTGCGCTAATGCTTTTATGTGTTTATTATTTTTTTCCCGTTTTTTTCCAGGGTGTTGTGTGTGCTTTGAGATGGCTTTAGCCCTGATATGGACATGTGCGGTCGGCTGGGCTTTAAACGTGTATAGTAATAACAATGTTTTGTATCGTCTTATGCCAGGATTTTTGTGACCTATACATGTATGTTTATGTATGAGTTCTGTGGTAATATGAACATATAGGTGTTTTGTAACATCATCTGCCATGATTTTTGTGACCTATACGTGTACGTTTATGTATGAGTTCTGTGGTAGTGTGAACATGTAGGTGTTTTGTAACATTATCTGCCATGATTTTTGTGACCTATACGTGTACGTTTATGTATGAGTTCTGTGGTAGTGTGAACATATAGGTGTTTTGTAACATTATCTGCCATGATTTTTGTGACCTATACGTGTACGTTTATGTATGAGTTCTGTGGTAGTGTGAACATGTAGGTTTTTGTAACATTATCTGCCATGATTTTTGTGACCTATACATGTACGTTTATGTATGAGTTCTGTGGTAGTGTGAACATATAGGTGTTTTGTAACATTATCTGCCGTGATTTTTGTGACCTATACATGTACGTTTATGTACGAGTTCTGTGGTAGTGTGAACATGTAGGTGTTTTGTAACATTATCTGCCATGATTTTTGTGACCTATACGTGTATGTTTATGTATGAGTTCTGTGGTAGTGTGAACATATAGATAAGAAGTTAAATATCGATCTATATTCACGGATATTTTCTTGTATGTCCACAGCCCTTTGTTGTGACAAAGGAATGCCAAGATGAAGAAGCGCTCTTTAAGGCAGTGTCAAGCCTGAAGTGACCGCACCTAATGTCAACAACACCATCTTCTCCGTCTTCATCTTCGTTAAACCGCCCACTGCTTGAATTTTTTTCGTGAGTGGATTTTAGTAACTGAAAACGGTATGCATGAAAACTAGATGATTAAGGTTAATGTTGACCACATAAACTTCACTTGGGTCGTTGGGAAATGAAGTGGTAGAGACCACAGTTCTCTGAAGTCAGCTGTTCCAGGACTGGACCCACACGTGTCCCACACCGCTTTACCTTCAGTAACCCTGAAGAAGATTGGGTCACCACTTTTAGCTATGTGAACTTGGGTCCTTAATTAACACGACACGCGCAGTGTTTCCGGCCAGACTCAAACCTATGCCGACAAGTTAGAAGGCAAATGCTCTACCCCTACGCCAAGCGGACATAACCACTATGGATTTAAGTCATCGACGTCCGAACAACAACAACAACAGCAGCAGCACAAGCAGCATGAGCAGCAGCAGCAGCAGCAGCAGTGGCAGCAACAACAGCAATGGTGTCGGCAGTGGAGGTGGTGGGCGAGAAGTCAACATTGCTGTGCTGGGTTCCAGAGGTGTGGGCAAATCAGGTGAGCGAGTGTTGCTGGGCATTTTAACAAAGCGAGTTTGCCAAACCGTCTGTGTGAGTGTTTGTGGGCTGTTTGTTGATTGTTACCCAGTTATGTGTGTAAGTTTGTCATGATATGTATATATGGGTGTTTCCTCTTTGCTCTTTGGGTGTTGTTGTTGTTGTCGTTGCTGTTGCTGTTGTCTGCCATCATGCCGTGTGGATATGGGTGTGTATGTATGAATGTATGTGTATATGTCTGTGTGCGGGCATGTGGGTATATGCATGTATTTACTGTTATTTGTTATTTTCATCCCCTACCTATTTATCTACACACTCCTTTGTTTTGTATTTATTCATTCACCTATATACTTACTCCGTATTCACTTACTTACTCACTCAGTCATTTACTTGGTTGCTTACTTACTTGCTTGCCTGCCCGCTTACTTACTTACTTACTTACTTATTTAGTTAGTTACTTACCTATCTATGATTAAGAAAATGTCTTCATCTAGTTGATAGCTGAGCATTTGGGCATTGACTTGGGGGGAGGGGGGGTTGTCTGTCATGTGAGACGAGTTTATACAGAATAGCTAGTTGTGTTGTGATTCAGACCTTTAATTATTTATTTATATATATGTTCCTTTTTTGAAGGTAAGATACAACACACCTACACATATCATTTACATGTAACCAGGATTATTCCAGTGGTAGGCTGGAAAAAATACCAATAGAAAATATAGACTAGGTAAAACATAGTCTAGGTAGGGCCTCAAGACCTGGCCAGCTCATGGGTGTAAGTGCAGGCTTAAGGCATGTGCCACGATCACCATACACATGGCACCTGTAACGTTATTGCATACGGAATGAATTCGTTCCGAGCGCGGAAACGTCATCTTGAGAAACTGAAACCGCTGGGCAAATCAAGTGAGTGTTGCTGGGCAAATCAGATGATTGAGTGTTGCACTTGTCGTTCTGTTACCTCCTGTGTTCGAGTTCCAAGAATTTTTTTTAATTATCCTTGGTAGAGACAGCGTCAAATGGTTTAGTGTACATCGGCTTTAGGTTCATCATCATCATCAGGTGCCCTGCCGCATGGCGTTGGCGACCATGGACTTCCATCCATCTCTATCTCTCGTTGCCCCTAGCATCTCCCCCACCCTCCTCATCCCCAGCCACTCTGCAAGTCCGTCCAGCATTCTCACCCTGGGTCTACCTGGTGCTCTCTTTCCCTCCAGCTTTCCCGTTGTGACCAGGTGCTCCAAATCCCCCTTCCTCATAAAATGGCCTATAAATGTTGCTTTAGGTTACAATACAGTTATTATTACAAACCATTCCTGTATAACATTATTCTCCGCTCATCCGGACTCAATGAGCATTGCACATAATCACACTGTTCAATGGAGCACGGACAATTCAAGCTGTTGAGCGAGCTGGCCACAAAGCACAGTGTCATCCGCTTCAGCAATGCGGTTATGAGCGTGTTCGTCAAATTTCCTGACCAGCTCTGCAGGTACCTGTGTCTCTCAAGCCTGCTTAACGTCAGGAAATGTTGTGTGATGCGAAGGACCGAGACAGCTGTGTCACGCAGTCTGAATGCAAAAGTAGAACTTCACGACAATATCATCACCAAATATTAAAAATACCTTGTTTGTAAATGATCGTTGATAGTATAAGACACGACGTTTCGAGCCCAGACCCTTTGTCAAGTGAATATCAATATCATCACCTCTTTGAAACTCGTAAATAGTCAGTAAAAGGAGTCTGTACCATTCTTATTCTGCTACAACCAGCGGTGATATCAGTTTCTGCTTTTTCGACCTGTTCTGGCTAAAGGCTAATTTCATGGGAAGGAGTGGGGGTAGGGGGTAGAGACTGACAGAGATAGAAAGAGAACGAATGGACGATTTTCATTTTCATTTTATGGAAAAGAATAAGCACGTTGTGTGTGTGTGTGTGTGTGTGTGTGTGTGTGTGTGTGTGTGTGTGTGTGTGTGTGTGGTGGTGCGTGTGTGTGTGTGGTGTGTGTGTGTGCGCGCGCGCGCGTCGCGTAGTGTGTGTGTGTGTGTTGTGTGTGTTGTGTGTGTGTGTTGTGTGTGTGTGTGTGTGTGTGTGTGTGTGTTTCCATTCATCTCTCAGTTATTAAGGCTCAAAATAATTTGTAGAACACAAATGTATTTGTAATTTACACGTACGTACAGACGTATACACACACGCAAGCCCGTGCACATGCGCACACACATACACACACACACGCACATACACACACGAACATATGCCCAAGTGACGTATGTGGTAGTGGTAGATTTAGAGTAAGAAAGAAAAACAGGGAGACAGGCAGAATGAGAGAATGAGCGATGGGAGAGAGAGAGAGAGAGAGAGAGAGAGAGAGAGAGAGAGAGGGGAGGGACAGAACAGACAGACAGACAGACAGACAGATTGTTTACAATGGTAGATGGGGGACTAGGAAGATGAATGCACAGCTGTAGGGGACGAGACAGCACAGTGATTACAGCAGTGGCTCCTGGAAGCCCGGGCTCAGCACAGTCGAGCGTGGTTGATAAATGCAGTTAATTTCGTGTTGCTCTTACCACAGTCGACAGGCAAGGCCGTTCATTTCAGGGCCAACACCACGTTACAGTTTAAATCAACCCCAAGTCTAATTTGAAAAGCCAGCAGTTCAAAAACAAGGACATAATGATATTACTAACTACTACTACTACTACTGCTACTACCACTACTACTACTACTACCACCATTACTACCACTACTACTGCTACTACCACTACTACTACTACTACCACCACTACTACTATACTACTACTACTACACTATCTACTACACACTACTACTACTACCACCATACTACTACTACTAACTACTACACTACTACTACTACTACTACCACTACTACTACTACTACCACTACTACTACACTACTACTACCACTACTACTATTACTACCACTACTACTACTACTACCACACACCACTACTACCACTACTACTATACTACACTACCACTATTACTACCACTACTACTACTACTACCACCACCATTATTACTACTACTACCACTACTACTACTACTACTACCACCATCACTACTACCACTACTATACTACTACTACTACTACTACTGCTATACTACCACTACTACTACTAACTACTACCACACTACTACTACTACTACTACATATTCTACTACTAATAATAATAATGACGACGACGACAACAACAACAAAAACAACAATATAATGATAATAATGATGATAATAATAATAATAAATGATGATATGATAATAATAATATAATAACTAATATAACAATCATTGATAATATAATAATAATAATGATAATAATAATAATAATAATAAATATATAATAATGATAATAATAATAATATAATAATAATGATATAATAATAATAATAATAATAATAATAATAATAATAACATAATGATAACAATCATTGTAATAATAACAATAAAAAATAATGATGATAATTATAATAATAACATAATGATAACAATCATTGTAATAACAATAATAATAATAATAATGACAACAATAATAATAATAATAATAAACAGTAAGTCTGACAAGGACATCACCGTGCAAAACGGTCGGCGCTTGCTTTGGAAATAGAGCTGGACCGTTTGTTTGTTGTTGTTGTTGTTGTTGTTGTTTTCGGATTGATTAAACAAAGAGCCGCAAATAAAACGCAAAAAAACAACAACAACATGATAATAAATGAGATCACACAGGAAATGGTGGGGGCAACACCAGCCCACCAGCACCTCCAGCAGCAGAGAGTCAAATGGTTTGACCACCTGATCAGAATGCTCACTGACCAACCAGCGTTCTGAGCCTACACCAACCAGAGAAGTTTCTCTGGAAGTCCGAGCAAGAAGACGACCCCGCAGACGCTGGCCGGAAGGCGTTAGTCAGAGACCCTCCATGTTCATGGCCTGTCAATCACAGTGGCAGCCCACCTCGCACTTGACCGTTGTCTCCGCCTCCCCCCGCGATATATACCTGGCGTTTGAAGTGGCAGATAAAAAGGAATCCAAAACAAGTGCGACCGCCCGCGTTCAAGTAAACAGGAACCAGAAAAAAAACCCCGAAAATAGAATCAGAACGCGTGTTTAATACAACCAGACAAGACAGGCTGAAATATTTGGCCTTTTCTGACACTGGACGGAGCAGCAGGGAAGTTTCAGTCTTTTTCTCTTAATCTTTATATCTGGTGTTTGTGTGTTTTGTTTGTTAGTGATCTTACGCTTGACAAAGTCCAGTTGACCGAAAATTTGCGCCTGTTTTGTCTGGTTGTATTAATTACGCGTTCTGATTCTTTTTTCTTGTTTTTTTCTTTCTGGTTCAACTGGCCTTTGTCAAGCGTAAACATGAGATCACAAACGAAGAAACAACAAATACAACAGTTACGAGATAAAGGCTGAAATTCCCTGCTGAAGAGAAAAAAGAAGAAGCTTAAACAAAACAGAAACCAACAACATCAACAAAAAAAGATGAAGAGAGTAAGGAAAGAAAGGAAGCAGAAGAAAAGAGAGGAAGAAGACGAAGAAGAAGAACGACAATAACAACAAAACAAAAGAAGAACGACAATAACAACAAAACAAGAAGAAGAAGAACGACAATAACAACAAAACAAGAAGAACAACAACAATAACAACAAAACAGAAGAAGAAGAACAACAATAACAACAAAACAAGAAGAAGAAGAACGACAATAACAACAAAACAAGAAGAAGAACGACAATAACAACAAAACAAGAAGAAGAAGAACGACAATAACAACAAAACAAGAAGAAGAACAACGACAATAACAACAAAACAAGAAGAAGAACAACGACAATAACAACAAAACAAGAAGAAGAACAACGACAATAACAACAAAACAAGAAGAAGAACAACGACAATAACAACAAAACAAGAAGAAGAACAACGACAATAACAACAAAACAAGAAGAAAACAAGAACAATAACAACAAAACAAGAAGAAGAAAACAACGACAATAACAACAAAACAAAGAAGAACAACAACAATAACAACAAAACAAGAAGAACAACGACAATAACAACAAAACAAGAAGAAAAAACAATAACAACAAAACAAGAAGAAGAACAACGACAATAACAACAAAACAAGAAGAAGAACAACAATAACAACAAAACAAGAAGAAGAACAACGACAATAACAACAAAAACAAGAAGAAGAACGACAATAACAACAAAACAAGAAGAAGAACAACACAATAACAACAAAACAAGAAGAAACAACGACAATAACAACAAAACAAGAAGAAACAACGACAATAACAACAAAACAAGAAAAGAACAACGACAATAACAACAAAACAAGAAGAAGAACAACGACAATAAACAACAAAACAAGAAGAAGAAAACGACCACAATAACAACAAAACAAGAAGAAGAAGAACGACAATAACAACAAAACAAGAAGAAAAACAACGACAATAACAAACAAAACAAGAAGAAGAAGAACCACAATAACAACAAAACAAGAAGAAGAACAACGACAATAACAACAAAACAAGAAGAAGAAACGACAATAACAACAAAAACAAGAAGAAGAAGAAACCACAATAACAACAAAACAACAAGAAGAAGAAGAACGACAATAACAACAAAACAAGAAGAAGAACAACGACAATAACAACAAAACAAGAAGAAGAGCAACGACAATAACAACAAAACAAGAAAAAGAGGAACGACAATAACAACAAAACAAGAAAAAGAGGAACGACAATAACAACAAAACAAGAAGAAGAACAACGACAATAACAACAAAACAAGAAGAAGAACAACGACAATAACAACAAAACAAGAAGAAGAAGAACCACAATAACAACAAAACAAGAAGAAGAAATACGACAATAACAACAAAACAAGCAGAAGAAGAACGACAATAACAACAAAACAAGAAGAAGGAGAACGACAATAACAACAAAACAAGAAGAAGGAGAACGACAATAACAACAAAACAAGAAGAAGAAAAACGACAATAACAACAAAACAAGAAGAAGAAGAACGACAATAACAACAAAACAAGAAGAAGAACAACGACAATAACAACAAAAGAAGAAGAAGAAGAACGACAATAACAACAAAACAAGAAGAAGAACAACGACAATAACAACAAAACAAGAAGAAGAAGAACGACAACAACAACAAAACAAGAAGAAGAAGAACCACAATAACAACAAAACAAGAAGAAGAAGAACGACAATAACAACAAAACAAGCAGAAGAAGAACGACAATAACAACAAAACAAGAAGAAGAAGAACCACAATAACAACAAAACAAGAAGAAGAAGAACGACAATAACAACAAAACAAGAAGAAGAAGAACCACAATAACAACAAAACAAGAAGAAGAAGAACCACAATAACAACAAAACAAGAAGAAGAAGAACGACAATAACAACAAAACAAGAAGAAGAAGAACCACAATAACAACAAAACAAGAAGAAGAAGAACCACAATAACAACAAAACAAGAAGAAGAAGAACAACAATAACAACAAAAGAAGAAGAAGAAGAACGACAATAACAAGAAAACAAGAAGAAGAAGAACGACAATAACAACAAAACAAGAAAAAGAACAACAACAATAACAACAAAACAAGAAGAAGAAGAACAACAATAACAACAAAAGAAGAAGAAGAAGAACGACAATAACAACAAAACAAGAAGAAGAAGAACGACAATAACAACAAAACAAGAAAAAGAACAACAACAATAACAACAAAACAAGAAGAAGAAGAACGACAATAACAACAAAACAAGAAGAAGAAGAACCACAATAACAACAAAACAAGAAGAAGAAGAACCACAATAACAACAAAACAAGAAGAAGAAAAACGACAATAACAACAAAACAAGCAGAAGAAGAACGACAATAACAACAAAACAAGAAGAAGGAGAACGACAATAACAACAAAACAAGAAGAAGGAGAACGACAATAACAACAAAACAAGAAGAAAAAGAACGACAATAACAACAAAACAACAAGAAGAAGAACCACAATAACAACAAAACAACACAACAACAGGAAGAGCGAAAAGGACGAACAACACGGGATAGTGACGACTAAGTAGAAAGAAGGATGAAAACAAATGAGCAGCTTTTGCCAACAATTTGTCAGGTAAGCGCTGGAGGCAGTTGGGGCGACAGGAACTGGGTCGAAGATGGGAGCAGTTAACTAGTTCCTGGCATCTTTTCTCATGAAGTTCATACACTCCACACCACAGCGTCATCCATCTGCCTGTTTATTGCTATACCTGCAAGCACTCCTCTGTTTTTGCTCGCGCGAACAGAAATATTATCTCATCTACGCGTGTACAGGCGCTCACGTACGCACATGAGCGCATGAACACGCACAAACACAACACACACACACCACACACACACACACACACACCACACACACACAACACCACACACACACACACAACACACACGCACACACAAACACACAGACAAAAAAAACACACATTCACGCACGCACACACACAACACAACAACACACACACACACAACCACACAACACCACACACACACACACACACACACACACACACACACACACACACACACACACACACACACACACACACACAGAGACTTATCTATCTTTCCTCCCTCCTCTCTCTCTCTCTCTCCCTCTCTCTGACATCCATTACACACACACATAATACATATATGCACACACACACACACACTCTCTCTCTCTTTCTGTACTCTTTCTCTCTTACACACACACATACACACACACAAACACACACATGAATACACACACACATACACATACACTCACACATAGAGACAGACAGGCACACACACACACACACACACGCACACACATACACACACACACACATACACACACACACATACGCGTACACGTCCGCACTACACACGCAATCTCACACACACATACACAAATACACACACGAACGCATGAATCATGTGTCGGTCCCTGAAGTAACAGGTCGACAACATGAAACTAAAACAAGTCGAAGAATTCAAATATTTAGGAAGCATCTTTACACAGAATGGCGACATGGAGAGGGAAATTGAAACAAGAATCCAGAAAGCAAAAGCATGACTTATCAGCTGGGCCCCTCTGCTATCACATCCACACATACATATTGATACAAAGCGTCAACTAATAAGTTCTATTTTTATACCAACATTTTGTTATCAGTGCCAGACATGGGCACTTAACCAAAGAAAGAGGAAAAAAAAAGCAAAACAACAGCTGGCAAGATGAGGGGTCTCAGAAAGATAATGAATGTCGCACATCAAGATAAGATCAGAAACGAAGTCATTAGAGACACTGTGTGGACTGTGCCATGTCTGGAATATATATAAAACAAACAGAGGCTGAAATGGTTCGGTCACCTCATGAGGCTTCCTAGCGAACAGCCAGCATACAAAGCTTATAACGTGAAACAGCATGGATCCAAAGGAAAGGGGCGTCCTAGGAAAAGGTAAATAGAAGGTACGAAAAAATTGACAGAATTAACCTAACTATAGCGAAACAACTCAAAGACTCGATCTAACTATGGCAGACGCTACCCATCTGGCCCACGTCCAAAAGCTGCATCTCCCCTCGACGCTTAACTGCACAAGAGGCAGGAAGAGTAAGTACGTACTAATTAATCAATCCACGATAATAAAATCTCATGGCAGCACTTTGCCATTGTGTGGCTGGGTTAGGAAGTGAGGTTACTTACTTACTTACTTACTTACTTACTTACCTATCTATGATTAAGAAAATATTGTCTTCACCTAGTTGATAGACAGCTGAGATTTGGGCATTGACTGTTGAGAGGGGTAGGGTGTTCTGTCACGTGAGACGAATTTATACAGAATAGCTAGCTGTGTTGTGATTCAGATCTTTATTATTTTATTTACTTACTTTATATACATGTTCCTTTTTTGAAGGTAAGATACACACATATACATGTCATTTACATGTAACCAAGATTATTCCAGTGGCAGGCTGATGAAATACCAGCATGAAATATAGACTAGGGGAAACATAATGTAGGTAGGGCCTCAGGACCTGGCCAACTCATGGGTTTATGTGCAGGCTTATGGCATGTGCCACGGTCACCATACACATAACACATATGACGTTAGTCAATATGGAATTCGTTCTGAGCGTGGATACGTCATCTGGAGAAACTAAAACTGAAACTGGCTGAGTTTGTATTTAGGCTGGTAAATTTTTTAAGCACCAGCCAAAGGCATAGTTGGGAAGAATACCGATTTTCTCGACTGATAATCCTAAAATCGAAAGAGAGTAAGGTGATAGAAACCAGAATTTCTCGGGGCCAGCATTACAAAGCAGTAACCATCTCTTCTTTCACGTTGCTTTACTTCTCCAGTGGTCAACAGGGTCAGGTATTCATTCACAGCTGGGTAGACTGGAGACCGCTGGCACGGTTTGTTCCTCCCCCCCCCTCCCCCTCAAGCATGAGAGTCAAACACAAAACACGAAAAGAACAGTTTCAGTTTCAGTTTCTCAAGATGACGTCTCCGCGCTCGGAACGAATTCCATATGCACTAAATTCACAGGATCACGTGTATGGTGACCGTGGCACAAGCCTTAAGTCTGCACATAAACCCATGAGCTGGCCAGGCCTTGAGGCCTTACCTAGACTATGTTTTACCTAGTCTATATTTTATACTGGTATTTTATCAAAAGAACATTAATGAAGAAGATTAAGGAAAGACAAGCAACATTCATAGGACATTTTATGAAAAAAGATACCTTTGAGCCCTAGTCACAATGGGGGAAAGCTGGAGGGAAAAAGAGCACCAGGTAGACCAATGAAGAAAATATTGAACGGATTTGCGGAATGGATGAAGACAGACAGGGTGGGAAAAGTACTTGCAGCCACAAAGGATGCATTCGTGCGGGGGGGGGGGGGGGGGGGGGGCATTATCACCAACGTCATTCAGCAGGGCACATGATGATGATGATAATGGTGATGATGACAACGATGATGATGATATGATGACGACGACGATGATGCGACGACGATGATGATGTTGATGACGACGACGACGATGATGATGACGACGACGACGATGATGATGATGATGACGACGGCGACGACGACATGATGATGATGATGATGACGACGACGGCGACGATGATGATGATGATGATGATGATGATGATGAGAATTGAAAGTCGTGCACCAGGAACTTGGGAGGTGATTGTCTGTAGAGAGATGAGGCTTTGACCCTCTGGGTTCCATCCAGCATCCTGGAATGTTTCTTGTTAACTTTGTGTTGATTTCATGATAATGGGGATGATGGTAATGGTGATGATGAGGCTCTTGAGTTCTATCTTTGATTGAGACGGCGTGACAGGGCCATGCTACACGCTAACTATCATAAAATATCCTGGTATTAAACGGGCTTAGGAAACACAGACACCTGCAGTGGTGGTCAGAAAATTTGAGCAACTCTTTAGTGACGCATCCGTGAAGTGGATAAGACTGTGTGGTTCCAGACTTTTCAATGAGCACGTAACGCGCTCAGCTTTGTATAGGAGCCGTTCAGTGTAGAAACATCCCAGAATATTTCTTTTATCGAAGTGGGTTCGAACTCCGGATCTCCCACCAGCAGTTCGTTGCGCTCAACACTTAGCCACGGTGTCTGGTTTTCTGGACATAATTAGTTTATCGTGACGCTAATGTTATCTCACCCAGAAATGAGGAGAAATGCGTGCCAGAAATAGAAGGCAGAGACGAGACGAGAAAAGAGAATAGAAGTGAAGAGAAGACGAGAGGAGAGGAGAGAGAGAGGGGGAGAGAGAGAGAGAGAGGCAGAAGAAAAAAGCGTATAGATGTGCGTGTGTGAGCGTATGTGTGTTTGTGCGTGCGCGCGCGCGGGGTGTGTGTGTGTGTGTATGTATGTGTATGTGTGTGTGTGTGGTGTGTGTGTGTGTGTTTGTGGTGTGTATGTGCGTGTGTGTGATGTGCGTGTGGGGTGCTGTGTGTGTGTGTGTGTGTGTGTGTGTGTGTGTGTGTGTGTGTGTGTGTGTCAGTAATTTATAAAACTGTGTGCGTATGTGTAGGTAGCAATGATTTAACTTTGCTAAAATGTGTGTGAGCGTGCGTGCGCGCATGCGCTTGTGTGAGTGTGTGTGTGTGTGTCTGTTTGTGTGTGTGTGTGTGTGTGTGTGTATGTGTGTTGTGTGTGTGTGTGTGTGTGTGTGTGTGTGTGTGTGTGTGGGGTGTGTGTGTGTGTGTGTGTCTAAAACAATGACTTTATTGTACGGAACATTCTCTCACCTGCTGAATCTGGAACCCATCAACACTGTTTGCTTTGCTTTGCCTGGTTTAGCTTTGTTTAGTTCAGTTTTGTTATGTTATGTTTTTTTGTTTGTTTGTTTTGTTTTACAAAGATAGAAATTATTTGAAACAATACATCACATTGTATGCTTATCTTACTGGAAAGAGAAACAGTGCGATAGAGTGAGAAGTGAAAGAGAAACAGACAAACAGGCAGACAAGCAGGCAGGCAGGCAATGAGACAGGCAAGCACGCAGGCAGGCAGGCAGGCAGGCAGTGAGACAGGCAAGCACGCAAGCAGGCAGGCAGGCAGGCAGGCAGATAGACAGGCAGGCAGGCAGGCAGGCAGACAGCAGGCAAATAGACAGACAGGCAGGTAGGCAGGCAGGCAAGCAGGCAGACAAACCTAGACAGACGACAGGCAGGCAGGCAGACGGACAGCACAGACAGACAGACAGAGACAGATGATATTCTTTCTCGTGCGTTTGCAATAGATGTAACTACGAATAACGATGGATGAGGAGGAGGAGGAGGAGAAGGAGGAAGAGAAGAGAAGAAGGAGAAGGAGGGTAAGAAACAAATAGCAATGATGATGATGATGATGAGTCTGATGACGATGATGGGAATAATGATAATAATAATAATAATAATGATGATAATAACAATAACGATGATGATGATGATGATGATGATAGATATATAATAATAATAATAAAAATAACAGTTAACGATGTATAGAACCCTCTCAAACACCTAAATGCTACTCGACATTCTTGTAAGCTCTAAAACCAAGAAAGCATTACATAAGCATTATGTCTTGAATACTATACTGCGTCGCACTCACTCACCCGTACACCCGCATCCCATAACCAAGGTTGCATAAATCATGTTACTTTAACCCCTTGACTCCCTCACCCTACCCACCAACTGCAAAAACTTAACCCTTTGACTCCCTCACCCTATCCACCTACTGCAAAAACTTAACCCTTTGATTCCCTCATCCTATCCACCAACTGCAAACTTTAACCCTTTGATTCCCGCACCATATCCATCAACCGCAAAAACTTAACCCTTTGACTCCCTCCTTCACCTTATCCACCAATTGAAAATACTTAACCCTTTGATTCCCTTACCCTATTCACCAACTGCAAAAACTTAACCCTTTGATCCCTCACCCTATCCATCAGTTTCCTGCGGGATCTTCCAGGCACCTGCAGGAAGCTGGTGGATAGGCTGAAGGAGTCAAAGGGTTAAGTTTTTGCTCTGCTAACCTAGTTGACAATGAGGGATGCTGCTGGTGGACAGGGTGCGGGAGTCAAAGGGTTAAGATTTTGCTTTGCTAACCTAGTTGACAGTCAACAAGCAAGGCCGGAACAAGATTGAGGCAGCCGAGATGTGGTTTCTAAGAAGAATGTTGAGAGTTCCATGGACAGCAAAGAAAACAAACGAGACAGTCTTGATGGAGGCGGACATAGGTAGATCACTCATAAGGAAGATTAGGAAAAGACAGGCAACATTTGTAGGCCATTTTGTGAGGAAAGGGGATTTGGAGCACCTAGTCACAACGGGAAAGCTGGAGGGAGGGAGAGCGCCAGGTGGACCCAGGGAGAGGGTGCTGGACGGACTTGCAGAGTGGCTGGGGACGAGGAGGGTGGGGGAGGTGCTAGGGGCAACGACAGATAGAGACAGATGGAAGTCCATGATCACCAACGCCATGCGGCAGGGCACCTGATGATGATGAAACTAGTTGACAATGCAGGATGCTGCTGGTGGATAGGGTGAGGGAGTCGAAGGGTTAAGTTTTCGTTTTGCTAACCTAGTTGACAATGCAGGATACTGCTGGTGGATAGGGCGAGGGAGTCGAAGGGTTAAGTTTTCGCTTTGCTAACTTTGTTGACAATGAGGGATGCTGCTGGTGGATAGGGTGAGGGAGTCGAAGGGTTAAGTTTTTGCTTTACTAAACTAGCTTACAATGAGGGATGCTACTGGTTGACAGGGTTTGGGAATCAAAGGGT
>JAPXFY010000017.1:51837456-51839956 GCA_030674185.1 Monoplex corrugatus
CCATGTAAGTTCTCACTGGAGTTGAGGTGGGGGGGGGGGGGGATTGCCTGTTCCATCCGTAGCTCGAACCCCGGTTTCTCCTGTCCTGTGCAGGTGCTTTAACCACTAAGTCACACACTCCACTAGTGATGATGATGATGATGATGATGATGATGATGATGATGATGATGATGATGATGATGACGACGACGACGACAACGACGATGATGGCGATGAAGGTGAAAGATGATGATGATGAGGAGGAGGAGGACGAGGAGGAGGAAAAAAGAAGGAGAAAAAAAGAAAAAGACGAAGGAAAAGGAAAAATAGAAAACGAAGATGGTGATGTTGATGATGATGAGGAGGAAGAGGAGGAGGAAGAAGAAGAAGAAAGGGGGAACAAAAAAGAAAAAGAAAAAAAAAAGATGATGATTCTGATGATGATTATAATGAGGATCATGAAGAGAAGAAGGAGAAGTAGGATGATGATGATGATGACGACGATGACGACGACGACAATGTTGGATGATGATGATGTTAATGAAAAAGAAAATGATGTTGATAATGATGATTATGATGATGATGACGACAATGTTGATGATGATGATATTGATGATTATCTAGGGGAAGGACGACAAGAAGTGGAATAGACAAAGGAGAAGAAAAAGAGAAGGGGGAGAAAATGCAGAAAACTGTATGATGCTTCATTTGCTGGTGATCATCAAAATGACGACATAATCATGATGATGAAGGGTACTGGGTGACGGAGGGGAGGAGAGACGAGGAGGGAGAGAGAGGGAGAGAGAGAGAGAGAGAGAGAGGGAGAGGGAGGGAGAGGGAGAGAGAGGGAGAGTGTGACGTGTGTTAACTGTACGCAGCCTGCTGATAGCAGCATGGGATGATATTCGTGTAAATGTGAACTGATCGTGTAAATTATATGATGAGGGGAGAGAGGAGAGAGAGAGAGAGAGAGAGAGGAGAGAAGGAGAGAGAGAGAGAGAGAGAGAAATATGGATAGGTCTAAATCTTCCTGATAAACACACATGCACACACGGACATGCGTTCGTGTGTGTGTTCGTACACACACACACACACACACACACACACACACACACACACACACACACACACACAACACACACATCGTATGCACATGTGTGTGAATACACAATCATACGTAGTAGCACAAGCACATGTAGCATATGCACACATTTCTTCATGTATTCCTGCAGGCATATGTACGTAAACACAGTAACACACACACACCCCACACACACACACACACACACACACACACACACACACACACACACACACACCACACCACACACAACTACACACACACACACACCACACACACACACACACACGCGAACACCTACACACAACATGCGCGTAGGCATGCACCTCAAATATACGCTGACATATAAATACTCTCATGCGCGCATGTCCACACACACACACACACACACACCACACACACACACACACACACACACACACACACACACACACACACACACACACACACACAGACACACACACACACACACAACATTAAGCACACATACATGCGCAAGCGGGCTGAAGAGCACGAACGCGCGCGCGCGCACATAAACACACACACATGCACGCACTCACACGGGCACATATACGATTTCCACAATCACTGAACAACTTCCTCTCTAAACTGTTTCTCTCTGTGTGTCTCTGTCTCTCTTTCTGTCTCTATCTCTCTCTTTGTCTCTGTCTCGCTGTCTGTCTCTCTCTTTCTCTGTCTCTCTCTCTGCCCTAAAGGAGTGAAACAGGGGTGTCAATTGAGGTCCTCAATTGTTTTCATTTTTCATTAATGAATTAGCAGTGGAACTGTCAAGAAAAGGCAGGCATGGAATTCAAATTATCCCTGGGGCTATTGAGATATTCCTTATTGCTGTTTGCAGACGATGTTATTCTTCTCTCTGGTACAGTCAAAGGCTTACAAAACCAGTTAAATGTTTTAAAGGAAGAATCTAGCTTTAACAGTTAACATGGATAAAACTAATATTATGATTTTCAGGAAGGGTGGACATTTATCAAAACACGAAAAATGGTTCTATGGAATTAACGAGGTTAATGTTGTTAATTCTTATAAATACTTAGGAATGATATTTTCGACAAAATTAAGTTTAAATTATGCATGGGAAGAATCTTGTAATAAAGAGAAAAAGGGTGTTATTGAAATTCTAAAATCCTTACGGAAGCTCAATTCTATTGATTGTAATTTATATTGGAAAATGTTTGATACACAGATAGAACCTTTACTTACATATGCAGCTGAAGTATGGGGTCTTACTGTAAATCCACATATGGAAAAAGTGCATACATATGCTATAAAACGTTTTTTGGCTGTACCAATTCACTCTTCTAATACTGTTTTATATGGAGAAACTGGAAGATATCCTTTATACATTAGAACCTTTGTGAAGAGTATTAAATACTGGTTGAAATTGTTAAGGCTTCCACAATCTCGGTTATGTAAACA
>JAPXFY010000017.1:51847456-51867456 GCA_030674185.1 Monoplex corrugatus
AGACAGACAGACAGATAGCGAGAGAGAGAGCGAGACAGACAGACAGGCAGGCAGGCAGGCAGGCAGCTAGGCAGGCAGGCAGGCAGGCAGACAGCGAGAGAGAAACAGAGAGAGAGAGAGAGAGAAGAGAGAGAGAGAGAGAGAGAGAGAGAGAGAGAGAGAGAGAGAGGAGAGAGAGAGAGAGAGAGTATCTAGTCATCTTTATCCTGCAAGGGAACGTCAAGTAGAGAAACACAGTGCGAGGCGATTTAACGTGTTAACTGTGTGAAAGTGTTTATGCTGACAAAACAACGATTGGCCTCTGGCTGTGTTGACTGTGTGCTTGGAAAATACACACACAGTCTCCTGGCACTGGTGGTTGTCTCCCTTTTCTTTTGTTTCCTTCTCTTTCTTTCTTTTCTTTTCTGTTATCTGTTTCTTTTTTCCCTTACATTTCTGTTTTATTTCCTGTTTAGTATTTTCACTGGCGCTGTCTCACAAATGACTGAATTCGTAAGAAAGGGTTCTGCATAGGATGCTCCGTACACACACACACACACACACACACACACACACACACACACACACACACACACACACACACACACACACACACACACACACATACACACACACAACACACAAACAGTACACACACACTAACACAATACAGATACACACACGCGCGCACCACACACACACACACATTCACAGACACACAGACATACATATATATACACACATAGATACATATATATATGTGTGTCTATATATATACATATATATAAAATGTATATGTGGAGAGAGAGAGACAGACAGACAGACAGACAGACAGACAGGCAGGCAGGCAGGCAGGCAGGCAGACAGACAGAGAGAATAGTGAATAAGCGTCTTATTAACCAATTTGGTTTTTAAACATTTTGCCGTTTTTACTTTTGTAACCGCTTTTTAATGTATATTATATCTTTAATTAATATCCTCAGAGAACTGTGGGTTTTTTTGTCTTGATGATGTACCCGCTTTCTTAACGATGATTCCTCTTTCCCATTGGTTTACAATTTTAACGTAATGATGTACCTCCTTCACCAATGGTGTTCCTTATTTTTCATAGCTGTACACTCTCATTTTCCAACGCTGTTCCTTTTCTCCTGGTTATGTTTCCTCTCTCCTAAACTTGTTCCCTCTTTCTCAGTGATTTTCCCTCATTTCCAATCGTGTTGTTTTGTCTTTCTCAGTGATGCTCTTGCTTTTCCCATGGTTGCCCTCTGCCGGTGGCGGTCCCTTTCCTTGAAGGTTTTTCCTCTTTCTCAGTAACATTTCTCCTCTCTCGGTAGTATTCTCTTTAATCAGTGGTATTCATTTTTTTAGTCTCAGAAGCGTTCCCGCTTTCCCTTTGTGGCGTTCCCTTTTTCTCAGTGTTCCCTCAACCTATGATGATATCTCTGTACTATTAATATTCCCTTTTTCCCAATGATAATCCCTTTATTGCGATGGTGATCCCTCTTTCCCACAGGCGGTTATTTTTTCTTTCCCAGTGATGTTCATTGTTTCCAAGTCATGTTCCCTTCTTGTTAGTGGTGTTCATTTTGTCTCAGAAGCGTTCCCGCTTTCCCAGTGGCATTCCCTCTTTTCTCAGTTTTCCCTCAACCAATGATGATATCTTTGTACTATAATAATAATAATAATATATTTTATTTATATAGCGCAAAATCTTGATAAAATCAAATCTAAGCGCTGAGCGTATACATGCATACATACCTACATACATATGAGCGTATACATGCATACATACATGCATACATACTTACATACATAAATCTGAGCTGAGCGTATACATGCATACATACATACATACATAAATCTAAGCGTATACATACATACATACATACATACATACATACATACATACATACGTACGCACATGCATACATAATAATTACAATATTTATATAGCGCAAAATCTCGACAAAATCAAATCCAAGCGCCGAAAAGACACACACGCACGCACGCACGCACGCACGCACACACACGTACACACACACACACACACACACACACACACACACACACACACACACACACACACACACACACACACACACACACACACGCGCGCGCGCGCATGGCCACAAATGGGGAGAAAGAATAAAAGCAATAAAAGCAAGAATAAAAGCAATGGAAAACCACAGAGAGCACATCATATACAATTATATATTAAAACAAAGTGATTCCCCTCCGAGCGGAGACAGGCTGCAGAGGGGGGTTGAGTGAGGTTAGGATTTTATGCAGAGGAGAAAAGGTGAGTTTTGAGAGCAGACTTGAAGGAGGCAAAAGTAGGTTGCTGACGGACTGAGAGAGGAAGTTTGTTCCAGGAGAGTGGACCAGAAACAGAGAAGGCTCGTGGACCATAGGTATTGAGCTTAGTGCGTGGAAAGCGAAAAGTCAGAGGATCGGAGGCAGAGCGGAGGGTACGTGAGGGAACATAGATCTCAAGTAGGCTTGACAGGTAATCGGGGGCTGCGTTATTGAGGCTTTTGTAGCACATGGTGTCTAGTTTGTACTGTATGCGCTTTGATACAGGGAGCCAGTGAAGTTGTGCCAGGAGAGGAGATATGTGGTCAGCTTTTTTCTTTTTGAGTACAAGGCGTACAGCATTGTTTTGAATGCGCTGTAGGATGTGAATGGTGGAGGCAGGAAGACCAGACAGGAGTGAATTGCAATAGTCAATGCGAGACATTATGAAGGAGAGAACGAGTTTTGCAGTTGTTTCGACAGAGAGATACTTTCTGATCAGCCTTATACGATGGAGATGATAGTAGCAAGATCTGGCAGTTTGAGAAACAAAGTTGTTCATGGACAGGGTAGAGTCAATGCAGACACCAAGGTTTTTAGCTGAATCAGAAATTGGGACTGATGTGTTACATAATGGGAGAGAAAGAGGAGGCAGCTGGGAAAGTTTCTGACTATTGATATTCCCTTTTTCCCGATGATGTTCCCTTTGTCACAATAGTGATCCATATTTCCCAAGGTTTTCTTTTTTTCTTTCCCAGTGATGTTCATTGTTTCCCAGTCATGTTCCCTCCTTCTTAGTGATGTTCATTTTGTCTCAGAACCGTTCCCGTTTTCCCAGTAGCGTTCCCTTCTTTTTCAGTTTTCCCTCAACTAGTGATGATCCCATTGTACTGTTATTAATATTCCCTCTTTCCCATGGATGTTCCCTTTGTCGCAATCGTGATTCCTAGTTCCCAAAGGTGGTTATTTTTTCTTTCCCAGTGATGTTCATTGTTTCCCAGTCATGTTCCCTTCTTCTAAGTGGTGTTCATTTTGTCTCAGAAGCGTTCCCGCTTTCTCAGTGGCGTTCCCTTCTTTCTCGGTATTCCCTCAACCATTGATGATATCTATGCACTGTGAAGCGTCCCTTTTTCCCAATGATGTTCTATTTGTCGCAGTAGTGATCCCTGTTTCCCATAGGTGTTCTTTATTTCTTTCCCAGTGATGTTCATTGTTTCCCACAGGTGTTCCTTCGTTCTTAGTGGCAATTCTTCTTTCTCAGCTTTTTGGTGATTGTGATCTCTCTTTCCAACTAAGGTTTTGTCTCTTATCCAGTGGCTTTCACTGTTTCCTAATGATGTCCCCTTCTTTACACTGGACTTGTGTGTTTTGTGAGAGTGTTCCTTTATTCTCAGTAGTTTTCTTTGTTTGTTTCCAAGTGATGTTTAACCTTTCTCAGCGAAAAACATCATGAGAAACCTAGAAGAAGACCCTGGATGAAAGGTTGGAGGGAAAATGATAAACAACATTCGGTACGCAGATGACACCGTGCTAATTGCAGAAAATGAAAGGGACTTATAAAACCTTGTGATTATACTAGAAATAGAAAGCAAAGTTAACGGGTTGGAACTAAACAGCAGTAAAAAACATGAAATCCCCTCATGCAAAATAACAGCAAATGGCACAACCATGACACAGGTTAATAAGTTCAAATACCTGGGAACGGTCATTTCATTAGACGGCAGATGCACATCGGAAATAGCTGGCAGAATCGGCCAAGCCAAAACAGCATTCAAGAAGATGACAAGCATTCTTACCAACAAATGCCTATCAATTAACATCAGAAAGAGAGTCCTTGAATGTTATATAGAACCAATACTGTTGTATGGATGCGAGGCGTGGACAGTCAACAAGCAAAGCCAGAGCAAGATTGAGGCAGCCGAGATGTGGTTTCTCAGAAGAATGTTGAGAGTTCCATGGACAGCAAAGAAAACAAACGAGACAGTCTTGATGGAGGCAGACACAAGTAGATCACTCATAAGGAAGATTAGGACAAGACAGGCAACATTTATAGGCCATTTTATGAGGAAGGGGGATTTGGAGCACCTGGTCACAACAGGAAAGCTGGAGGGAAAGAGAGCACCAGGTAGATCCCGGGAGAGAATGCTGGACGGACTTGCAGAGTGGCTGGGGATGAGGAGAGTGGGGGAGATGCTAGGGGCAACGAGAGATAGAGATAGTTGGAAGTCCATGGTCGCCAACGCCATGCGGCAGGGCACCTGATGATGATGATGATGATGATGACAGTGATGCTTCCTCTCCTATGGTGCTGTCTCCGTTCTCTGTCCTAATGGTGTCTTTTTTTCTTAGGAATGTCTTCACTCTTTTCCTATGAATGGTGTTATCTCTGTCCTAATGGTGTCTCTTTTTCTTGAGAGAGTTTTTACTCTTTTCCAGTGGTGTTGTCTCTGTTCTCTGTCCTACTGGTGTTACATTTTTCTTTAGGGTCTTTTCAGTCTTTTCCAATGGTGTTGTCTCTGTCCTAACAGAATTCTCTTTTTCTTAAAATGTCTTTTCAGTCTTTTCCAATGGTGTTGTCCTTGTCCTAACAGAATTCTCTTTTTCTTAAAATGTCTTTTCAGTCTTTTCCAATGGTGTTGTCTCTGTCCTAATCATCATCAGCAGGTGCCTTGCCACATGGCGTTGACAATCATGGCCTTCCATATGCATCTATCCTTTGTTGCTGCAAGCACATCTCCCACCCTCTCTGTCTTCAGCCACCCTGCAAGTCCGTCCAATATTTTTTCCTGGGTCTACCTGTTGTTCTCTTTCCCTCCAGCATTCCTGTTGTGACCAGGTGCTCCAATTCTCATTTCCTCATAAAATGGCCTACAAATGTTGCCTGTCTTTTCCTAATCTTCCTTACATATGATTTTCTTGTGTCTGCCTCCATCTTTGTCCTAATGGTCTTCTCGTTTTCTTAAAAAGTCTTTTCAGTCTTTTCCAATGGGTTTGTCTCTGTTCTAATGGTCTTCTCCTTTTCTTAAAAAGTCTTTTCGGTCTTTCCCAATCCTAATGGTCTTCCATTTTTCTTAATTTGTTCTCTTTTTCTAAATTTTGTTTTCACTCCGTTCCAATGGTGCTGTCTCTGTCTTACGGTGTTCCATTTTTCTTAAAAAGTCTTTTCACTCTTTTTCCACTGGTGTTATCTCAGTCATAATGGTGTTCTCTTTTTCTTAACGTTGTTTTCATTCTTTTACAATGGTGTTGTCTCTGTCTCAATTCGTTCCCCTTTTTCTTAAGAGTGTTTTCACTCTTTTCCAAACTTGTTGTCTCTGTCTGTCTAAATGGTTTTCTCTTTTTCTTTAAGTTGTTTTCATTCTTTTCCAATGGTGTTGTTCTGTCTCAATTTGTTCCCCTTTTTCTTAAGAGTGTTTTCACTCTTTTCCAATCTTGTTGTCTCTGTCTGAATGGTTTTCTCTTTTTCTTAACGTTGTTTTCATTCTTTTCCAATAGTATTGTCTTAGTCTTAATTTGTTCCCTTTTTCTTTAGAGTGTTTTTACTCTTTTCTATTGGTGTTTCCTCTTTTCTACTGTGCTTTCAAAATGGTTAATTTCTCTCGCAGTGGTCTGACATCACCCATAACACATATCACAGTGTGCGATCAGTAGTCGGAACAAAGTCAAACGGTTTTGTTTTTGTTTTGTTTTTTTTTTTTTTTTTTTGGGGGGGGGGGGTTGAGGGGGTGCGTGAATGATAAGTTCATTATCGAGTGTGTGGGTGGCTGGGGGAGGATGGGGGTAGGGAGAGACACCGGTATGTTTGAGTCAGGTCAATGACCACACTGGTATGTTTGAGTCAGGTCAATAACCGAAGAAAGGTGGTGTTGATGATTTGTCGGTAGCGTAACATTGTATGGTCTTTTGTTTTTCGATGTTCTTTTGTAAAAAAGATAAATAAAAAAAGGGAGATTGTTTTGTCATGCGTGGATGGGTGTGGGGTGTGTGTGTGTGTGTGTGTGTGTGTGTGTTTTTTTTGAGTGTGTGTGGTGTGTGGGACAGACACGCAGACAGATAGACAGCAACACTGGGTTCAGTAAGCAAGTGAAGAAGCGACCAAGAAAGAAAACAAAATGAGAAAGGAAGAGGGAACAGGGACAAAACAGTGAGTGAACATGAGAGATGAATGCACAGATAGAGAGACAGATACACAAACAGACAATGAGAGTAGCAGACTATTCAATTGAGGAAGACATAGAGAGAGAGAGAGAGAGAGAGAGAGAGAGAGAGAGAGAGAGAGAGAGAGAGAGAGAGAGAGAGAAGAGGGACATGCAGAATTGAATAGATGAGCTAGCAAAGGAGAAACATTGGACTGAGAAACAGAGAAAGTGGCAGACAAGATCAAGAACAAGGGTGTATTTTCATTTCCTGGGAGACACATTAATCCTGTTAAGCGTACAGCCCTTACCCAAAAGAGGGTCTGCAAAATACAATTACAAACTTATTTCGGAGACGCAGAGAATGCACACGTACAAACATCACAGCCGTGTTTACCATCACTCCATTTCCTGCTGTTTACTAACTAACTTCACCCAGACGTCAGGTTCAGTGGGGGAGGAAGAAGAGAGCGAGGAGAACGACTATTGACCTGCACCTTACCCAACATCTGGTTAATTTAACACGAACTGAGAAAATTCAAAATGTTGATGGCAAATAGTCAGCCTTGTTATTGTCAGCTTGTTTACTGGACGTGGCTCCGGCACTTTTTCAGGAGGGAGTCAAAACACTCACTGTCTGTGGGCATGTATAGTCTGGCCGAATTGTTGCGAATTATCTGACAGACCCTTGAGCCAATATGCTGATAAGGTTTTTAGTTTATCGTTATTATGATTATTGTTCTTGATTTGTTTTTAGTGTTCTGATTTTTTTTTTTGTATGTGTGGAATGAGATCCTCTGTCTCTTCAACGTTTATGAAATTTTCTTCAAGTCTAATTTGTAAGTATACCTTTTTGTCCAACGGTGATTCCAGTCCTAACCCAATTCCCTTTGAACCCATTCCCCTTCTGGTCTTCCCCTCCGTGTATGTATGTACTATCGTACCTTAATTGTCTTTAGCATTGTGAGAATGTTTAAGTGAATGATAAAAGTGTGTACTTCAATTTATTGTATACATTGGGATTAAGCACCTTATAGATGATGATAATAATAATGATAATGATGACATTAATGATAACAATAATGAGAATTAGAATTTTACTATTAGTGTTATTACTATTATTGTTATCATTATTGATAATTATAACAATATTAATAATAAGAAGAAGAAGACCAAGACTTCAGAAAGGCAGAAGGCTAATTGTTTTCAAGGAGAGGGACCTAGGAAATGAACCTATCTCTCCAGCTTCATATGCCAGAGCAGTCATGAGAATGCCCTGCTCTTCACGATTTTCAACTGCCGTGGATCATGTAGGGTGTGCAGGCCAGAAGACACACGGGTCCAACTCGTTTTTCGTCCCTTTCCGAAGGACAAGACGTTCAGTTCGATTTTTCAGTCAAACTGAGTAGAGAAGTCGAGGCCTCAGCAGGAAACGACCACTGGAACCTCGAGTTTAGTTATTGGCAGGCGAACGTCTTAACCATTCAGCCGCTCTTTTCGCTATGGTAGATACAGCAAAGAGAAGAAAAGTGTGATGGAAGCAGTTTGGTGTTTGCAGTTTTCTTCGAGAGGGATTTGTCATATTTAGACAATTTCGTTTGTGCTCCACCCAAATCTGCCAGTAATTATCTGGCAGATTTCCCTGAGCCTGAGCAAAACCCTTTGTGCTGGCATGACCTTAAATGGAGAGGCGGAAAGTAGAAACACCAAGGCCACAACACTACACCGATGGAGACATTAATCAAAATGGGCAGCGAACAGGCTGTTCTTAGTGCTGCGGAATGGGTTTGAACTCAAGATATCAGATTATGTATCAAAACGAGAAAGAACCAACCGGCCAACGATAATGTTGGATGGAAGAAAAATATCAAAGAAACAAAAGACCAGGATGGCAATATTGTACTGGATGCGGAAAGTAGCAGGGAGCCACTGGAGTTCGATAAGCAGCGGAATAATTCATGACTGGCTTGGACAGCGTTATTTTGAATTATTCCAAGACATGATAAGTCATCAGCAAGAAATTTAGCCAAGAATTGAAATCCCACAGATGACACAAGACAGAGATCATGCCATTGTGTCTATGCGCCATTGTATCTATTGGAGTTTGTTTGGAGTTTGTTCAAGAGGGATCCATTGCATTCGGACAATTGCATATACGCTCCACCCAAATCTGCCAGTAGTTATCTGGCATACTCTCTGAGTCTTCGCAAAACCCTATGCGCTGGCGAGGTCTTGTGTTTATGCGTCATTGTACCCACAGTTTCAGTTTCAGTTTCAGTTTCTCAAGATGACGTCTCCGCGCTCGGAACGAATTCCATATGCACTAACGTCTCAGGTGCCATATGTATGGTGACCGTGGTACATGCCTTCAGCCTGCACATAAACCCATGAGCTGGACCAGGTCCTGAGGCCCTACTTTGTTTTACCTAGTCTATATGTTATACTGGTATTTTATCAGCCAACCAATGGAATAATCTTGGTTACATGTAAATGACATGTGTATGTGCATATTTTACCTTCAAAAAAGGAACATATATGTAAAATAAATAAATAAAGAATTAAACCCACAACCATTGGTATCTAAAATACCCCTGATGGGACATGATGGCATATATTGGGTCACGTTGACCCATACATATCACTTTGATAGCCTGTAACCAGTCTTGAGAGATTTCAAATATAAACCGTCTTCTTATGTGCTATAGCCCTGACATGGCTCTATGCAGTTGGCTGGGCTTTAAACAACAATAACAGTAACTTGTGTGCTATTGAGGTGCTATATAAGAACTGGAACAGCACTCACTTGCAGACCACAGTAGGGGTTCCCCTCATGCAAAATAACAGCAAACGGCGCAATATTGAGACAGGTTGATAAGTTTAAGCATCTGAGAGCGATCATTTCACCAGACGGCAGATGCACATCAGAAATAGCCAGCAGAATCGGCCAAGCCAAAAAATCATTCAAGAAGATGAAAGCATTTTACCAACAGATGCCTATCAATTTACATCAGGAAGAGAGTTCTTGAATGTTATATAGAACCGATAATGTTATACGGTTGTGAGGCATGGACAGTCAACAAGCAAAGCCAGAACAAGATTGAGGCAGCCGAGATGTGGTTTCTTAGAAGAATGTTGAGAGTTCCATGGACAGCAAAGAAAACAAACGAGACAGTCTTGATAGAGGCAGACACAAGAAGATCATTCATAAGGAAGATTAGGACAAGACAAGCAGCATTCATAGGCCATTTTATGAGGAAAGGGAATTAGAGCACCTGGTCACAACGGGAAAGCTGGAGGGAAAGAAAGCACCAGGTATACCCATGGAGAAAATATTGGACGGACTTGCAGGGTGGCTGAGGACAGAGAGGGTGGAAGGTGTGCTTGCAGCAACAAGGGATAGATGCATATGGAAGGCCATGATCGCCAGCGCCATGTGGCAAGGCACTTGATGATGATGATGATGACAGTAGGGGTACTCCAAGAATGTCTGCAGTTGCCAGCCCTGTTGAACATTTGGGAGAAAAGCACACAGAAAACTATTCAGGATCATCACATCTCCAATTTCAGTGATGGCAGGCATATCTGGAACATACAATGCATGGCTGACATCAGCAACGAAAAGAAACTGAAATATCGCACCAACAGACTCGTCGACATTACAGGGGTGTATGTCTTGAATGGATGTCAGTACCGCTGTCCAAGTCTGTCTTTTGTGGTATCCTGGAACAACACCGTTGCCAAGACTGACAAAGGAAGAACTTGGTGGCAATTATCAAGAAATAGACCAATTTCAGAATGTTTAACTGCTTGTTGCTCCACCTCTGAGATAAAGGATCTTGTCAGCTACTGTCTATCTCTTCAGCCATCCCAGTTATTACATAAGCGATGAAATTAGATGATGATGATGACGATACGATGATGATAATGATGATAATGATGATACGATGTATGATGATGTGATAATGATGATACGATGATGATGATGATGATGATATGATGATGACGATGATGATCGAGATGATTGATGATGATGATGACAACGATGATAGATGATGATGACGATGATAATACATGTTACTGATATACTACTACTACTACTATTACTATACTACTACTATTAATAATAATAATAACAATAATAACACTGATAACAATAATAATGATGATGATGATGATGGTGATGATGATATTAATAATAATAATTAGAAAAAGGAGAAGCAGAATGAAGAAGAATGTAAAGCGGAAAGTGTTTTTGTATAAATCAGATCAAAGCACGCACACTCTCATCGTTCACTCAAACGTTCTCTCACAATGACAAAAACAACGCGTGCATACCAGGAAGGCACCAAAACTAAGTCCACCTTTACTTTTACGTTGGGGATTGTTTTTGACCTATCTGATCTCAAATCCAAAGCTCTGAAACTTTCTACCTGGTTTTTTGGTTTTTGTTTGTTTGTTGTTTGTTTGTTTGTTTGTTTGTCTTTGTTTGTTTGTTTGTTTGTCTTTGTTTCTTTCTTTCTGTATTTCTTTGTTTCCGCTTATTTGTTTGTTTTCGTTTGTTTACTCGTTCGTTCGCTTGCTTGCTTGTTTGTTTGTTTGGTTGGTTGGTTGGTTGATTGGTTGGTTGGTTGGTTGGTTGGTTAGTTGGTTGGTTGATTGATTGGTTGGTTGGTTGGTTGGTTGGTTTTTTGGTTGGTTGGTTGGCTGGCTGGCTGGCTGGTTGGTTGGCTGGCTGGCTGGTTGGTTGCTTGCTTGCTTGTTTGCTCGTTTGCTTGCTTGCTTGCTTGTTTGTTTGTTTGTTTGTTTGTTTGTTTCTATAGCACTGGTGACTCTCCCCAGAGTTCCTGGTGGAAGTTAACCAAACTAATAAGCAGCTCTGATTCACTGAAACACTCTGTTCATGTCTGTGGTCGTGTTGTGATTATTAAGACCTGTGTATCTAACTGCTTGAACAGGACAGTGAAGCTGTATGGAAGGTGCTGGAAGGTGTGTAAGAGGTAAAGAGAGGGGCATAAGAATTTCTGTCAGATCAGAGAAAGACGAGCGGTGGCAGGGAGAGGCAAAACAAAATAAGGGGAAGAGAGGAGGAGAGAGAGAGAGAGAGAGGGGTGGAGAGAGAAAGAAAGAGAGAGGGACAGAGATAGGAAGGAAGAAAGAGAGAGAGAGGAAAGAGAGGGAGGGAGAGAGACAGAGAAAGAAAGACGAGAGAAAGAAAGAGAAAGGGAGAGAGAGAGAGAGAGAAAGAGAGAGAGAGGGAGAGAGAATAATAAAGAGAGAGGGAGAGAAAGGAAGAGAAGACAGAGAGAGGGAGAGAGAGAGAGAGAGAGAGAAAGAAAGAGAGGGAGAGAGAAGAGAGGGGGGAAGAGAGAGAGAGATGAGAGAGAGGAGTGAGGAGGAGAGAAAGAGAGAGAGAGGGAGAGAGATAATAAAGAGAGAGGGAAGAAAGGAAGAGGAAGAAGAGAGAGGGGGGGGATTACAAACAACACAGTACAGGATGTTACAAAGCCAGCCAAGGAAACACGAGGAGTTAATGGAGAAGAGTGAAAAGAGAGGAGGCAGGAAGACTATTAACCATGAGTGCTTATGGCAACCACTGTAGAGAGCGAATGTGCATATGGATCGGGAGCATTATCCAGAACTGCTGGTATGTTTTATGTTCGCTTTCAGTGTTCCACACCTAGGCTGCAGTTTCAATTGCATGCTACCAAGTCTGTTTAAATGTGCTTTTGCACCATGCAAATAGCGAATGCATATGCCGGAATTTTGATTGTGGTTGTTGTGTTGTTTGTTGTTTGTGTTCTATCTGGTGTTATGTTGTTGTCGTTTTTTTAGTGGGTTTGTGTTGTGGTGTGTGTGTGTTTTGTGTGTGTGTATGTTGTATGTGGTGTGTGTGTGTTGTGTGTTGTGTGTTGGTGGTGGTGTAAGGGGTGTGGTGAGGACTAATTGAACAAACACGACAGAAAATGGGTCTGAAAAAGTAATTAAGAAAGCAGGAGGGTGGTAAATAAAATAAACACAAAAACTTTTAATGAAATACACAAAATGAAAATTACTGACAAACCCGTGAGAAATCTGACAGATGAAACACACCCATTTCATGAATAGATTGATGGTAAACGGTTGGGACAGAAGTCTTAGGTATAGAGCTCCAAGTACAAGAACATCTCGTTTCCTGAATTCATTCACCTCCACATGGTTCAGACGTTCGCCTGCCAATAACTAAACTCGAGGTTCCAGGGTTCGCTCCCCTTACAGGCCTCGACATTTCTCCTCAGTTTGACCGGAAAATCGAACTGAACGTCTAGTCCTTCGGAAGGGGATGAAAAACGAGTCGGACGCGTGTGCCTTCTAGCTGCGCACGCTACAGATCCCACGACAGTTGAAAATCGTGAAGAGCAGGGCATTGCCCGCCTGTCTTGGTATAAATCATCGGAGATATAGGTTGATTTTCCAGGTCCTACCCCTTAAAGACCAGTTAGCCTTCTTGGTTTAAAAAAAATGAATATGAATTTGAAGCGAGGGAAAGGGGATGGGCGCCGCCCTCGTGATGCTGGTCCCGGGAAAAGTTGAGGTCTCTGCCACCTCACTCCCTTACGACCTCAGGGTTGAGGAACTATGTAGGTAGGACCTCAGGACCTGGCCAACTCATGGGTTTATGTGCAGGCCTAAGGCTTGTGCCGTAATCATTCTGGATCTTCTCCATCACATGGCACCTGTGACGTTAGTGCATATGGAATTCATTCCGAGCGCGGAGACGTCGTCTTGAGAAATTGAAACTGAAACTGAATTCACTCCCACAGCCATTCACATATTCAACCATAACATACAATATTCTTACCAGAAAACGAGTGTGTACGTACGGACCGGACCGTCTTTGAGTGTACATAGAGACAAGTGGGACTGAGTGAGTGTGTATTACATTTAGATCATTTGTGTAATTTTTCAAACTTTTCATGTACCTATGGATTCCAACAATCATTTCTCGAGAGAAGGAAGAGGAGGAAGTGAGTTACTCGTAACTTTACTCTTAACTTTAGAGGGGTGCGGTGCGCTTTGTTTGTCTTTGCTTTCAAGTTTTTTATGTGTGTAAGAGGGAGGGGGGGGGAGGAGAGGACAAGGGACAGGAGAAGCGTGATGTGCGTGTGATTGTGTTTGAAATGCTTTCATGTTTTATGTATAAAACAGATTTTAACGGTGATCTTTTTAGTGTGAAATCTACCTTTCTTGTTCATTCTATTGTTAGGGACAATGCTTACTTATAAAGTAGGGTCCATTAGAGTAATATTCAGTGTTTTTCGGGTTTATGCTTTGAGGAGTCACGTGTAATGTGATGCTATAGCTGATATTGTAACGTATTCTGTTTGAATGTTTTGTTTAGTCTTAGGCGTGTATGCACAAAAAGCGATAATCTATGGGGTCCATGGATATTATGGATGATTTTTTTATTTGAATAATTTCAATCCTTTATCGATGTGTAATCTGACAAATTTGTGTTTGTGTCTACAACGAGCCTGTGACTGGCACAAATTAATTTTCATGTGGATTAATCAAATGTTATTGAGTTAAATAAAAATGAAATAAGTTTTCAGATGTCTTGTCATTTTGTTGTTGTTGTTGTTGTTGTTGTTGTTTTTTGTGGTGGTGGTGATTTTTTTTTTCAATACGTCTTTCTTGCTAGTGCATATGGTTTTTCACAGGCTCACATAGTCTTTCAAATGAATAGTTTGGCGTGTGATGTGTTACACAGGTAAGTTGGTTAGTTTGGTGTGTGATCTGGTACACAGGTAGGTTGGTTAGCTTGGTGTGTGATCTGTTACTTAAGTAGGTTAGTTAGTTTGGCGTGTGATGTGTTACACAGGTAAGTTGGTTTGTTTGGCGTGTGATCTGTTACACAGGTAGGTTGGTTAGTTTGGCGTGTGATCTGTTACGCAAGTAGGTTGGTTAGTTTGGCGTGTGATCTGTTACACAGGTAGGTTGGTTAGTTTGGCGTGTGATCTGTTACTTATGTAGGTTGGTTAGTTTGGCGTGTGATCTGTTACACAGGTAGGTTGGTTAGTTTGGCGTGTGATCTGTTACGCATGTAGGCTAGTTAGTTTGGCGTGTGATCTGTTACACAGGTAGGTTGGTTAGTTTGGCGTGTGATCTGTTTATGAAATGCTTTCATGTTTCATTAGTTTGGCGTGTGATCTGTTACACAGGTAGGTTGCTTAGTTTGGCGTGTGATCTGGTTATGAAATGCTTTCATGTTTCATTAGTTTGGCGTGTGATCTGTTACACAGGTTGGTTGGTTAGTTTGGCGTGTGATCTGGTTATGAAATGCTTTCATGTTTCATTAGTTTGGCGTGTGATCTGTTACACAGGTTGGTTGGTTAGTTTGGCATGTGATCTGTTACACAGGTAGGTTGGTTAGTTTGGCGTATGATCTTTCACACAGGTAGGTTTGTTATTTAAGCGTGTGATGTTACTCAGGTCCAATTCAGTTTCAGTTTCAGTTTCTCAGTATGACGTCTCCACGCTCGGAAGGAATTCCATATGCACTTACGTCACAGGTGACATGTGTATGGTAATCGTGGCACAAGCCTTAAGCCTCCGCATAGACCCATGAGTTGGCCAGGTCCTGAGGCCCTATATGGACCATGTTTTCCTAATCTATATTTTATACTGGTATTTTTTTTTCAGCCTACCACTGGAATGATCTCGGTTACATGTGAATGACATGTGTATGTGTGTGTCTTACCTTCAGAAAAGGAACATATAGATAAAGCAAATAAATAAATAATTAAAGGTCTGACTCACAACACAACTAGCTATTCTGTATAAACTCGTCTCACATGACAGAATTCGTCTCCCCCCCTCCCCCTCCCTTTCACGCCTAATCAATGCCCAAATGCTCAGCCATCTATCAACTAGGTGAAGGCAATGTTTTCTTAATCATCGATAGGTAAGTAAGTAAGTAAGTAAATAAGTAAGTAAGTAGATCAGCAAGCAAATAAGTAAGCAAGCAAGCAAACAAGCGGAGTGAGTGAGTAAGTGAATAAGAAGTAAATAAGTGAATAAATAACTACAAAATAAAGGAGTATGTAGATAAATAAACAGGTAAGAGATGAAAATAAACAAATAACAGTTAAGTTATACAGGTAGATTAGTTAGCCTAGCGTGTGGTTTGTTGCACAGGTAGGTTGGTTAGTTTGGTGTGTGATCTGTTACACAGGTAGGGATGTTAGATCTGGTGCACGGGTAAACACCTTCTGAACATGATCAAAAGCATAGGACAGGAGAGGAAAGAGGCGAATTCAGCGCTTCATAATTGCCAGGAAACCCTATAAAGTGTGTATCACTTCGGCTGGAACTAAGCTGACAGAGAGGGAATGGGGCGATACTGACGGTGAGGAGAATTGTTTTCTTGTGCATCGGAGAGTTGGGGTCCACGATAATGATTCACGTCTGTTGCAGTGTTGGTTCCATTCCTGTTTACATCCAGCGCCTGGTGGTTATGGAGGGACTGGGAAACAGTGGAGAAGTTTAAAGAAAGGTTAGAAAAGGAAGTTTCCTGTAAAGAAAACCAAAAGTACAGAAAATGAATGGATGACGTGTGAGAGAGAGAGAGAGAGAGAGAGAGAGAGAGAGACTGAGCTAGTAGTAGCTATCATACACATATATACATAGATACTACTACATACATCATACATACATACATACATACATACATACATGCATGCATACATACATGCATGCATACATACATACATACATACATATATAAACACATGCATGCATGCATACATACATACATACATACATATTCATACATACATACATACATACATACATACATTCATACATACATACATACATATATAAACACATACATGCATGCATACATACATACATACATACATACATACATACATACATGCATGTACATACATACATACATACATACATACATACATACATACATACATACATCGAGAGACAGACAGACAGACAGTTGCACATAACTTTAAAGCTGTTATTCATCACCACAAGTCTGTAGGCAATTAACCACCACCTTACTAACTACCAACATAGCACAGCCAACAGCTTCAGTAGGGGCAGGGGGAACAAGGGAGCGTGGCAGAATAACTGTTTGACTTTATGACGCCTTACTCAACGTCTTTGAGTGAACAAATTGTGTTATAGATGGAAAGTTCCCCACTTTAGTTTTTCCTGTTTTCTGCCTATTTCAATACCATCACTCCCCTCGCTGGTTTGTTTGTTTGTGTTTGTTTTTTTGTTTTGTTTGTTTGTATGTTTCATTTCTTCTACACTTCATTCTGAGCGCTAAAACGTCATTTCGCGAAACTGGAACCGAAATTCTGCACAGCAGGAAAATGTTTACAATGTCTATCTCTTAAACATTTAGTCAGTCAACACAGAGAGTGAGGTAGAGTCCAGGAGAGTATATGGAAAGGGTTGATAGCAGATGTTCTTTTTGTATCATATTGGTAGTGGACTGAAAGGTTGGATTAGAGATGTGCGTACCGGGGTGGAGTGGGCGGAGGATATGCAACTGGTTGTAGCAAAATGTTTTAATGTTCTTTTTCTATCATATTGGGAGTGGATGGAACCATTTGGATCAGAGGGGTGTGTATGGGGATGGGGGTGGGCAGAGGCAATGACTCAGGGACTGGAAAAACTCAAAGACTCTAGGACTTATCTTGCAGTAAGTGGAGACAGAAAAATGCCGACAGCTGATGATTTTATGTGCCATATCATTAGCACCAGTAGGAACCTAAGTCCAAGAAGAATTAAGAGTCTTGCAGTTTTCCAAAATGTAAACCATTGTACATGTAGACTGCTTCTTGAGTCTGATTCACGTTTATTACATTGAAGGCTTTCCATTCAAGCCTGAAGCTTGCATTTATGTTGTGATGATGATGATAATCTGGAACTACCTGGAAGTCTGAAGTCTGTTGTTATGTTGTAATTATGATGAAGGCAATCTGGAACTACATGAAAGTCTGAAGACTTCTGTTACGTTGTGCTGCTGATGATGATGATCATCATCAGGTGCCCTGCCGCATGGCGTTGGCAATCATGGACTTCCATCTGTCTCTGTCTCTTGTTGCCGCAAGCATCTCCCCACCCTCCTCGTCTTCAGCCACTCTGCAAGTCCGTCTAGCATTTTCACCCTGGGTCTACCTGGTGCTCTCTTTCCCTCCAGCTTTCCCGTTGTGACCAGGTGCTCCAAATCCCCCTTCTTCATAAAATGGCCTATGAATGTTGCCTGTCTTTTCCTAATCTTCCTTATGAATGATCTACTTGTGTCTGCCTCCATCAAGACTGTCTCGTTTGTTTTCTTTGCTGTCCATGGAACTCTCAACATTTTTCTTAGAAACCACATCTCGGCTGCCTCAATCTTGTTCTGGCTTTGCCTGTTGACTGTCCACGCCTCACATCCGTACAACAGTATTGCTTCTATATAACATTCAAGAACTCTCTTCCTGGTGTTATTTGATAGGCATTCGTTGATAAGAATGCTTGTCATCTTCTTGAATGCTGTTTTGGCTTGGCCGATTCTGCTGGCTATTTCTGATGTGTATCTGCCGTCTGATGAAATGATCGTTCTTAGGTATTTAAATTTATCAACCTGTGTCAAGGCTGTGCTTTTTGCTGTTATTTTGCATGAGGGGATTTCATTGTTTTTACTGATCACCATGACTTCAGTCTTCCTGCTGTTTAGTTCCAACCCCTTACCTTTGCTTTCTATTTCTACTATGTTCACAAGGTTTTGTAGGTCCCTTTCATTTTCTGCAATTAGCACGGTGTCATCTGCGTACCGAATGTTGTTTATCATTTTCCCTCCAACCTTTAATTCAGGGTCTTCTTCTAGGTTTCTCACGATGTTTTCCCTGTAAAGTGAAAATTGATCTGGTGACAAAACACAACCCTGTCTGACTCCTCTTTTGATGTTTTGGAAAGAGCTTATATTGTTTTCTGTTCTCATTGCAGCTGTTTGTTCCCAGTACATATTTCTGATTATTCGTAGATCTTTTCCATCAACATTGAGTCTCTCCAGTTGGTTGATCAATTCTTCATGTCTTACCCGATCGAAAGCCTTGGTATAGTCAACAAAGCATAAATACAAATCCTTATTCATCTCAATTGACCTCTCTATGATAGTTCTTAGGATGTATGTGGCATTAATAGTTCCTTTCCCTTCCACAAATCCACACTGTTCTTTTGCTATTTCTCTTTTGATTCTATTCCCTTTGTCCTCACCATGATTATTCTTAACAGGATTTTTGTTACATGACTCATCAAACTGATTGTGCGATGGAGTTCGCATTCTATAGCCCCTGTCTTCTTTGAAGTGAAATGAAAATCGATTTTGACATATCTTTGGGATTTTTCCAGTGTCGTAAATTTCATTTAGGAGGACTGTATTTTTTCTATGCCAAATTCTCCGGGCTGAAGCCCTGCTGATGATGGTAATCTGGAACTACCTGGAAGTCTGAAATCTATCTATACTTATGTTTGTATATGATGATGGTAATCTGGAACTATATGGAAATCCGAAATCTATACTTATGTTGTAATGTGGTGGTGGTGATCTGGAACTACTTGGAATTCTATACTCACGATGTAATCTGAACATGTGTAGATCACTAAAGGGGTGTGAAGGAGTGGAACATGGAGAGATATAGAGGAAGGGTTAGATGAAAGACATTTTCTCAGGTCAAAGACACTGAGAGAGTTTACGAGACTGAATCCCAAAATTTCACCCAGTGTTTACAGACTATCAGCTCTTCACTTGCTAATGACTTTAATTAACACCTGTTGATTCTGTGAGGAACAAATGTTGATCAGATTTTACATCTACAAGAAATGTTTTCTTGCACTGGGCGAAGAATGAGAAGTACCCAATGGCTGGAAGTCAACCAAAAGTTTTGGTATTCAGCAATTTGAACACACACTCACTCAAAAGCTTCAGTAGCAAACGGGTAAGACGTCAAACTTTCAATCCGAGGGTCTGGGGTTTGACCCTGATACTGTCCACCTGGTGGGTAAAGGATCGAGATTTTTCAGATCTCCCAGGTTGACATATGCCCTGAACTGTTAGTGCCTAAACTCATCGAGATGCACATTAAAGATCCTGTAAGTCATGTCAGTATACGGTGGGTTATAAAAACGTAAAAGCACACAGCTTTCAGTTGTTCCAGTTTCAGTTTCTAAGATAACGTCTCTGCGCTCGGAATGAATTCCATATGCGCTAATGTTACAGGTGTTATGTAGTGGAGAAGACCCAGTGTGCATGGTCACTGAAGGCAGAGTATGCAGACTGTGCAGTGACATGTTGTCTGCGTGGTGTGGACAGAACAACGTGCATACACGTATCTGATAAAACATCAGAATGTTTGAAATACACACGGTATGCACGCAAACAAAACATACACTCACACACAAACACACGCACACACACAAACACTCGCACCACACTCACGCACACACACATGCACACTCACTCACTCACGCACACACACGCATGCCCCACACGCAGCACGCACACACACACACACACACACACACATTCTCACACTCTCGCTCTGT
>JAPXFY010000017.1:51877456-51882456 GCA_030674185.1 Monoplex corrugatus
GCAGTTTAGGTAACTTAGGCCCATTTTTATAAGTATATTTTAGTGTGCTTAGTTATGTTTGCATTTGTATTCAGGTCATCATCATCATCAGGTGTCCTGCCGCAAGGCGTTGGCGATCATGGACTTCCATCTGTCTCTATCTCTTGTTGCCCCTAGCATCTCTCCCACCCCCCTCGTCCCCAGCCACTCTGCAAGTCCGTCCAACATTTTCTCCCTGGGTCTACCCGGTGCTCTCTTTCCCTCCAGCTTTCCCGTTGTGACCAGGTGCTCCAAATCCCCCTTCCTCATAAAATGGCCTATAAATGTTGCCTGTCTTTTCCTAATCTTCCTTATGAGTGATCTACTTGTGTCTGCCTCCATCAAGACTGTCTCGTTTGTTTTCTTTGCTGTCCATGGAACTCTCAACATTCTTCTTAGAAACCACATCTCGACTGCCTCAATGTTGTTCTGGCTTTGTTTGTATTCAGGTATGTTCTTTGAATCCTTTGGTGATAAATTGGACGGAATGATCAACGCCAGGGGCTTCTCTTAGATTATGTGCGCGAATGCATTGATATGTTACTTAATTTTCTTGTCTTGGTGGTTTTTTTTTTCTTCTCCTCCATTGAAGTATGGTGCACTTCTTGAGATGGTTATCGCCCTGATATGGCTCTGCACAGTCGGTTGGGCTTTGCTTTGGTGAATGATGAAAGTCTGGGCTTTAGTTTAGATTCTTGTCCAAGATTTGGCGCCTTATAAATGTCATTATTATTAACACATTTCTTTCGATTAATTCATGGTCTATGTGCAAGCTTAAGATGTGCTTATGATCGTTCTGGATCTTGTCCATCTCATGGCACATGTAATGTTATTGTATATAGAATTCATTCCGAGGGCAGAGACGTCATCTTGAAAAACTGAAACGGAAACTTTTAATTGTTATTAAATATGTCCAAGATGGCGAGCAAATTTGACCTGTTTCATTTTCTCGATTGGGTAGTTTCTAGAAATTGTTTAAAAAAAAAGTCAAAAATCGAAGCAGTCAGGTATGCTAGTATTTGAATCTGAATTTGTTAAAGAGGAATTCATTGCGCTGGGACAATTCCTTATGCGCTCCACTCAAATCTGCCAGTGATAATATGGCAGTCTTTAACCCTATGCAGAAATGGAAGTGAGGAGATAGGGAGGTGGGGAACCTATGAAACACACATCTGACACAACCGAAACAGCTGTAGCTTTAACCCTTTGACTCCCGCACCCTGTCCACCAGCATCCTGCATTGTCAATCATGCTAGCAAAGCAAAAACTTAACCCTTTGACTCCTCATCCCCTCCAACAGCTTCCCACAGGAAGCTGGTTGACAGGGTGAGGGAGTCAAAGGGTTCAATTTTTTGCAGTTGGTGGAGAGGGTGTGGGAGTCAAACAGTTAAGATGGGCAGCAAACGGGAGCTAGCTTTCATTTGCGGGTTGGTGCTGATCACAGAAACATCATATCTTTGTGCCCAGAGGTTTACCAACTGAGTCAAAGGAGCCACGTATTTCATAAGAATACATTTAGATAGTTGTCTTCAGTATGATTTGATCGTGTTTTTACATTGTGCCTGCACCTTGTGACTTCTGATGGGTCTGAAAATATTTTTTGTGCCATCTGACTTGAGAGTCTACAGTCTTGAACATTGCGATACTTAGCTCTTGTTGTGCTGTGTCTAGAAACATTTTGATGGCATCAGAATTCCTTGCTTCTTTTGGAATTTGCTGAAGCTTAACCCCTTTGACTCCTGCATTCTGTCCACCAGCACTTTGTGTTGTAAACCATGCTAGCAATGCAAAAACTTAACCCTTTGATTCCCTCCCCCTATCCACCAGCTTCCTGCAGGAAGCTTTGAATAGGATGAGGGAGTCAAAGGGTTAAGTTTTTGCAGTGGATGGATATGGTGCAGGAGTCAAAGGGTTAATGCAGAGGACTAACTAGTACGTTATAATATAAGACCAACACACTGGGAAAAATAAATAGAAATCGAATAGAATGTAACTGAAAAAAATATTAACAACTTAGTGGACTAAAAAAAAAAAACTTTTCTGGCGATTAATACTGGGACGATGTGAAGTCCCATGGTTTGGTCAGGTCATCCAACGTTATATACTAAGACCATACATTCAAATACTCTGAGCGCTGGAAGTACGCCGTCGCCAAGGTTGACTGCGGAAGAGCTGGCTGGAAAATACCAAAGACTGAACTTACTTCAGCATGCCTGACCTGCTTGCTCTGACATCCCAGGGACAGAAATGGAGGATCCTGTCTTTTGCTGTGTCCCATCAACACTCCCCCTCCCTCCCCCCCCCCCCCCCCCCCCCCGCACTCCATCGACCACATTGATAACAGGATTAGATAATGGGGCTTGATAATGACGATGATGATGATGATGATGCTGGGGGTGATGCTGGGGATGAGATGATGATGGTGATGATGATGATGATGATGATGATGATGATGATGATGATGATGGTGATGATGATGATGATGATGATGATGATGATGATGATGATGATGATGATGATATGCTTCTGGCGGTGGTAACGATGGCGAATTATAATGATGTACATCGTGACTGTGGTCATGCTTAAGGCTTCACAAGGGATGATGATGATGGTGGTGGTGATGGTGGTGGTGGTGGTGATGATGATGATGATGATGACGACGACTTTGACGATGATGATGATGACGATGATGACGACGACGATGATCATGACGACGACAACGATAACGACATCAACGACGATGAGGATTATTAGGATTTAGCAATATAGTGATGATGAAAATGATGGCGGCGACGATGATGATGGCGGATGATACGGGCTTGCTTGAAAGTTGATCATAACGATAATAAACGAATTGGATTCTAAGTAGTAAAGGTTCTTTTTAATTGATCATAGTGAAATGTAATGGGTTGTATTCTGATTGAATTTTCTGCTGTTCGATCTTAATGACAATTAATGGTTATAATTATTCTGATAAAGGGCTGTGTTGATTGATCTTAATGACAATCAACGGGTTGGATTCTAATTAAGGGCCATGTTACTTGATCTTAATGACAATTAACGGGTGGGATTTTCATTAATGGTTCTCTTAACATTCTGATCCATCTTCGATCTTTTATCTTTCAGCCATCATTGTGAGGTACCTGACACGACGCTTCATTGGAGACTATGATCCAGAGATGGGTATGTTTGTCTGTCCCTCTTTCTTCTCTGTCTCTGGCCTTGTCTGTCTCTCTTTCTCTGTGTCTGTCTGTCTGACGCCCTCTCTCTCTCTCTCTCTCTCTCTCCCTGTCTGTCTGTCTGTCTGTCTCTCTCTTTCTCTCTCTCTCTCTCTCTCTCTCTCTCTTTCTCTATCTCTCTCTCTCTCATTCTCTCTCTCCGTTTTAAAGAGGTGATTAGAAGACCGTTATGCAGCTCTTCGCCTTTATCAAGCTGAAAATAGTCAACAAAATCCACATACAGACAGACACGTGCATGTACACACACATACACACTCACTCATGCGCATGCAAACTTACACATATGCACACATGTATTACAAACATATTCATATGCACACAGATACACAGTTACTCATGCACGCGCGCATATGCACATACACACCCACACCGTTACTCACACTAGCGTGCATATGCACATACATGTACACACACGTGTGCACGCATGGGACACTCGCATACACATATACATATACACACACACGTACACACACACATCCACACACACACACATACACACACATACACACACACACAGACATACAGACACACGCGCACAGTACAATCTCGCGAAAGCAAGCTCACAGACATGCAGAAACACAGTGGACAGTGTGTGTTGTGTGGTATGTGTTGTTGTGTGTTTGTGTGTGTGTGTGGTGTGATGGTGTGTGTGTTGTGTGTGTGTGTGTGTGTGAGTGAGTGTGTGTGTGTGGTGTGTTTGTGTGTGTGTGAGTGTGTGTGTGTGTGAGTGTGTGTTGTGTGTGGTG
This sequence comes from Monoplex corrugatus, assembly GCA_030674185.1. Lineage (NCBI taxonomy): Eukaryota > Metazoa > Mollusca > Gastropoda > Littorinimorpha > Ranellidae > Monoplex > Monoplex corrugatus. Next base: position 51,881,460 of record JAPXFY010000017.1, read on the forward strand.
TGTGTGTGAGTGAGTGTGTGTGTGTGTGCGTGTGTTTGTGTGTGTGTGTGTGAGTGTGTATGTGTGTGTGGTGAGTGGTGTGTGTGTGTGTGAGTGTGTGTGGTGTGTGTGGGGTGTGTGTGAGTGTGTGGTGTTTGCGTGTATGTGTGTGTGAGAGAGAGAGAGAATGTGTATGTGTGTATGCTTGTGTGTGCGTTCGTGTGTGTGTGTGTGTGTGTGTTTCTGTCTGTCTGTCTGTCTGTCTATCTGCGTGTGTGTGTGTGTGAGTGAGTGTGTGAGTGTGTGTGTGTGTGGTGTGTGGTGCGCGCGCGCGCGCGCGTGTGTGTGTGTGTGTGTGTGTGTCTAACTGTCTGTCTGTCTCTCTGTCTGTGTGTGTAACTGTTTTCCAGTCTTTGAACAAAACTATTCAACTGTTGGAGCGAATTCTCCATCTGTTTTGCTAAAGGATCTTGGCCAGCTTCAGCGTGTGAGAATTTGTGAAGGTGAACGTGTAGTCTAACTCTGCCAGATGACCAGTTCTGCGGAATGTGGAATTTACTGGAGATTGTTCAGGATGGATTCATCTCGCTCGGGCACCTATGTGTATTTTTTCATCCAAATCTGCCAGCAATTATCTCGCAGACTTTCAGTCTTCGCAGAACACCATGTGTTGTGCTTTTAAAAATGAGAATTGGAAGAGGAGAAGCTGAAACTTCGATCGATACTTTTGTTTTTCAATATGTGCGGAAGCAATTTTAGGTAATTTAGGCCCGTTTTTGATGTATGTTTATGTATGTAGTCAGTGTGTGTTTTTTTATGATCCCTTGGTGATAAATTAGACGAAGTGGTCAACGCCAGGGGCATATCCATAGGTGATGTGCGCGAATAAATTGATATGTTTGCGTAATTTTCTTTCCCGGATGTTTTTGTTTTTTGTTGTTGTTTTTTTTGTTGTTCTCTAGTGAAGTATGGTGTACATTTTAAGATGGTTATAGCCCTGATATGGCTGTCTGCAGTC
>JAPXFY010000017.1:51884956-51892456 GCA_030674185.1 Monoplex corrugatus
CAAGCATCTGTGGCATCAGCACACACGGAATGAATTTCGTGCACGGATACGTTGTCTTGACAAACTGAAATTGTAAGTGAAACTGTATAAAGTCGTATGCACAGACTTAAGGTTTTTTATGCCATGATCATTTCAGAACCTTTCTCCATCACAAGACATCTGTGGTGTCGGTGCATATCGAACTTATTTCGTGCACGGAGACGTTGTTTTGAAAAAAAACAACTGAAACCAGCGAAAGTGAAACTTGTTTTGATTTAATGTGGAGCAAAAAGTGAACAAAAACAAAAGTTTGTTGAAAACAAGAAATTTGTTTTGATTGTTGCAGATGCCATCTTCACGCACGCAACGTCCGTGGACAACAAACAGGTCCTACTTCACATTATGGACACCGCCTGGCACGTACGTGGCTTGTTTGTTTGTTGTCTGATTTATCTATTTATGAAATGTCTTTGTTCCCCTATATGGCCGTACTGCGTTCCCCTATATGGCCGTGCAATGTTCCCCTATTTGGCCGCAATGTGTTCCCTTATATGGCCGCAATGTGTTCCCTTATATGGCCGTCCTGTTTTCCCCTATATGGCCGTACTGCCTCTGATGGATGAAATGTCTGTGTTCCCCTATATGGCCGTACTGTGTTCCCCTATATGGCCGTACTGTGTTCCCCTATATGGCCGCAATGTGTTCCCTTATATGGCCGTCCTGTTTTTCCCTATATGGCCGTACTGTGTTCCCCTATATGGCTGTACTGTATTCCCCTATATGGCCGTACTGTGTTCCCCTATATGGCCACAATGTGTTCCCTTATATGGCCGTCCTGTTTTCCCCTATATGGCCGTACTGTGTTCCCTTATATGGCCGTACTGTGTTCCCCTATATGGCCGTACTGTGTTCCCCTATATGGCCGTACTGTGTTCCCCTATATGGCCGTCCTGTTTTCTCCCATGTGGCCGTACTGTGTTCCCCTATGTGGCCGTAATGTGTTCCCTTATATGGCCGTCCTCTTTTCCCCTATGTGGCCGTACTGTGTTCCCCTATATGGCCGTACTGTGTTCCCCTGTGTGGCCGTGCTGTTTTCCCCTATATGGCCGTACTGTGTTCCCCTATGTGGCCGTACTGTGTTCCCCTATGTGGCCGTACTGTGTTCCCCTATATGGCCGTATTGTGTTCCCCTATATGACCGTACTGTGTTCCCCTATATGGCCGTCCTGTTTTCCCCTATATGGCCGTCCTGTTTTCCCCTATATGGCCGTACTGTGTTTCCCTATATGACCGTACTGTGTTCCCCCTCTATGGCCGTACTATGTTCCCCTATATGGCCGTACTGTGTTCCCTTCTATGGCCGTACTATGTTCCCCTATATGGCCGTACTGTGTTCCCCTATATGGCGTACTGTGTTCCCCTATATGGCCGTACTGTGTTCCCCTCTATGGCCGTACTGTGTTCCCCTATATGGCCGTATTGTGTTCCCCTATATGGCCGTACTGTATTCCCCTATATGGCCGTGCTGTGTTCCCCCTCTACGGCCGTGCTGTGTTCCCCCTCTATGGCCGTACTGTGTTCCCCTATATGGCCGTACTGTGTTCCCCTATATGGCCGTACTGTGTTCCCCTATATGGCCGTACTGTGTTCCCCTATATGGCCGTACTGTGTTCCCTCTCTATGGCCGTACTGTGTTCCCCTATATGGCCGTACTGTGTTCCCCTCTATGGCCGTACTGTGTTCCCTTATATCACCGTACTGTGTTCCCCTCTATGGCCGTACTGTGTTCCCCTATATGGCCGTACTGTGTTCCCCTATATGGCCGTACTGTGTTCCCCTATATGGCCGTACTGTGTTCCCCTATATGGCCGTACTGTGTTCCCCTATATGGCCGTACTGTGTTCCCCTATATGGCCGTGCTGTGTTCCCCCTCTGTGGCCGTACTGTGTTCCCCTATATGACCGTACTGTGTTCCCCTATATGGCCGTACTGTGTTCCCCTATATGGCCGTACTGTGTTCCCCTATATGGCCGTACTGTGTTCCCCTATATGGCCGTACTGTGTTCCCCTATGTGGCCGTACTGTGTTCCCCTATGTGGCCGTACAGTGTTCTCCTATGTGGCCGTACTGTGTTCCCCTATATGGCCGTACTGTGTTCCCTTATATGGCCGTACTGTGTTCCCCTATATGGCCGTAGTGTGTTCCCTTATATGGCCGTACTGTGTTCCCTTATATGACCGTACTGTGTTCCCCTATATGGCCGTACTGTGTTCCCCTATATGGCTGTGTTGTTCCCCTATATGGCCGTACTGTGTTCCCTTATATGGCCGTACTGTGTTCCCTTATATGGCCGTACTGTGTTCCCCTATATGGCCGTACGTGTTTCCCCTATATGGCCGTACTGTGTTCCCTTATATGACCGTACTGTGTTCCCCTATATGGCCGTACTGTGTTCCCCCTGTATGACCGTACTGTGTTCCCCTATATGGCCGTACTGTGTTCCCTTATATGACCGTACTGTGTTCCCCTATATGGCCGTACTGTGTTCCCCTATATGGCCGTACTGTGTTCCCTTATATGGCCGTACTGTGTTCCCCGTACGTGTTCCCCTATATGGCCGTCCTGTTTTCCCCTATATGGCCGTCCTGTGTTCCCCTATATGGCCGTAGTGTGTTCCCCTATATGGCCGTACTGTGTTCCCTTATATGACCATACTGCCTGTGATGGGTGCAGGCATCCAATATGGATATGTTATTAAACGTCAAACAGGTTTATGTTATTGTTATTTTTTGTTTAAACCCCAGCCGAATGCGTAGAACCATATCACGGCTAAGGTCTATGTTAATAAACGTCAAATAGATTTATGTTGATAAACGTCACATTTCTGTTAATAAACGTCAAGCAGGTGTATGGTAATTAACATCAAACAGGTTTTGTAACGTCAAACAGGTTTATGTTATTAACGTCATACAGGTGTATGTTAATAAACGTAAAGGTTATGTTAATAAACGTCATACACATGTATGTTGATAAACATCATACACACGTATGTTGATAAACGTCAAACAGGTTTATGATAATAAACGTCAAACAGGTTTATGTTAATAAACGTCAAACAGGTTTATGTTAATAAACGTCAAACAGGTTTATGTTGAAAACGACAAACATGTTTATGCTAATAAACATCAAACATGTTTATGCTAATAAACGTCAAACAGGTTTATGTTAATAAACGTCAAACAGGTGTATGTTAATTAACGTCATACAGGTGTATGTTAATAAACGTCAAAGAGGTTTATGCTAATAAATGTCAAACAGGTTTACGTTGATAAACGTCAAGCGGGTTTATGTTAATAAACGTCAGACAGATGTATGTTGATAAACGTCACAGGTTGATGTTAATTAACGTCATTCTAAAAGTCTCTCTCTCTTCTCTCTGTCTCTGTCTTCTCTCTGACTCTCTCTCTCTGTGTCTGTCTGTCTGTCTCTCTCTCTGTTCTCTCTCTGTCTCTCTCTCTGTTCTCTGTCTCTCTGTCTTCTCTCTCTCTCTTGTTCTCTCTCTCTGTGTCTCTCTCTCTGTCTCTCTCTTTCTCTTCTCTTCTCTCTTCTTCCTCTCTCTGTCTCTCTTCTGTCTGTCTGCTTCTGTCTCTCTATTCTCTCATTCTCTCTGTATTTGTCTGTCTGTCTGTCTGTCCGTCGTCTACCTGTCTGTCTCTTTCTCTCCCTGTCTCTCTTTCTCTCTCTCTCTCTATCTCTCTCTCTCTCTGTCTCTCTCTCTCTGTCTCTCTCTCTCTCTGTCTCTCTCTCTTTATCTGTCTGTCTGTCTGTCTGTCTTTCTCTCTTTGTCTCTCTCTCTCTGTCTGTCTCTCTTTATCTCTCTCTCTCTCTCACCTCTCGCTCGATTGCTTTGTCCCTCACTAGCTCTCTTTCTCTGTCGTTTAATGGGCTATACTCGCAAATATTTATACACGAACACAAACACACACACAAAATCACATACACAGACACACGCATGAGCACACACATACGCACACACACACCGCCACATGCACACACACACACACACACGCACGCACGCACGCACAGAGAGAGAGAGAAAGAGAGAGAGAAACACGGTCATTCACACACACACAAACAGAGAAAGAGTAACTTTCATTCACAGAGACAGAGAGAAAGAGAGAGAGAGAGAGAGAGTACCTCATTCATTCACACATAAATAAACACACCAACACACACAAACACACACACACACACACACACACACACACACACACACACACACACACACACACACACACACACACACACACACACACACAAACACACACACACACACACACACACACACACACACACACAACACACACACATACATCCTCCACATTGTCTCCTATAGAGACTGTTGTTTTGAAAAGGAAAGAAATGGGGGGGGGGGGGGAGGAGAGGGGAGTGCAGTGGTAGCGGGCAAGATTAAAAACGAGATATTACAAGACAGACGGACAGGAACAGAAGCTTACACACACAGGGTTAGTCCTTCGGTGCCCGCCTTCCCCTAATCTCTCTCTCCCTCTCTCTCTGTGTTTGTCTGTCTGTCTGTCTCTGTCTGTCTGTCTGTTTCTCTCTCTCTCTCTCTCCCTCCCTCCCTCTCTCTCTCTCTTTCTTCTCTCTCTCTTTGTTTCTGTCTGTCTCTGTCTGTCTGTCTGTCTCTCTCTCTCTCTGTCTGTCTCTCTCTCTCTCTCTCTCTCTCTCTCTCTCTCTCTCTCTTCTCTCTCTCTGTCTCTTTGTCTCTCTTTCTGTCTGTCTCTGTTTGTCTCTCCGTCTATTTCTCTCTCTCTCTGTCTCTCTCTCTCTCTCTGTCTCTCTCTCTCTGTCTCACTGTTTTTCTCTCTTTCTTTCTTTCTCTATGTCGCTCTGTTCTCTCTGCTCTCTGTCTCTCTGTCTCTCTCTCTCTCTCTGTCTCTGTCTCTGTCTCTCTGTCTCTCTGTCTGTCTCTCTCTCTCTGTCTCTCTTCTCTCCTCTCTCCTTTCTTCTCCCTCTCTCTTCCCTTCTGTCTGTCTCTCTCTGACTCTGTCTCTGTCTGTCTGTCTCTCTCTCTCTCTCTCGTATTTTTCTCTGTCTGTCTGTCTGTCTCTCCTCTCTCTCTCTCTCTCTCTCTCTCTCTCTCACACACACACACACACACATACAAACAGACATACAAACACACAAGCTCACACACACACACACACACACCTCTCTCTCTCTTTCTCTCTCATACACACACAGACACATACACACACATATTACACACACACACACATACACACACACACACACACACACACACACACACACACACACACACACACACACAACCACACACACACACACACACACACAACACACATTTTAATCCCTGGCACTTCAAATATTTGCCAAACCCACATTCTGACCGGTGTCGAAAGGTGAGAAAGTCGTCAGTCGACTTTGTACAGTAGTAAACGCCACTGACTACCGACTGGAAGGTTGCTGGTTCGAATCCTCATCGGTACTGTCAAAATTATTGTTGAGTTGTTTTTGTTTTTGTTTTGTTTTGTTTTGTTTGTTTTGTTTTTGTTTGTTTGTTTGTTCGTTTGTTTGTTTGTTTGTTTGTTTGTTTGTTTGTTTTTGGCCCCAACCGGCTCCACCGCAGAGTTGAGAGTGTGCTAAGGGCACATTGGGATGGTGGTAACCACACAGCCGAGTCTCATTTGTTTCGTTAATGCGTCATGCATTCAGGGTGTCGTTCAGATCTCCTGACCAACTCCGCAGGTGTCTGTATCTCTCGGGCCTGGTTGATACCAGGATATTATTATTGTAGTTATGTTCTGCCCTGTCACGTAATCCCAATATTTATGGATTCCATGGCATTATGATTTTCATCCCCATCGTCATCATCGTCATAGCATTGTAAAAATTGTCTCAGCTTCTGTGGCCATTAAGTAGCGTACAAAACGTGACTGAAAGGAATGATATCGAAGTGTTGAAATAAATAAACCTTTACTCATTTGAATCAGAATAATGTACACTTTTTTTTACCTTTTTTCCCATATCGGTAATCATAATTGATCCGACCACAGTTTGATGGCTATTCTTGTTCTTCTGAAACCATTTTACCCACTTGACTACCGTCCCAGGCAAAAAATTCTACTACAAATGAAAACTCAAGACCTGTTGTAGTCTCGTAATTTGTCATGTGCCGTTTAATGTTGTTGAGTAGTCTGAACAATCCTTTTCCGGTGAGCGTGCATGCTGGGTAGTTTGGTGTTTCCATAAGACACTAAACACTGGAATGGCTCACGCGGTCTTACTTTGCTTGGTCTTCTATATCAGTATGCACAGGAAGGAACATCAGAGATCAGAAGCGAGTTTCTTAGACATAGCAAATCAAGTTAAAGCTAGAAGATAGCGGCTAGAGAATCTGGGGGTGAGCGTGTGTACGAAACTGGTGATAGCAAATCTAGCAAACCTAGCAAATCCAAGATGGCGGAACGCATGAAAACAAACACGTGAAGCGGCTTATTCCGAGTAAAATTGCCGACGACCCTTTGCCTGATGTCTTTTCAGTACTGACAAAAATCATAACCACTGTTACGGTAAATGTAATTACGACAGCAACAGAGGACAAAGATGTAAATCCTCATGCAGACGCGGTCGCTATCTTGAAATCGTAAGCAAGCACCTCTCCAGACCACTACGTTTTGCTAACGTAGCCCTTAGCTTTTCTTGCCCAAGGAGACCTTAAGAAAACCGCTCACTTCATTAGCTCATTATAGCTAGCTCTGTCTCACTTTGCTACGCCTTAGAAACTCGCCTCAGAAGGTATGTTGACTTGTGAGATGGAAAACTCTCCACCCCTTACCCAACAGAATGAGAGAAAGCTGGTAAAAAGCTGGTAGATAGGGTGCAGGAGTCAACGGGTTAAGCAGATGGCTAGAGAACGGAGAAAGACTCACATTCAGAGAAACCACAAATAACGCACCATAGCTAACCTACCTCTCTCCCCCTATCCCAGACAACACCTTCACTCTCCTTCTCTTCCCCCGAACGGATTCGCCGATATCATTTTATCTGCTGGTCTGAAATTAACGAGTAGCTTTACAGAGGAAGACGACAATGGTGGGCATTCACCTTTCTCACTGCCTTCACCTTATTCACCAGTGTTCAACTCTTTTCATTCCCCCACCTCATTACAAATTTTCATCTTTGTCGTTTTTCACCTTTTCTCACCAGTTTTTTTTCCTTTCTCACTCTCTCATCGTTTCCATTTGTTTTCACCTTTCTCACTCCTTGACCTTTCTACCAGTTTTCACCTTTCTCCCTCTCTCACCTTTTCCATTTGTTTTCACCTTTCTCACCCTTGACCTTTTCTACCAGTTTTCACCTTCTCCTCTCCACCTTTTCCATTTGTTTTCACCTTTCTCACCCCTTGACCTTTTCTACCAGTTTTCACCTTTCTCCCTCTCTCACCTTTTCCATTTGTTTTCACTTTTCTCACCCCTT
>JAPXFY010000017.1:51897456-51954956 GCA_030674185.1 Monoplex corrugatus
CTCTCCGGACAGTTGTCTCCCAAGCTCCCGACGCCAGTCGATAGCCATTTCATCAAGCAAAGGGAGCATGTCCATGCGCTGCATGACCCGTTCGGACCCAGTCATCAAATGGACCTGACACTTGACCAAATGATGCAGGGGTTTATGTCGTTATGGGACTACTGGTAAATGGCATGCTGTTCAGATGCACAATAATGTTCAGTTGAAAGTTCTGTGTTATCTACAGCGTGTGCTAAAAGTAACAGAAGATTATAAACTCCAGCGGTCTGACGTGCGATACCAACGAGCGACTTGTTGGGTGTGAAGAAAGAGATTACTGGTGAAGGTGACCAGCAATTAACCAGACTTTAAAATTGTCAAAAGTTGAATAGAGTGTGAAAACGAGACAATTATTTTCTTCTTCATAATCTATTGCCGTGTTTACAAAAACTGGTATATAAACAGTATCATTTACAATTAACCCTTTGACTCCCGCACCCTGTCTACCAGCATCCTGCATTATCAACCATGCTAGCAAAGCAAAAACTTAACCCTTTGATTCCCTCACCCTATCCACCAGCTTCCCGTAGGAAGCTGGTGGACAAGGTGAGGGAGTCAAAGGGTTAAGTGTTTGCAGTTGGTAGATAGGGTGCGGGAGTCCAAGGGTTAAAATAGACTTAACTCATCTGCCACTGCAGACAGTTATGTGCTCCAGCCCCTCTGCAAGAAATGGTAATAATGACTGGATGTACAATGCACCTGGTCACAACAGGAAAGCTGGAGGGAAAGAGAACACCAGGTAGACCCAGGGAGAAAATATCGGACGGACTTGTAGGGTGGCTGAGGACAGAGAGGATGGAAGATGTGCTTGCGGCAACAAGGGATAGATGCATGTGGAGGGCCATGATCGCCAACGCCATGCGGCAGGGCACATGATGATGATGATGATGATGTACAACGCTTCATCTCGCGAGATCCCTAAGCGCTATACATAAAGACTTGAGTGACGGAGGCAGACACATGTAAACTGCCAGAATTAATGTCTCCGAAAAAGTGTGTTGACCCCTACACACAACTGTTGGTGCGAGTGATCTCGAAACGTTTGGTGTTCAGACGAACTGTGTTAGGTTGGTTGGTTGTTTGGTTGGTTGGTTGGTTGGTTGGTTGGTTCGTTCGATTGTTTGTTGGTTATTTGTTAGTTAGTTAGATGCTTGGTTAAATAGTTGGTTAGTTAGTTAGTTAGTTAGTTAGTTAGTTAGTTAGTTAGTTAATTAGTTAGTTAGTTAGTCGGTTGGTTGGGTGGTTGGTTGGTTAGCTGGTTGGTTAGTTGGCTGGTTGGTTAACTGGTCGGTTGGTTGGTTGTTTGGTTAGTTAGTTCGTTGGTTAGTTAGATGGTTGGTTAGATTGTTGGTTAGATGGTTGGTTGGTTGGTTGGTTGGTTGGTTGGTTGGTTGGATGGTTGGTTGGTTGGTTGGTTGGCTGGTTGGTTGGTTGGTTGGTTGGTTGATTTTGACAGTGAAGCGACCTGAGATGACAAGATGATAAGCAGATGGTTCCGCGGTAGCCTAGCTGTAAAGGTTCCAGACTTCTATCGCAAAGACGATCACTTCAAGCACTATTTAGTTCGACTGCCTCCTCAGATACACGTAGGCATGATGAAGAGTGGGACAGGTGACAGCAAGGGGCTGAACTGCCAGTCATCCTACATACACACTGTATATGAAAAATTTGGTAAAGCGATGTTTCGTTCCTGGTTCTTCTTTCACGTTTTGTGGAGAAAGGGGAGAGGGGAGGGTTTCTGTTTGAAGGGTTTCACGGGATTGAAACATATTTCATATTTAAAGTGCGCGGTAGTCAAGTGGGTAAACGATGGACGTGCAGTAGGAAGGTCCTGGGTTCGATCCTATTCAACGTCTCCTCCAGGTGGGGAACAACGTGGGAAGTTTTTCGTTCTCTTTTAAGTCAAGTACCTCAACCCCGTTAGTGTGTATAGGCATGCAGAATATCACATATGTACGTTACGGATCATGTAAGTCATATCAGTGTTTGGCTTATGAGAAACGAGAACGTCGAGCATGCACACCCACCAAACACAAAGGGTTTCGATATAAACGGACGAGAGAGTGAGGCTGACGACCTTTGCGCAACTCTCCCTCACTTTAATCAAAGTTAAGCGCAAGTCATGATCTTCAAGAAAACGTGAAACTCTCGAGGCGTGAGCGACGTCCAATTCTGCAGTTGCACCAACCCACGTTTGCCCTACGTGTGGGCGAGCCTTCCTAGCCCGGATTGGCCTCACCAGCCACCTCCGGACCCACAATCGCCAATCTCCCCGGTCAAATTAAAATACATGTAGTGGTCTTCTTCGACAACGAAGGACGAACAACAAAAACATGTAGATTGTAGAACACCGTACTGTCTGCACGGTGTGGGCAAAAGAATTCACATACATACATCCGAAAAAATCGGAACTTTTGAAAAAGAAAAACAGCCACAGAAATACTGCCAAGACATATTAATGTACACATTTAGAGCTGGCACGATTACAAATTTAACTGTAATCGTTTTTGAACTGATAAGGAAAATGAGTACAGAAAAAAAGCAATATCAAAAAGTTATCCTTTTCCCTTGTGGTCCCGGCTCACAGAAAACAAATCACAGGAAAATAATTGTTTTGATGAAACTTTCATTATGATGATGTCTTGTGTTGATAGATGGTCTATTTATGACAGACACAAAGTGAACTTTGAACCGTACATAAAAATTAAATAGAATTGCCTCAGGAAACTGGTGGATAGGGTAAAGGAGAAACAGAGTTAAGGTTTTGCAGTTGGTGGATCGGGTGCGGGAGTCAAAAGGTTAAGAGTGCCATGGACTCACGATTTGATTGATTATGGAGTTCAAACCCAGTCTGAAACACAAAAACTGACGTGTTCGCTGGTCCTGTCATTCTGGTTATGTCAGTATCTTATAGGTTCCCTCTCCTCCCCCTCTCTCATTTCAAGACCTTGCCAGATAATGAGGTCACGGAGACTGCCAGATAACTGTGACATGGCAGATTTGGATGGTACAAATATTGAATTGTCCTATTCATTCTTATTTTTCTTGTTTAACACTTCGACTCCCGCACCCTATCCACCAACTGCAAAAACTTAACCGTTTTTGCTTTGTAGCATGGTGGACAATGCGGGATGCCGTTGGACAGGGTGCGGGAGTCAAAGGGTTAAAGCCCAGCCGACTGTGCAGAGCCATATCAGGGCTATAACTATTTGAAAACGTACACAGCAAAGAAAACAAACGAGACAGTCTTGATGGAGGCAGACACAAGTACATGTAGATCACTCATAAGGAAGATTAGGAAAAGACAGGCAACATTTATAGGCCATTTTGTGAGGAAGGGGGATTTGGAGCACCTGGTCACGGCGGGAAAGCTGGGGGGAAGGAGAGCGCCAGGTAGACCAGGGAGAGAATGCTGGACGGACTTGTTTGTTTACTCGTTGACTGATTTATTTGTTTATTTGTGTATTCATCTGTTTACTTATCTATTTGTTTCATTGTTTGATTCAATAAAAAATATATCAGCTCGTATGCAGATTATGTTCTTTTTCTATAGAGTGTGTTAAGATGTGTACGTACGCCGTTATACATACTGTTATGTGTACAGCGTCCGGTTGGTCTCTTTCTCATTCTGTGTGTGTGTGTGTGTGTGTGTGTGTGTGTGTGTGTGTGTGTGTATGTGTGTGTGTGTGTGTGTGTGTGTGTGTGTGTGTGTGTGTGAAAATGACACGCGAAATAAGGGAGAAAACTCTATCCATTCTCAAGTAAGACCTAAAGAATAACTTCCCTTAAGTACAGGTTTACGTGATTAATTTTGCGTCACACACACACACACACACACACACACACACGCACACATACACACAGTGAATGAGTGAACACACACACACACACATACACGCACAGTGAATGAGTGAACACACACACACACACACACGCACACACACACGCACGCACACACACACACACACACACACACACACACACACACACACACCACACACAACACACACACACACACACACATAGTGAACGAGTGAAAGCAACAATGACAGAGTCATGAATCAGTTTTCTCAAAGTTATTTTTTCCCACACTTTAATAACTTTATCATAACATCAGCGCAAAATTACGGACAACAACAATACGGAATAGGCTCAGGTCTGCATGTGAAAAAAACCCAAAAAACATGAATGTAAGAATACACATAGTCAGACGAGATCAACAAGAACAGATCTGCTTTTATACAATTGGCATTCCAGCAAACATGATAAAAACGTTACACGAAATAATGTACTCTCAATCGCCAGTTTGCCCTTCTAAGCGATGCCTTGTTATTGTTGTTATTGTTGTTCTAAGCCCAGCCGACTTCACATAGCCATATCAGGCTGTAGTCTTCACAAAATGAATACCATACCTCGCTGGACTGAAGAGAGCGAGAGAGAGAGAGAGAGAGAGAGAGAGAGAGAGAGACAGACAGACAGACAGAGAGAGAGAGAGAGAGACACAGAGAGAGAGAGAGACAGACAGACAGACAGACAGAGACACAGAGAGAGAGACAGAGACAGAGAGAGACAGACAGACAGACAGAGACAGAGGGAGAGAGGGAGAAAGAAATGAGAACACCTAGAAAAGAAAATTAAGTAGACATATCCATGCATTCGCGCACATAATCTAAAGATATGCCCTGGCGTTGACCACTCCATCCAAATTATCACCGGTGAACTCAAAAAAATCAAACCTGAATACAATATAAACACAACAAAAGACACTAAAACATATATAAAAACGAGCCTAAATTACCTGAAACTGCTTCTACACATCACATTTCCTTAAAATCAAACATGCTCTTAATATATATTACAACAATTACCATTCCTAGGAGAAAGTATGTAAGGCTTTATAGGACACTTACATTATTGGACACAGAATGGACCAGCAATGACAGAAAATGATAGGAAGAAATGAAAAAGTACAAATAGCCTATCATGAGTGTTTAGCTGTATTTCGGTAAATCCCAGAGAAAAAGTAAGTATAATGGCCGTATTTTACAGAATTCAACAAAAACAGTAAAAGCAAGTATAATGGTCGATTCAGCTGTATTTGAGTCAATCCAAGGAAGAAATGTAAAGGTAAGTCTAACGATTTATCTCAGAACCGAAGGATATATGCTAACAAGAAGAACAAGATGAAAAGCAAACTGACAAAGCCCTCAAAACATTACACAATAATGTGTCTGGTCCATACAACTGTAACGAACCTCCGCCGTCTGTTCGACAGTCACAAACTGTATCTTCCTTCAAGTCTAACTTAAGGGGGCAGACCTAACCAGATTTGGGTACCAGGATTGTGATGTTCAGTGTTTCAGTTCTAATCAACCAATCACCATATTTGGCAAGAAGATACCTCAGACAGTATTGTTTGGATTGAATATCTCTGTTGGGGTCTGTGAGTTATGAAAAGTTGACAAAAATTAATTAATCAATTAATTGCGATTTTTCGCGAGATTGTATACATCAGACATAATATGTTCAAAAGTTTTCATCCGATTTCCTTGATATTTGTCACACATACAGCAGGGACAGGTACCTATAGCCGGTAGTAAAATCTTGCAGTTCTGCTTGATAGAAACATTTTTATCAAAAGTTGTATTATATTTTTTTTAAATTATCCTAAAAATTGGTGTGATGATTGTACAGAAAATAATGATAGTAGAGCTAAGATTTTACTACATGCCATACATACTATATAGATGTGTTTGCTCACTAAATATCAAATTCCTAACATAAATATATGTGTAGTTATAAATGTCACAGTATGTACTATATTTTTTTCATTTTCGCGAGAACATTTTTTAATTAATTAATTTTTGTTAACTTTCTCGTAACTCACAGACCCCAACAAAGATATTCAATCCAAAGAATACTGTCTGAGATATCTTCTTGCTAAATATCATGGTGATTGGTTTATTAGAACTAAACACTGAACATCACAATCTTGGTACCAACATCTGGGTAGGTCTGCCCCGTTAAAGACACACTTCTTTTGCCTAGCACTGATTTCACCCTCTAAATGCTCACTCTTTTGTTCCACTGCCCTCCTGTCCTTCGTCCTCCAGTTTGCCAGTGCTTCGCGCCCTGGAGTTTGGTCGTTGTTGTTGGGTGATTGCTTTGGTGAACGATGAGAGTACACGCCTTGGTTTGATTCTTGTTTTAAAATTGGCGCATTACAAATGTCATTATTATTGTTGCTGTTGTTGTTGCTATCACTATTATTATTATTATTTATTATTATTATTATTATTATTATTATTATTATTATTTTATTATTATATATTATCATTGTTAGTAGTAGTAGTAGTAGTTGTAGTAGTAGTATTGCATTGCAAAAGTAAGCCTCTTGTATTTAACGTACGTTTTGCTTCTGTCACTCATACTGATTTCACTTTCAGTTTCAGTTTTCTTCAGATAGTGTTCCAAGGTTTGTTGCATTTGATGCTACTATAAGGTCACAGTGCCCTTGAAAAATACAAAATATGGATCATGTTTGGTGCTAAAAAAAGATGGTGATTTTTAGAATGACTTGTTCATGTCATTTTGTTTTATTTGTTTTATTTTGTAGTGTTAGAAGAACTTCTCGATTTTAATTTAATTTTATTTTGTTTTATTTCATTTTACTTTTTCTTTATTTAATTTTTTTACCCATTTATTTTTTGTTTCTTTGTTTTTTGGGGTTGTTTTTGTTCTGTTCTGTTTTGGGTTGTTTTGTGTGCAACTACCTTCATTTTTTCAATTGATAATATATAATGGTACTTCAGATTTTATCCAGCGGCAAAATCTATAAGCTAAAAGCTGTTTTCAAAATTCCCGTTGCTTGCTTGGTGTCAAGTTTCTATAAGCCAGCTGCTGACATGCCTACCTGATCTTTAACGTGCCTATTTCATATTGTGTGTGTCTGTATAGATATTGATCTGGGAGATGGGAAAAATCTACAATCCTTGACCCGCCAGGCGGAGGTGTCAAGGCGAATTGAATTCAGGACCTTCTGATTAGAAGTTTGACGTTCACACAACTGACTTATGCACCCATCAGTTTGAGCGAAGCCCCGATCGTTTACGTCTGGGACTAAACTTGTATAGATCTCCTGCAGGTGGCAGTGCGTTCTACTGCTACAGAAAAGGGGAGTAATTTGATCGATGTCGGGACGGGTGGTGGGGGTGGGGGTCAGGACGTATGAAAAAGTGACATCACCAGAATGAGTGGAACATTACCTTTTGACGCCCGCACCCTATGTACCAGCATCCCCATTGCCAGCGATACTAGCAAAGCAAAAACTTAAGCAAAAACTTAACCCTTTGATTCCCTCACCGTACACTTTTTATTCCCTCCACTCTACCCTTCAGCTTCCTGCAGGAAACTGGTAAATAGGCTGAGGGAATCAAAGAGGTAAGTTTTTGTAGTTGGTGGATAGGGTGCAGGATTCAAAGGGTTAAGATAAGAAACAAACAGTTTTTAACAGAACAGTCTGGGATATCAGATATCACATCCACGGCTCTATCAAAAGAGCCAGTCACTCAGCTTTAACCCTTTGACTCCCCCCACCCTATCCACCAACGGCAAAAGCTTAACCTTTTAACTCCCTCGCCCTTTCCACCAGCTTCCTGCAGGAAACTGGTGGCTAGGGTGAAGGAGTCAAAGGGCTAAATTTTCTGCCTTGCTAATTGACAATGCAGGATGCCGTGAGAAGGATGCCGACTCAAAGGGTTAAAGAAGACTAGCAAACCCGAGTCGTGTCATTCACGTAAGGGTCACTGTAACGTAAACATATCTCTATATTCTCCTTTCCGTACAGATTTACATTAAAAAAAAAAAAAAAAAACACCCAAAATAGAGGCATTTTCCTCTATCAGCGGGGCGCTATATATTACAAATTACATGCGACGATAAGTACCAAAACAGCCAGAATTACTAAAACAGACCAGTAAAGTAATAAGTCACATTCACACACGAAACATCAATGATTATTACTGTCATTAGAAAAGAAAAGATATTCTAGTCACATTCAAACACAATCTATGATAAGTAATGTCTTCAGAAAAAAAGGGACATCACAGTCACATTCAAATACACTCCTCGATAACTAGTGACGTTAGAAAGAAAAGGATATTCTAGTCTCATTCAAACACAATCTATGATAATCATTGTTATTAGAAATAAAACGATAATCTAACTGCATTCAACCAGAATCTATGATAATTACAGTCATTAGGAAAGAAAGGATATCCTAGTCACATTTAAACATAATTTACGATAACCAGTGTCATTAGAAAAACAAAGGATCTCCTAATGACACTCACACAGTCTATGATGACTGGTGTCATTAGAATAAAAGGATATTCTAGTCACACTCACACAGTCTACGATAATTTGAGTCATCAGAAAGAAAGGATATTCTAGTCACGTTCAAATACAGTCTACGATAGTTAGTGTCATTAGGAAAAACAAAATGATGTCCTAGTCGCATTCAAACACAATTATATATATGATAATTGGTGTCAGAAAAAAAGGAGATCATAGTCCATTCACACACAACTATGATAACCAAATGTCATTAGAAAAAAAGGACATCCTGGTGAATTCACACACAATCTATGATAACTAGTGTAACCAGAAAAAAAGGAATCCTAGTCACATTCACACATATTTATGATATCAAGTGTCGTTAGAGAAAAAGATATTTTAGTCGCATTCACACAATCTTTGATAATAGTGTCATTAGAAAAAAACACGATATTCTAGTCACATTCACACACAATGTATAATAATAAGTGTCATTCGGAAAACAAAACGATCTCCTAGTCGCATTCAACACAAGATACGATAATTAGTGTCATTAGGAGAAAAGGATATTCTAGTCACATTCACACATATATAACTATGTCATTAGGAGAAAAAGATATCCTAGTCACACTCACACACACGCTATGTTACTAGTATCATTAGAAAAAAGGATATCCTCTTCACATTCACAAACAATCTGTGATAACTAGTATCATTAGAAAAAAAGGATATCCTATTTACATTCACAAACAATCTGTGATAACTAGTATCATTAGAAAAAAAAGGAATCCTATTTACATTCACAAACAATCTGTGATAATAGTTCATTAGGAAAAAAAAGACATCTACTTCATTCACAAACAACTGTATAATTAGTTCATTAGAAGAAAAGGATATCTCTTCACATTCACAACAATTTGTGATAACTAGTATCATTAGAAAAAAAAGGATATCCTATCTTACATTCACAAACAACCCTTGATTAAACTAGTATCATTAGAAAAAAGGACATCCTATTACATTCACAAACAATCTGTGATAACTAGTATCATTAGAAAAAAAAAGGATATCCTCTTCTACATTCACAAACAATCTGTGATAACTAGTATCATTAGAAAAAAAAGGAATCCTATTTACATTCACAATCTGTGATAACTAGTATTATTAGAAAAAAAGGATATCCTCTTCACATTCACAAACAATCTATGATAAATTAGTTTCAGAAAAGAAAGACAAAAGTAAAATCTTAGTGACATTCAAACACAAGGTATCTAAGATATATAGTATCCAAAAAGGTAGTACTGATATCTTTGTCACACACACACACACACACAAAGTATCCACTAAAATTAAGTATCAGAAATGACACAAGCTACATCTTAGACACATCCACACGCCAAGTATCTATGATAACCAGAGTCAGGAATGAAATTCGAAAATAAGATTTACTCACATTCACACGCAGAACATGTACAACAATACCAAAACAGAACAATTGTTTGTAAGATCTGAACACACTGTTTTTTCTCTTGTTTTGGTTAGCAGGCTCATACTAACACTGCTTATAAACGTAACAGGTGTGAAAGTAAAATTCGTGCAATTTTTATGGCACAATACACATTTCAGGATGCAAACAGAACATAACATATCACTATACTTCCAGACAAAGAAGTCATCAACATGACAAGAAAATTTATACAATTTCAAAGAATGAAACTGTTCCCCATGCATACAAATCATCGATATCACAAGTAACAGGATTTTACCAGCGGTATCGCCAAGTAAATAACGACTGGAGTCTGTTCAGAAAGGATTCATCGTACTCAGATAAGTCCACATGCGCTCCTACTCGAATCTGCCCTCAATTATCTGGCAGACTCCCTGAGCCTGCGCAAAACCTTATGCAATGGCAAGGTCTTGAGAGTTTCAAACAAAACGCATCACTGGCAGCTGTCATTTTAACCGGTATGAGCAAGAAAATGAAGAACCAGCGTATGTCAGTCAAATGAAACCTCTGTCCAGACATTTTTTTGAAACTGAAAACACAATACCATATCAGCCAGTGCAGCCTTGCTATCATGCTAAACGTGTACTTCAGTTTCAGTTTCAATTTCTCAAGATGACATCTCCGCGCTCGGAATGAATTCCATATGCACTAACGTCACAGGTGCCATGTGATGGAGAGCATCCAGAATGATCACGGCAAAAGCCTTAAGCCTGCACATAAACCCACGAGCTGGCCAGGTCCTGAGGTCCTACCCATATAGTTCCACAACCCTGGGATGGTAGGGGAGTGAGGTGGCAGAGACCTCAACTTTTCCCGGGGCCAGCACCACCAGGGCGGCGCCTATCCCCTCTCCCTCTCTTCAAATTCGTATTCATATTCATTTTTTTTACCCAGACTTCTGAAAGGCAAGAAGGCTAATTGGTCTTCAAGGGGTAGGACCTGGGAAATCAACCTAACTCTCCAATGTTTTATACCAAGGCAGCCGGGCAATGCCCTGCTTTTCACGATTTTCGACTGCCGTGGGATCTTAAGCGTGTGGTGAGCGTATGTCAGTCTAATGAAACCTCTGTCCAAACATTTTCTTTCCAACTGAAAACACAATACCAAAAATCATCCAGTGCAGCCTTGGTATCATGCTAAACATGTACACATTCATTCGGTCCAGATTAATTGTTGTAATGCTCACACAAAACACTTAGCAGTAACTTCAGTAACTTCACATTCTCATATGTAGCTGGATTTTCCATGCACAGAATCAATTGACTGCCGTGTTCGAGCAAATACGAACCAGAAAAACACAATAAACAGAATCAGAACGTGCATCTACTGTAACAAGAACAAGACAAGGAAAGAACAAAACAAGACAACAAATAACAATTTCACGCATGTAATGGGCGCCACATCAGAGCTAGGCAGAATGTCAGACTACCAATCGGAGGTCCGAGCTCTATCCTGGCAGTGCTTTGTGTGTAAAATGTTACAGATTTGTCTGATCTCTGCGGTCAACCTATGTGTATACATGCTGTTGTCTGACTCCCATTCATGTGTATATGCATGAAGAACATCAAATACAAACTTTAAAATCGCTTCGTGTCGGAAGAAAATCTCCGTCACTTCCGTTTACTGCTTGGATACGCGACGTCGATTTATCGACGGCGGACATTCGTTTTTTTTTTTACGTCGGAAGCGTCAGTTATAGGGAAAAATCACTGGGAACCGAAACTAGGGTATGTTTACAGCAGTTATTTACCTTAGACCGTTTGTGGCAATGTGAAACAAAGACAACAGTAGCCTTTTTTCAGCGCTACTCGCGACATGCGAATTTCGTTAATGGCGTCAAGGAAAGCAAGTCGAACCTCAAATTCTGTAAATATTTTGTGCTCTGGAGCAACTGGCATGCAAAGTATGTTCTGGACTTCATCTAAAACCGTTTCACAGTGTGTGTTCAATCCATCAAAAAAAAAAAAAATTACCCCCCTTTGGACACCTATTTGGATACCTTATCATTTACAACTACACGGAATACCATAAATAAAGTAAGATTATTTGTAAAGATCTAATCCTGGTCTTTCTGTATCACTTTACTTTGTTTGTCTACTTTATTTGGTTGTTTTTCTGTATTTTTTTAAAATGTGCTAAAATCCTCCGAATTGAGGGGGCAGAATGACCCTGAAGACTGCGACTCGATTGAGTTATAACCGTTTGACTCCTGCATCCCAATCCACCAGCTGCAAAAACTTTTTTTAAGGATCATCGCACCCAGGGAGGTTACCTTTATGCTCACGTTTGTTTTTCTTCCCCATTTTCTACGCCACCTTAATTAATGGCCACAGAAGCTGGTAGGCCTACAGTTTTTACAATGCCATGATGATGATGTCGATGAGGATGATAATCACGATGCAATGGAGTTCCATCTAGGATTCAGACTGCGTGACTGGGCTCTACTCTATGCTTACTATCATTATATATCCTGGCGTCAACCAGGCCCGAGATATACACAGACACCTGTGGTGCTGGTCAGAAGATTTGAGCAGCACCCTCAATGACGCATCTGTGAAGTGAACGACACTCGACAGTGTGGTCCCAGCCTTCCCTACGAGCCCTTAGCACACCCAACTCTGGGTAGGAGCTGGCCGGAGAAGGAAAATCCCACAATGATTTTTTTTTGAAGGGACTGATGGGGATTCGAACCCACAACCTTCCAGTCGGTAGAACGTTGCGCTAACCACTACACCACGACGACTGGTCTAGCTGTAAAAACTTTAAAAAGTAACAATAGTATGCCTCCCCCCAAAAAACAAACAAACAAAAAAACAAAAATGGAATGTGAATATCTCATGGCACAGTTAAAAAAGCTTATACACATAGAAGTCCACTTGAAAGGGAGAGCACTGGGAACTGCAGCGCACGAACAAACAGAAGAAGCTAAGCATTGTTTATTGTTATTGTTGTTTATAGCCCAGCCGACTGCAGAGAGCCATATCAGGGCTATGACTATCTTTAAAAAAAAAACCTTCATATCTCACTGGAGAAAAAAAACCACATGGACAAGAAAATGAAGTACACACATCTATGCACTCGCGCACAAAATCTAAGGATATGACCCTGGCCTTGACCACTCCGTCCAATTCATAGAAGATTTTACAAAACATACATGAATACAAAATATTAACATAACTAAGGACACTAAAACATACATAACAACGGACCTAAATTACTTAAAATTGCTTCTGCACATCTCACTTCCTCAGAGCCAAAAATGCACTTAATACATGTACCCAATCATCAATCCTAAGAAAAAGCATGTAAGGCTTCATCAAACACATACAGGTGAATGGACCTGCAACGCAGAAAATGATAGAAAGAAATGTCAGAAAGAATAGGAGCAAAGGAGAAAGAAAGAGAGTGACAGAAAAGAGAAAATTTCCGGCACAAAATTTCCAGAAGGCGGGGATACTATTTATACTGAAAGAGTCCCCAGCATCCCAAAGTGACATCATTTAACAATACGACCGCGCGCGCGCGCGCACACACACACAACACACAGACACAGACACACACACACACACACACACAAATACCAATCTTTTATGACGTGACACTAAATAACCCAAGTATGCCCCAGCTTTCAGCGGTATGGCAATACACACAGACTACTGTCAATCTGTGGGAAATGGTCCGGAAGAGTGGCGGTCACGCCTGCATCAGACATCTGTGTCACACAGATGTTACACAAAAATCATTCAGGAATGTCAATATTTGCTGTGTACACATACAGCACAAAGACTGTCAAACAGATGCTAGCCATTAATACCACAGAGTAGGCCTATTTCGTAAATAACATGCTCTAGCAACATCAACATCATCATCATGATCATGTGCCCTGCTGCATGGCGTTGGCAATCATGGCCCTCCATACGAATCTACCCCTTGTCGCTGCAAGCACATATCCCACCCTCTCTATCTTCAGCCACCCTGCAAGTCCGTCCAATATTTTCTCCCCGGGTCTACCTGGTGCTCTCTTTCCTTTCAGCTTTCCTGCTGTGACCAGGTGCTCTAATTCCCCTTTCCTCATAAACTGTCCTATAAATAAATGGATGGATGTATGGATGTACGTACGCATGTATGTATGTATGTATATGTATGTATGTATGTACGTACGTACGTATGTATGTATGTATGTATAGATGGATGGATGGATGGATGGATGGATGGATGGATGGATGGATGGATGGATGGATGATGGATGGATGGCCAAGTCAAGACACAGTGTCCTCAAATGTCAAACAAAATAACAGCAGCTTTTCAGGCGTAAACACTGGACTTGACTTTGACATAAATTAACCCTTTGACTCCCGCACCTTATCCACCAACTGCAAAAACTCAACCCTTTGATTCTCTCACCATAATCACCACCCTCCTGGAAGGAAGCTGGCGTTTAGCGTGAGAGAGTCAAAGGGTTAAGGTTTTCCTTTGCTGACATGGTTGGCAATGCAGGATGCTGGCGGACAGGGTGCAGAAGTCAAAGGGTTAAATTAGAGAAGAGTTGCGCATATTCAACATTTTATTGCTGTGATTCGTTCTCGGTTAGAATTAACTGCCAAAAATTAACGCCAAAACGTTGAAGGATAACTATGAATGGACAAGATCCTTTTTCTGGACATGGTGGGAGACAACTAAAGTGGACAATTAGACAATGTGTACTTTCTCTGCAGTTTATGTGTGGACAATAAAAGTGGACAATTAGACAATGTGTACTTTCTCTGCAGTTTACGGGTGGGGCAATAAAGTGGACAATTAGACAATGTGTACTTTCTCTGCAGTTTATGTGTGGACAATAAAAAATTAGACAATGTGATTACTTTCCAGTTTACGTGTGGACAATAAAAGTGGACAATTAGACAATGTGTTAACTTTCTCTGCAGTTTGTGTGTGGAACCATTACTATTCGCCTTCTTATCTGACATTACTGGCTTGCATGCAGCGATGCCATTCTCGCCGTACACGTAGTTAGCGACGACGAAAAAGCACAAGCAACATGTGGCATACAAACTCGTAATCTCCAATCTACGACCTCTCACCTGCTCTCAAATCTAAACTGTCCAATCTATTGTATAACAAATCTTTGTTCAAACAAAATATTAAAACATACCTTGTTTGTAAAAGATCCTTTGGAGTATAAAACACAAACAAGGTATTTTTTAATATTTTGTTTTTACCTTCAAGATCCAGCAGTCATATTTTGTTTTACCTTCAGTAAATCTTAGTTCAGTTTTCTCAACAAAATCGTAATAACGTTCAGCAAATATTGTCTTGATTTGTGTTTTGTCAAACACGAACTGAAAACAAGTTTGAAAACAAAATCTTAACTGTCAAATTAAAACTGCTTATTGGCATACCCGGGAAGGAAGGAAGCTTCATTTCTGCATTATTCGACACATCCAAAAATCGATTCCTATGTCGTGTCTGTACTTTCAGCAACGCCCTCGCTATTTTCGTCTTCTGTGTCAAGTGCCAGTTTTTCTTCCAATTCTCTCTTGTGCTCACAAGCGATCCTGTCCAGTGTACGTTTTGTGTGTTTCAGTGTGTACACACTCTCTACCTGATATAACCAAAAATCAGTCAAATCTTTGCCGTTCGAAATGACCAACAGCGATCAAATCTCAAAATGAATTTACAATGCAGCAAAGCCCTTGATTTAAGTGTTTTGTTGTTGTTGTTGTTTCATCTGAATACATATGGTTACATGCTGTACTTTGTTGAAGTGTATGCGTTGTGGCACCAGCAGGTCGCCCTGTTTTAGTCAATTTTAGTGGCCAATACATGTACTGAGATGAATCAGAAACAACCCAGTCAGGGCTTACTGGTCCAACCCTTTGGCACGCCCTATGTGCACATTCTTTGGAGAATACCCTGGTCAGTTCTTTCTGTTCTTGAAACAGACAACGGCAATTTTTTTTTTGCCTCAGAGTTGCACTGACTGAGTCAGTGGGTAAACGTTGGTTTTTCAGTCGGAAAATCCTAAGTTTGATCCATCTAGACACCTCCGCCTGGTGGGTAAAGGGTGTGGAGATTTTTCCCATCTCTCAGGTCGACATGTCTGTACAGACCTGCCAGTGCCTAAACCCCTTGGCATGTGTATACTGCAGGTTGGCACACCCATGGACTCAAAATCTGATATCTTGAGTTCAATCCCAGCCCGCAACATTAAACACTGGCCTGTTCGCAGCCTATTTTAACCCTTTGACTCCCGCACCCTATCCACCAACTGCAAAGATTTAATCCTTTGACTCCCTATCCTATCCACCAGCCTCCTTTGTAAGCATGGTTGACAATGAAGGATGCTGGTGGACAGGCTGCAGGAGCCAAAGGGTTAATATTTCCATCATTCTGGTGGTGTCAGCTTAGTGTCTGATACGTCCCTTCTCCCCTTTCCAAGACCTTGCCAGCTCATAGGGTTTTGTGCAGGCTCAGGAAATCTGCCAGATAATTGCTGGCAGATTTGTTTAGAGCGCATATGGAGTTGTCCAAGGGATGCGAATCCCTCTTGAGATAACCTCCAATAACTCCAGTAACTCTCTGTTATCTCATAGGCACGTCAACGATTCTGTAAGACATGTCAGTGGCTGGCTTATGGAAACATGAAAACACCCAGCAATCACGCCCACCAAAGATACAGACTGTACAACAACATGGTGGAGTGTGGTCAGCTCACCAAACAACTATGAGTTATCAGTGCTCTTCTAAAAACTGATTATGCGTAATGCGCAGGAAGTCCACATACATTGGGAGACTAGGGCGATACAATAACGATTTATAATAATAATCAAGTCTTTAGTTCACAGACACACCACTCTCTTCTTCAAATTTATCGATTAATTGCGTTTTACAGTGTCATCTCCCTGTCCTCACGTTCACGACTTTAAATACTGGTATCTGGTTCTTTATTTCTTGTTGTCACAATGGAGAATGAAACTTGGAATCCCCTCAAATAGGAGAGCGCGCCGCCACAGTGCTGCGCCACATCCCTTTGTTTCCACACTTATTTCTGTCTGTGTGTGCTGTTGTTTTACCTATGAACGTAGATTTTTTAAAGGATTTCGCACGATACAATCTCTCTCTCTCTCTCTCACCCGTGGGAACATTAACTTGTGTTTGGTCAGTAGGTGTGTTCTGAGCACGGAACTTAACCCTTTGACTCCCGCGCCCTGTCCGTCAGCAGCCCGCATCGTCAACCATACCAGCAAAACAAAAACATAACCCTTTGATTCCCTCATCCTATCATCGTAGGATGAGGTAGTCAAAGGGTTTAGTTTTTGCGGTTAGTGGGTTGGATGCGGGAGTCAAAGGGTTAAGGTTATCATCTGATCGAAAAACCACTACCCAGACCACTGCTCTTTGATTCCCTCATCCTATCCACCAGCTTTCTGCAGGAAGATGGTGGACAGGATGAGGTAGTCAAAAGGTTAAGTTTTTGCAGTCGGTGGGTAGGGTGCGGGAGTCAAAGGGTTAAGTTTGTCATCTTATCGAAAAACTACCACTACCCAGACCCCTGCTCAAACAAAGTCCAGGAAAGGTTTGGGTAGGAGGGCGGAAGGAAAAGGGAGAAAAATCCATGTCCAGACCAGGAATCAAACCCGGGTTTCTTCACGTCTTTGGCGAGTGTTCTGTCCACTGGGCCACACACTCCGCTGGGTTTCTTTTTTGTTTGTTTGTTTGTTTTTCTTCCCTTCACGGTGCTTCTTGTTGCCGTTTCTTGTGTTGACGGATCTTCCTCAGAGTTTTAACGACCTTTATGGTGCCTACCACGGGCAGCGCCACAGGACTCACACTGATCGCCACAGCCAACACGACAGGTAGCAGGGTGATGCTGGCCGCTATCTTTCCACCTGGTATACAGAGAAGGACACATAGTTAACATACGACTGTCAGTTCATCAACTTGGTTCTGTGTTAGAATGTTCACTTTATACAAATTTCTCCAATACTCAAAGACTGATACCTAACTGCCCCAGACAGCTAGCGTCCTTGATATACAAACTAAGGCTTAACTCTTGGAAAACAAAATATACATTAAGCATTATCTGTTCATCATCTGCTCTTTGAATGTCCTATCTTACTTACGACATATAGAAATAACAATCTCGATTTTTCATGTACTGACTCTAGAGAACCCTTTACAACAAAAAATAATGATATTATTTCGGTAGTCCAGCTGATTCTCAGATCCCCTGTTGGCAGATTGTTATGAAGAGTTAATTAATTGTTGTCTGTTATTCATTGACACTGTTAACTTATTGTTCTGAATTATTCATTGTAATTGTTCCTTTTCTTACATTCAAACTTCCACTACCCCTTCCCATCCCCATCCCCCACCCCACCCCACCCCCACCTTTCCCCCCCTTGTGTGTGTGTGTGTGTGTGTGTTGTGTGTGTGTGTGTTGGTCTAAAATCACTATCGTGAACAGACATTAAACAAAGATTCCATTCCATACTTAGTTAACGATAAGGAGAGTAATGATGATGGTGGTGGTGAAGATGATGGCTATGCTCATGCCATCATATTAGTAGTAGCAATGGTAAATACTAATGATAGTAGAAGTTATAATAGTAGTAGTGGTGCTCGTAGTAATAGCAGTAGTAGCACTAATTGTAGTAATAATAGTAGTAGTAGAAGTAGTAGTAGTAATGATGCTTATAACACTAATAGTAACAGGATGGTAATAGAAGTAGTAGTTGGTAGTAGCAGTAATAGAAGTAGTGGACATAGTAGTACTAGAAGTGTCGGTAGTAAAAGAAATTGCGGTAGCTATATAAGAGGTCCGTCTTTTTGATGGACTGCATTTCCAACCAGCACCCCCCCCCCCCCCCCAACACCCCAACCCGCCTTCCTTTATCTATGACACAAACGACCGCTAATCAGGACTCTCCCACACACACACCATATGATAAGACTTAACAAAATTACACACCATAAAGATTTAAGTGTTAAGCTAACTCTTTGACTCCCGCACCCTACCCATCAACTGCAAAAACTTAACCCTTTGACTCCCTCACTATGTCCACCAGTTTCCAGCAGAAAGCTGGTGGACAGAGTGAGCGAGTCAAAGGGTTAAGTTTTTGCTTTGCCAGCATGGCTGACAAAGCAGGATGCTGGTGGACACGGGCAGGAATCAAAGGGTTAAAGTAGCGTTTGTAACAATTTACGATGTATTTGACGAACATGCTTTAAATAAAGCCTTCCCACGACTTGCCTTAGATAAAATTTCCGATAAATAAACTGACTATCAACCTAGGATTTAAGTACGGTGCTTAACTCCAAAATGAAACCGTAGGCACATCTGCCCAGACGGAAAACACTGGATAAGCTTATCTAAGGTAAAAGGTTTGGACAATTCATCTAAGCAGTACTACAAAATCTTCCCCCAATTTACTGGAGCTACGATTAACCCAGGATAAGAAACAAATACCTAACCTTATCCAGAATAATAATGCCTTTGATTGAATTATCGAATACTAAACCAGCTGACTATCATAACTAAAGTTCTTTTGCCACCTTCTCCAAGATACATCTTAACATAACCTACCTTTGTCAGTCACAACACAAAATAAGCACAACACAACATACTTTAATCCAAGGCCAGTTCACAAATACACTCAAAAAATCAACTGTTGCCATTGTCCAATCAAAGATAAAAGTCTTCTGATCAGTTTACTCAAGATCTTTGGCCTTCTCACCTTAGATAATCTAATCAATTTCTCAAAGAATGAAGATAAGCTCTTGTACCTAAGGTGAAGTGATTAGCCAAGCTTCCCAAAGATTATAATTTGGCCTAACAAACCCAACACATTTTTTTAAACCAAGATACCCAAAGGGTTGATAAAACCAATATACCAAACGATACAGCATCTGACTAACTCACCAAACATTCAACTTATGAAAGATAAAACATTCAAGAGACTTAGATCAGATGATGACTCCCTTCTGTCAACTTACTGAAGATAAAATATTTGGCAAATTTACTCACGCTGAAACTATTACTCAAATTGCCAATCATATGGTCAAACTTGTACAAGATATAAACTTTGGCAAATTAGCTCAAGATGAGACTACTAACCGAATCACAAATTATCCGTCAATCTTGTACAAGATATTCACTTGGCAGCTTTGTCAAGATGACGCATTTAGCCAAATCATCAATAACATAGAAAATTGGAGGGAAAGAGAGCACCGGGTTAACCCAGGGAGAAATATTGGACGGATTTGCAGGTGGCTGAGGACAGAGAGGGTGGAAGATGTGCTTGCGGCAAAAAGTGATAGCTATACATGTGGAGGGCCATGATCGCCAACGCCATGCGGCAGGGCATATGATGATGATGATGATGATGACGATCAATAACATGGCCAAACATGCACAAGCACAAGCGAAGGACTTTGGCAGACACTCACCTAGGATAAAGCCCTTGAGCAGTTTACGTGTAGCTCCTGCTTCAGGTAAGACCAGTTTCGGACAGCCTCGAGGTGACCACGGGTAATTGTGTTTGCCCATGAAAAACAGAAAGGTCCATCTTTCGTACAGACGAGGCGGGTTCACAGGGAACTGCTCACTGCATCTGTGACATCACATGACATAACAATGACAGGAACGGTGATTCATATTATTATTGTTATTTTTGCTTAAAGCCCAGCTGACTGCGTATAGCCATATCAGGGCTATAACCATTTTAACACACACACAATACTTCAACAGGGAAAAAAAGGAAAAGAAAATTAAGTAAATATATCAATGCATACGCGCACATAATCTATGGAGATGCCTCTGGCGTTGACCTTTCCGTCCAATTTATCACAAAAGGGGATACATGAATACAAATTTAGACAGAACTAACGACTCTAAAACATATACCAGTAAAAACGAGCCTAAATTACCTAAATTGCTTCACATATCTCATTTCCTAGAGTAAAACGAGCCTAATTACCTAACATTGCTTTCACATACTCATTCCATAGAGTAAAACGAGCCTAAATTACCTAACATTGCTTTCACATATCTCATTTCCCTAGAGCCAAAAATGCCCTTAATACATGTACCCAATTACCAATCCTAAGAGAAAGTACGTAAGACTTATCGAACATACTGAAAGGGCTCCGGTATCCCCAAGGGGACACGGTGATTCTTATAATGATGATACTATTGCGAATTATGAGATCTTCTGACAGGATTGCGATGTAATGCTAAATGTGAACGTACCTCAGATTGGTAGTTCCTATACAAGTACATGGTTGGCTCTTCCATTCTAAAATGCAATTACATAATTTCCTGCACATATAAACGCATAAGATGAAAGACATTGACCTTTTCTAAAAACTTGAAAAATACGTTTGCAGAAACCTCTCTGAAGAGGTCCTTAACTCTTTGATACCGCACCCTACCACCAATTACAAAAACATAACCTTTTGACTCCCACATTTATCCACCAGCTTCCTGCAGAAAGCTGGTGGGCAGGGTAAGAAAATCAAAGGATTAAATTTCTGCTCTGCTAGCATGATTGGCAATGCAGGATGCTAGTGGACATGGTGCCGAAGTCAAAGGGTTAAGGTGTCTGATGCGTAGTGCCGATATCTATCATACAGAGACAAGAAACAAATTTGCCCACTGTTGAAAACATTGCACGATACAGACTCCTATTAGGATTGTGTACAATACACCTTCTATGCCACAAAAGCCAATACACAAATCTTATAACCAAAATATTTAACCCTTTGACTCCATCACCCTATTCACTAGCATCCTTGCTTTGTCAACCATGACAGACAGCAAAGCAAAAAATTAACCCTTCGACTTCCTCATCCTTTAGGAAGCTGGTGGAAAGGGTGAGGAAGGCAAAGGATTGAATTTTTGTTGGTGATCGACAGTGTGCGAGAGTCAGAGGTTAACCCTTTGACTCCCGCACCCTATCCTGAACCCTTTGACTCTCTCACCCTGTCAACCAGCTTCCTGCAGGAAGCTGGTGGATAGGGTGAAGAATCAAAGGGTTAGGTTTTTGCCTTGCTTGCATGGTTGACAATGCAGAGTGCTGGTGGATCAGGGTGCGGGAGTCAAAGGGTCAATAAACTTTGACGAAATAGATTACCTGTAGCAAAAGAACGTTCCACACAGCCTGCATGTCATGGTCAAGCAGCCGTTCGCGCGCTGTACGTACGTCTGAACACAAAAAAATACAACAGTGTTTTTGTTGTCTGGACATAACAGTAAGGAGATTCAGTCAACCGGAATTAACAACAGAGTTTTAAATTCCAAAATCAAAAGTAACCCCTCCATTCAAACAAATAGGAACATTGGGCTGCACTGCATCGCCATCATTTCTTTTTTTAACAAAAACTTTAGAAAGCAAAAACAAGTGCGACTGTCTGCGTTCAAGCAAACAGGAACCAGAAAAAAAACACGAAAATAGAATCAGAACGCGTATTTAATACAACAAGACAAGACAGGCGCAAATTTTCGGCCAACTGGCCTTTGTCAAGCGTGAATGTAAGATCACAAACAAACACCAATACAAACTTAGGGACGAAGCAGCAAGGAAGTTTCAGTCGTTTTCTCCTAATTTTATATTTGGTGTTTGTTTGTTTGTGATCTTACATTCACGCTTGACAAAGGCCAGTTGGCCGAAAATTTGTGCTTGTCTTGTCTTGCTATAATAAGTACACGTTCTGATTCTATTTTCGCGTTTTTCTAGTTCCTGTTAAACTTTAGAAAGGTAAGAGAACTAACTGGCCATCAAGGTGGGGGACCTGCCAAATGATCACACTTCTCCAATGTTTGTTTGTTTGTTTTTTTACCAGGGCAGCAGTGCGAATGCCCTGCTCTTTAGCATTTTCAAATGCCTTGAAATCTTTAGCGTGCGCCAGCCAGAGGGCACACGGGTCCGACTCGTTTCTCGTCCCCTTCCGAAGGACTAGACGTTCAGTTTGATTTTCCGTTCAAACTGAGACGAAAAGTCGAGGCCTCAACCGGACAAACCAAAAGACTGGAGCACTCGAGTTTTTGATACTACGGGAAAGGCGAAACGTCTGAGTCTTTTCTGAAGCAATACAGCAAGGCAAAACCATTCTGCCAGTCTTTTCTGAAAGCAATACAGCAGGCAAAACCATTCTGCCATCTTTTCTGAAAGCAATACAGCAAGGCAAAACATTCTGCCAGTCTTTTCTGAAGCAATACAGAAAGGCAAAACGATTCTGCCAGTCTTTTCTGGCAGCAATACAGAAAGCAAAAACCATTCGCGCAGTCTCTTTTCTGGTAGCAATACAGAAAAGCAAAACCATTCTGCCAGTCTTTTCTGGCAGCAATACAGAAAAGCAAAACCATTTTGCCAGTCTTTTCTGGTAGCAATACAGAAAGACGCTCGCAACTTCCTACTAAAAAACGGAGATGTAAGCACTGATTATGTATCAGCATGATAACAGATTGTTCTCTGACTTGCAATTCAAACCGACCAAAACGTACTATCTCAAAGTTCTGTAAGATGGAATGTCTGGTTTGCTACACTACACATGGTCTGTCTCATGACACCGAGGTCATCGGGTGCAAGGATGGACGCTGTAATCGAGTAGGTAAATGCTCGTTTTTTTTTGTTTGTTTGTTTTGTTTTTGTTTTACTATCATCGCATTCAGGAAGGTTACCGCTGTGTTCATCTTTTTTTCCCGTAAATTCTACATTTTTCTTTTATTTTGTTAACCATCCACCGCACTCAGGAAGGTTACCTTTGTGCTCATTTTTTTCGTCCCATTTCTACTACCACCTTACATGGCCACAGAAGCTGGCACAGTTTTTACAATGCGACGATGATGATGCCGGTGAGATAATAATCATGAAGCTAGGAGTTCCGTTTAGGATTGAGACTGCGTGACAGGGCTGTACTCTACGCTTACTATCATAATATACCTGGCATCAAGCAGGCCCAGAGATACAGACACCCGCGGTGCTGGTCAGAAATTTGAGCAACACCCTCAATAACGCATCCGTGATGAGACTCGACTGTATGGTCCCAGCCTTCCCAATGAGCCCATAGCACGCCCAACTCTGGGTAGGAGCCGGTTAGAGCCGAAACATCCCACAAGGATTTTTTAAGGGACTGGTGGGGATTCGAACCCAAACCGTCCAGTCGGTAGTCCGTTGCGTTAACCACTACACCACGGCGACTGGTATAAATGCTAGATTTCTTATCGAAAGGACCTGGGTTCAATTCGCCTAGAGACCACTGTCTCTTGGGTAAGGGTGGAGATCTTCCCGATCTTACAAGATGACCCTTTGACTCCCGCACCCTGTCCTCTGGCATCCTAGTATCGTCAACCATGCTAGCAGAGCAAACACGTAACCCTTGTCTCCCTCACCCTAACCACTAGCTTCCTGCAGAAACCTGGTGGACAGGGTGAGGGAGTCAAAGGGTTAAGTTTTTGCTGCTGGTGGATAGGGCGCGGGAGTCAAAAGGTTAAGGTACGAGCAGATCTGCCAGTGCCTAAAGAACTTTTGGGTGTATACGCATGCACAATATCACATATGCACTTTATATATCCTTCAAGTAATATCAATGGGTCATTTATCCTTTAAGTAATATCAGTGATTGGTTTATGGAAACACAAAAAACATCCAGCATGCAGACTATGCAGCAAAATACCGCCTGCACAGAGCAGGCAAAACAACGTGCACGGCACTGCACCCCGAGAGCAATCGGAACGAATACAAAATCGCAAACAAAAATCTGATGAAAAGAGTGGCCTTCTTTTGCGCTGAATCTAGAACTGGGGCCTGTATTTTACTACACGTAGAGCCAGTGCAAAGTGGTAGGCCTACATATATATATATATATACAGTACGTGTGAACAATTCCCATTCAGCTTTTGTGTTCCAAAACTAGCTGAACTAAATGATTTATAATGCTTCCCTGATTTTTCTCTTGGAAATATTATTCTCCCGTTCAAACAACCCATGTGGTTGACGTAAGGCAACACTATGGAGCTTCCGGCTACTAACTGTTGAGACTATAGAAAGGGGAAAGAGCTGGCAGCTATACAATCTGGTGGCAGGGCGGGCTGCCCAAAAGACTGATGAAGACCAAATGGGCGAGAGAGGGTCTTCCATTCTCTCTTGGTCCGGAGGCTGGGCTGGACCTGGTTGTGCCGTTGTGTGGCTATGTCCCGGGGTTTGTCATCTCCCCACCTTGCCATTTGGTTTGTAAACAAGGTAACTGATGACTGGGCCCGAATGGGTCATGCAACGCATGGACAGCCCCCGACCCACCCACCCCTACCCCCACCCCCACCCCTCTGTGCTCGATGCTTGAAATGACCATCGAGTGGCGTCGGGAACATGGGAGGTTATTGTCCAGATAGTGGCGAGGCGCTAGTAGTCTGGGTCCCATCTGCACCCTCGTGGTGTTTCTTGTTAAATTAATTTCTGATGCTTTCCTGAATTTTCTCCTGAAAATATTCTTCTCCCAGTCTCTGTCCTGGGTTCTGATCTGATATTTTCTTCATGAATTCCCGGGACCTGTGTTTTCCGCTACACGCCGTTAATATTGTCGACGGGGATCTGTTAATACATGTGTTGTATTTAATTCTGGTGACCAGTGTTTTTTGTTGTTGTTGTTGTTGTGTTGTTGTTGTTGTTGCTGCTGCTGCTGCTGATCACCAGTGCCATTCCTGTTACAGTCATCACATTCAATTCAATTCAATTTTGCTTAAAACCCAGCCGCCTGAGCTCAGCCATATCAGGGCCATAGCTATCTGAAAATGTACACCATACCTCACTGGAGAGGGAAAAAAGAGCGCCTGAAAAAGGAGAATTAAGTACACTGTATATGTCAATGCATTCGCGTGCATAATCTTAAGGATACACCTCTGGCGTTGACTATTCCAGCCAATGTATCACCAGTGGATTTAAAAAAAATCAAACCTGAATGTAAATATAAACATAACGAAGGACACGAAAACATACATTAAAAAAACAGGTCTAAATTATCTACAACTTCATCTGCACAACACACTTCCGTAGAGCCAAAAATGCACTTAATACATGCACCCAATTATCAATCCTAGAAGAAAGTATGTAGGATTATAAAGAGCACACACAGGTGAATGGACCAGCAAGGCAGAAAATGATAGGAAGAAATGACAGAAAGCAATGGAGCAAGGCAGAGGCAAAGAGGGTGACAGAAAAGAGGACATTTCTAGCAGGAATTTCCAGAAGATGGGGTTACTGTTTATATTGCTAGAGCCTCCGGCATCCCCACGAGGAAAGTCATCACACGACATATTACAAATGACTGAGAATATTTTTGTCATCAGGCATTTTGTCATCAGGATGTGCCAGTTGGGATTTCAATGTATTGTTCTGTAGGAGAACCCGAATCCCAAAACAACAGAAAAGGTTCCAGAAACACGCTAGGCGAATTAAACGGACTGACAAGAGAACACACACACACACACACACACACACACACACACACACACACACACACACACACCACACACACACACACCCCTACATAAATGCATGCATACATACACACATACATACATACATACGCACATATACACATACATACATACACACACACACACACACACACACACACACACACACACACACACACACACACACACACACAGCAAAAGAGAGAGACAGAAACACAGACAGAGAGACAGACAAATTCAAAAAGAGACACGGAGAGACAGAGATAGAGAGACAGAGAAACAGAGACAGACAGATAGGCAGACGGACAGACAGACAGACACAGACAGGCAGACAAACAGAGACAGAACCAGAAAAAGAGAAAGTAAAAGGTTGTAGTAGGAGGACAGACAGCCACAGACAGACAAACACACAGACAGGCAGACAAACACACAGACAGACAAACACACAGACAGACAGACAAACACACAGACAGGCAGACAAACACACAGACAGGCAGACAAACAGAGACAGAACCAGAAAAAGAGAAAGTAACAAGTTGTAGGAGGACAGACAGCCACAGACGGACAGACCCGCCTTACCTTGCACACGGGACACTTCTGAGCGTTGTTCTGAGCCTCAGGACCCCGCGTCTTCGCCCACTCGCGGAACTGGAAGTCCCCCAGACGGAACTTTCGGCACTCGACTCCCTCGTGCCAGGGCGCGTGGCACGGGAAGCACCACTTCAACGCGCACGACTCGCACGTGACCGGAAGTCCGTGCTTCCTCACATCCTTCGTCCGCAGGACGTCCATCTCCACCTTCCGCTCCTGCCCGCAGCGAGGACAGGTCTTCAAGGTCGGGCTGTTCTGGGCGTCGATAAGCAGTTTATGGAACATCTGCCTCGAGACTTGGTGCCGCAGATTGGTGGAGATTTCATACTCTTTGAGTTCGTAGTGGCAGTCACTGCCTGGGCATTCGATTCTCACGATGCCATCAGCGACCTTGTTCTCCAGGTACTCAGTGAAACAAGGCAGACAGGCCCTGAACTGACAGCACGGTCGCTGCGCGATGATGATGGCGTCGTAGCAGATGTGACAGAGTCCTAAGGACGTGCCCGGTTCCAGATGAAAGTCTTTGGGGTCGATGCCACGATCCTGCAGCCTAGCCAGCACTTCCTCTTCGATAACGTTCTCGTCCACACCAGCAGCCATTTCCGTCGCTACTGACTCAAAGATGACGGATACCGTGAAGAAACGGATGCCAGTGTAGGCCTAGCTCTCCTGGGAAACAACAAACAAACAAATAAATAAACAAAATAATGAAATAAATAAGTTAAAAAAATCAAATAGATAAATACGTAAATAAATAAACAAATGAATGAATGAATGAACCAAAAGATATCTACATAAACAAATAAATAAATAAATGAATAAATAAATAAAAGTATATTGTTGTAACACAAAAATAATTGTCTTCCTGTCAGTCTATTCATTGATCAATTTACCGATTGGTTGATTGATTGATCAATTTATTGATTGGTTGATTGATTGATTGATTGATCGATCGATCGACTGATTGATTGATTGACTGACTGATAGAATGGCTGAACGACTGACTGACTGGTTGCTGATTGATGATGGATGGGCGGATGGATGGATGGATTGATGGATGTATGGATGGACTGATTGATTGATTGATTGATTAGATTTGATTGATTGATTAGACTGGATTGATTGATTGATTGACTGATGGGCAGTTGGACTGTGTCTGTATTTCATATCGCGACAATACTCATGTATTTTAGTCTACTCATCATCATCACCGTCTGCCTTGCCGCATGGCGTTGGAGATCATGACCCTCCATACGTATAGAATCTATCTTTTGTCGCTGCAAGTATGTCTCCTACTCTTTCCGTCTCCATCCACTCTGCAAGACTGTCTAATATTTTCTCCCTGTGTCTACCTGGTGCTCTTTCTCTCTCTACCTTTCCTGTTGTGACTAGGTACTCAAATTTCTCTCGTCTCATAAAACGTCCTGTAAATGTTGCTCGGCTACTCTCTGAAATAATGATACTGGCTCCCCAAACCACTTACAGTGACTAAGTGATTAACATAACAGACTGATCACTGGGAGGCTTGGGGGGGGGGGGGGGAACGAGTCGTCGTCATCATCATCATCATCGTCATCATCATCAAGTGCCTTGCCACATGGCGTTGGCGATCATGGACTTCCATCTGTTTCTATCTCTTGTTGCCTCAAGCACCTCTACCCTCTTTGTCTTCAGCCACTCTGCAAGTCCGTACAATATCTTCTCCCTGAGTCTACCTGGTGCTCTCTTTCCCTCCAGCTTTCCTGTTGTGACCAGGTGCTCCAAATCCCCTTTCCTCATAAAATGGCCTATAAATATTACCTGTCCTTTCCTAATCTTCCTTAGTTATCAATGATCTTCTTGTGTCTGCCTCCATCAAGACTGTCTCGTTTGTTTTCTTTGCTGTCCATGGAACTCTCAACATTCTTCTTAGAAACCATATCTCGGCTGCCTCAATCTTGTTCTGGCTTTGCTTGTTGACGGTCCACGCCTCACAACCGTATAACAGTATTGGTTCTATATAAATAACATTCAAGAACTCTCTTGCTGATGTTAATTGATAGGCATCTATTGGTAAGAATGTTTTTCATCCTCTTGAATGCTGTTTTAGCTTGGCCGATTCTGCTGGCTATTTCTGAATGAGCAAATGGGGGACGAGTGCCAACTCCAATCATTTCATGCAAATCGCTATGGGAGTCTTTGTCTCAACCGGCTTCAAGTGCCCAGATTTCATCATCATCATCATCATCATCATCATCATCATCATCAGGTGCCCTGCCGCATGGCGTTGGCGACCATGGACTTCCAACCATCTCTATCTCTCATTGCCCCCAGCATCTCCGCCACCCTCCTCATCCCCAGCCACTCTGCAAGTCCGTCCAGCATTCTCTCCCTGGGTCTACCTGGTGCTCTCTTTCCCTCCAGCTTTCCCGTACTATCACAGAAACCACTCAGGTAGAAACAGGCCCATACCTGTACCGGTACTTCGGTCTGAGACAAGATGCTGACAATGTCTGGCAAGACAGATGATCACCCAAAATTCTTCCGGCGATATGACCTCACTGGGAACACTAGGTTCTTTTAACCCTTTGACTCCCGTATCTTCTCTACCCTCAGCAAAACTTTAACCCTTTGACTCCATTACCTATTCATCAGCTTCTTCGTAAAATAAACATATACACGTACGAACACAAAAAGCGCATGCGATTTTACGCTTTCCCCACCTCGCCATGCACACACAAACACATATATATGGACAAACTGCACACTGACAGAGACATAATTACACACACGTACACATCTGTATGCTTCCACATTCGCACGCCCAAAAGCACGCGCGCACACACACACCACACAAACACACACATACACTGAGCACACACACACACACACACACACACACACACACATATATATATATATATATATATATATATATATATATATATATATATACACACACTGAACACACACACTGACCAACACACACACTGACCAATATACACACACACTGAGCACACACACACATACACACACGCACACACTGAGCACACACACACACTGAACACACACACTGAGCACACACACATAATGAGCAACACACACACACACACTACTGAGCACACACACATTTAGCACCCACACATAATGAGCAACACACACACATACTGAGCACACACACACTGAGCACACACACATAATGAGCAACACACACACACACACAGAGCGAGCACACACACACAGAGCGAGCACACACACACTGAGCACACACACACACTGAACGCACACACTCACTCTCACACTTACACACACACACACACTCACACACACGTACGCACACACACACACACTCACACACACACACACGTACGCACACACACACACACACACCACACACGCACACACACACACACACACACAACGCGAGGTCCTAACCACTAGGCTATCACAGCCTTAACGATGAAATCAAGAAAATGCACTATTCCATTAGAAGACAAAAGATTAATGATTACCTAAGAAGGCAAGTAACACCTAATTTCATGCACGCTATAGTTCTTATTCCTCTAACCTTTTCCCTCTCCTCTTTCCATCATCGTCTAATATCACATTATGTGGATAGACATTAAATGAAATTGAACACACACACACACACACATACACTGAGAGTACACACACACACACACACACACACACACACACACACACACAACACACACACACACACACACACTGAGCACACATACGCATACACACATATACAAGTTTGTAATATGTCTATCAATCCAATACATAAAATCCATAGCAGAGAGAGAGAGAGAGAGAGAGAGAGAGAAGAGAGAGAGCCAAAGACAGAGAGAGGGACAGAGAAAGAGAGAGAGAAAGTCAGAGACGGAGTGACAGAGAGACATACAGAAAGAATTTGTAGTGTGAATCTATCGATCCGATACACAAAACCTATTGCGTGGGAAGCCGTACAGTGAACACAAACGGCAGATTATTTCCCTTGGCTCATCGTGTTCTCTAACCAACTAACCAAACCAACGCAGTGACTGCTACTAAAGCCCTGAATTCCAGATTTCATACCTCGAGATCAATAGCAGCACACGACATAATAAAGAAAGAAAGAATGAAAAAAGAAAGAAAGAACAAAAGAAAGAAAAGAAAGAAAGAAAAACCCTGATTTGATTTGGTTCAGTTTTTACGTCGACACCCACCTCAGGTGATATGGCCGACGGGGATCACCATCCCAGGGAAGTGGGGGAAGGGGGACTTATCTACTCCTATACTAACACCACCAGAACAACAATGATGTTAAGATGGGACAGTAAGAAGGCCAGTTTTAATGTAGCGCACCCGGGATTCGAACCCACCACCATTAGCATGTGAATCCGACAAAAACCCTGGGCTGTTCGCTGTTCACCTTCATAGTCCACACACTCTCGTGATGTCAGCTTGGCTAACCCTTTCGCCCCCGCACTCTATCCACCGCCAGCAAAAATTTAACCCTTTGACTCGCTATCCTATCCACCACCAACAAAAATTCGCAGGAAGCTGGTGGATAAGGTAAGAGAGTCAATGGGTTAAACTTTGCAGGAAGCTGATGGATAGGGTGAGGGAGTCAAAGGGTTAAATATTTGATTTTGCTATCATGGTTGACTATGCGGGGAGCTGGTGAATAGGGTGAGGGAGTCAAAGGATTAAATTTCTGCCGTGCTATCATGGTTTACAAAGCACGATGCTAATGGATAGGGTGAGGGAGTCAAAGGGTTAAATGTTTGCTTTTGCTATCATGACTGACAATGCAGTTAGCTGGTGGATAAGTTTAACCCTTTGCACTATATCCACCAACTTCAAAAACCCTTTGATTCAGGAAGCTGATAGATATGGTGAGGGAATCAAAGGGTTAAGTTTTGCATTGCTGGCACGGTTCGCAATACAGGATTGTGGTGGACAGGGTGCGGGAGTCAAAGGGTTAAGGGAGTCAAAGGGTTGAAGTTCTGCTTTGCTATCATGGTTGACAAAGCACGATGTTTAATGGATAGGCAGAAGGGAGTCAAAGGGTTAGTGTTTTACAGGTGCCATTCCACTCCCCCAAACTCTCCCCATTTCAAGACCTTGCCAGTAGACAGAGCAGTGCGCAGGCTCAAGGAGTCTGCTAGAATGAATGAAGCGAATCATAGTATGGAACTGTCCGATTGCCATCATTCCCTCCTGATCACACTCCATATTGCCATCCATCCCTCTTAAACACACTCCATCCCTCTTAAACACACTCCATATTATCATCAATCCCTCTTGATTTATTTATCTATTTATTTATTTATTCATTCATTCAATTATCTTTTTATTAATTTTTTTTATTTGTAGCCTATTCATTTCATTTTTTATTTCACTTATTTGTCTATTTTTATTTTATGTTTTAGTTCATTTGATTTTTGATTTTTATATATGTATTTATTCATCTCATTTTTTAAATATTTATTTTGATTTTTGTTTGTTTGTTTGTTTGTTTGTTTGTTTGTTTTTGGATACATTTAACAACAGCCAGCTGGCCAAACATTTGTGCCGGTGAGATGCGTATTCTCAGTTATTCTGTTTTCTATGTTTCTGGTCCTACAACTGATTCCATTGTGTTCAGGTCATTGCCACCATCACCCAGATGTACAGGCTGCAGGTCAGTGCTATAGATACGACTGAGCACGCCTGTTTGTTTGTTTGTTTGTTTTTCAATCGGTGATATGGATTTTGAATGTCAGTGGTACGCAGTGTACATACACTGGCTATGTTTGAGTTAGACAAGTGAAATTAAGAAAAGTAAATACTACGACTGATTCGATTTGTCGTGTCGGTCTCACTGAACACACACACCCCACACCCCACACACACACACACACACACACACACACACACACACACACACACACACACAACCAAACAAAAAACAAAACAAAAACAAAAACAAAAAAACACCTAACGCACAAACTGACAGTCACAAATGTTTCTCGTGATTTATTCATGTATTCATTTATCGATCTATTTGTTTGTTTGTCTGTATATCCATGCACGCTGTGCCACTATGGTTCCAGGCTAATTATTCTCACTGTGTGTGTGCCTGTGCGTGGGGCGGTGGATGGAGTAGAGAAGAGAGAGAGAGAGACGAGACAGAGACAGACGACACAGACAGAGACAAACAGAGACAGAGAAACAGAGAGACAGAGAGACAAGGACACAGAGAGACAGACAGAAAGACAGACAGAAAGAGACAGAGACAGACGACAGAGACGGAGACAGAGAGAAACAGAGAGACAGACAGACAGAGACGGAGACAGACAGAGAGAAACAGAGACAGAGAGGCAGAGAGATAGAGACAGAGAAAGAAAGAGACTGACACTGAAAGAGACAGAGACAAAGACAGAGACAGACAAACAGTGAGACCGAGACAGACTGAGATACAGACAGAGGGAGAGAGAGGAGAGAGAGAGAGAGAGAGAGAGAGAGAGAGAGAGAGAGAGAGAGAGAGAGAGACTCTCAAAGAGATTCAGAGCGTGGCCTTGGCGAAGAAAATGTGTTTCGCGAAGACAACGCTCCGAGAGGGAGGGAGAGATGTAGCCTAGGCCTACCAGACACAAAGACTGACAGACTCAAAACAAATGTATTATCTGAAATTTCACGCGGTATTTTCCCACCTAAAGATAGCACATTACGGCACGGCGGGCCTAAAATCGTCTACACTGCTTGCTCCACGATTGATCGACACACGATGATGTGGGCAGCAGATACAACTGGAGCAACGAAAAACCACACCGACGCAGCACAGAAAATATAATGCATATTAACGCTTACTTAGGCCTCTACGAAAACGCTTACCTTACTAAAAAAAAAAAATGGCAAACTCACACACTGTCTATTCAATATCATCTTCAGTTCAGCGTTACATGTTTATCACTGACGACAGGCATACCAGTCGGGCTATTCTGTCACAAGTAAACAATTTTTTTTGCTGTGGCGTTCATTCATTCATGAATCAAACGGGCTTCAATGTAAACAGCTGATTCGCCTTCGGTCGTTGAGTGGAATGGCTTCCATGTAAACAAAGAAACCACTGGTACCAATAGCACTCCAGACTAAACTTTCCGGCTAAGCAGCTACAACCATCAATTATTTCGTACGATTTACACGTTTACGACAAAAATACAAAAACTAAGGCTTCGGCTTTGTAGCAAAATAGCGAAAACGCAACACACAGTCACTGTGACAGTGCGGTTCTGGCGATACCCAGCTGAAAGCAAGCGGCCATTGCTACGATGCATAACTACAAAAAGCGCGAAACCCCAAGACATAATCATGTGCAATTTGCATGGGTTAGTACTTACATTTACAGCTTCCACAGGTGTTTTCAAATACCTTCTCCCACCATCGCCTCGCAGTATCTCGATACCGTCTGTCAAGACGCTGAATTTATATAACGAACAACACTGACAGGACGCAGCGAGTGCTAAAAATAAATTGTCTATTTTTAGGTCATTGCGAATGTGTTGGTGCGGTCGATGAGGCGGTGCTGTGTGGTTGGGTATTTTCGCCAGTCAGTTTCTAAAATATTATACATGTATATCAGTTAATGTCATGCGCCTTTTCATTTGCAGTATTCGATCCGCAGGTTAACTTGAAGTTATAGATGTGTGTGTGTGTGCGTGTGTGTGAATGTGTATGTATGCATGTCGGCCTATTCATGTGTGTGTGTGTGTGTGTGTGTGTGTGGAGTTGATTTCAAGTCATTCGTGAGTGTGTGTGTGTGTGTGTGCGCGCGCGCGCGCGGAGTTGATTTGAAGTCATTCGTGTGTGCGTGCGTGTGTGTGTGTGTGTGTGTGTGTGTGTGTGTGTGTGTGTGTGTGTGTGTGTGTGTGTGGAGTTGATTTGTGAGTGAATGAGTGTGTGTGGTGTGTGTGTTGTGTGTGTGTGTGTGTGTGTGTGTGTGTGTGTGTGTGTGTGTGTGTGTGTGCGGAGTTGATTTGAAGTCATTCGTGTGTGCGTGTGTGTGTGTATGTGTGTGTGTGTGTGTGTGTGTGGAGTTGATTTGTGAGTGAGTGTGTGTGTGTATGTGTGTGTGCAGTTAATTTGAAGTCGTGTGTGTGTGTGTGTGTGTGTGGTGTGTATGTATGTGCGCGGCGTGCGCTGTTGCGTGTGTGTGTGTGTGTGTGTGTGAGTGCGTGTTGTGAGTGTATTATGTATGCATGTGTGTGCGCGTATGTGTGAGTGCGTTTGTATGTGTGATGCGTGTGAGTGTTTGTGTCATGTGTGATGTGTGTGTGTTGTGTGTTGTGTGCTGCGCGCTGCGTGTTGTGTGTATATGTGTGCATGCTGTGCGTGTGTGTGTGTATGTGTGCATGCTGTGTGTGTTGTTTGTTGTGTGTGTGTGGTGTGTGTGTGTGTGTGTTGTGTGTGTGTTGGAAAAATATTGGTTTTTGTGGTGTGTGTACGATCTGTGTAAGCGCACGTGAGTGATACACACCCATACACCCAGCCATACGAGCATGAATCACACACACACACACACACACACACACACACACACACACACACATATGCCATGCACAGCACACACACACACGCACGCGCGCGCGTGCCAACGCACTCCGGCTCCCCCCAACACACACACACACATACACACACGCACGCACACACACACAAAACACACACACACACACACGGACACACGCACATACACGGATGCATTCGCGCGCGCGCGCGCACACACACACACACACATCTGTGTGGAAACACACAATTACACACGCGCACACACATACACCGGTGCACGGACGCATGCGCATAGTAGCCTCCACTATACGTACACACTTGCACATGGATACACACACATAGATGCACACATACACACGCACAGACACACACATGTGCAACATACACGATGGGAAACTCTCTCTCTCTCTCTCTCTCTCTCTCACACACACAAAACACACACACAAACACACACACAGGAAACACACAACACACACACATACACACACACAACACACACACACATACGCACACACACACAGAACTAAGCGTACACTAAGCACACACATACATTAAGCACACGCACGCACACACGCGCCGCAAGCACCAGGCATAGTGTTGCTCGCACTGATCAATACGTTCACACCCTGTTGCATATCAGGTGCGCCATATGCGCTCTCTCTCTCTCTCTTTGAATAAGGGAAAAAATCCTATTGGGAAACTTTAATACTAAACTTCTGATTGAAACAAACAAGAAAACCAAAACAAACAAACAAACAAACAAAAGCAATAGACAAGAACAGCAAACGTTTTCAATTTGTACCAATTGATTCAACCCTTTGACTCCCGCACCCTATCCACCAACTGCAAAAACTTAACCCTTTGACTCCCTCACCCTTTCCACCAGCTTCCTGCAGGAATTTGTCGAAGGGA
Organism: Monoplex corrugatus; assembly: GCA_030674185.1. Taxonomy (NCBI): domain Eukaryota; kingdom Metazoa; phylum Mollusca; class Gastropoda; order Littorinimorpha; family Ranellidae; genus Monoplex; species Monoplex corrugatus. Next base: position 51,933,831 of record JAPXFY010000017.1, read on the forward strand.
AGCTGGAAGCTGGTGGTCAGGGTGAGGGAATCAAAGGGTTAAGTTTTTGTTTTGTTAGCATGGTTGACAATGCAGGATGTTGGTGGGCAGGATGCAGGAGTCAAAGGGTTAATTAAACACCTAGAGTATGGTAATGGCAAATTCAGAATCACTTATAGACCACACTGAAGTCTCAAACACAAACAATATGATATAACAGTACTACTATAAGTTCGTGCTTCTGCCACGGGCTGTGGTGTTCAATATCCTGTATACATAACCCGGTCAAAAAAAAAAAAAGATGAATAAAAAGGAATAAAAATTCTTAAACCTGGACATAAAACTACATCTTATGTCGCTGTTTCTCCAAATTTAAAGAAGAACTGTTTTAACAAGTCTCATATAGCTCACAACTTTGAAAAATTTAGAATATTTCTGACTCTGAAAAAAAACTATTGAATTATTGGCTGACCAATTTTAACAAACGTATAATAAACATGATCCTGTCACAAAAATTCAGCAACAATGACGTTTCGTTCCGTTCCGTTCCGTTCTGTAGAGTATAGTCCTACCACTCTGAGTATATGTGGATCTTCTCCGTCACATGGCACTTGCTAGTGCATATGGAATTCATTCCGATCGCAGAGACGTCATATTGAGAAACTGAAACTGAAATGAAGTTCAGTTGAGTGAGTTTTAAAGTCCTACCACTCTTAGAGTATACGAGGACTAGCGAAGAAATTTTTTGAAGAAGCCTTCAATAATTTTAATGCATTGTGAGAAACCGGTGCTTTATTCGGTTCTCTGATCCACCCTGGAGGCAATTGAATGGGTGAATGTGAACTGAAATGAAATTGAGGACTAGCTATAAGAATGTCGCTAAAAGAAGCTCTAAAACATAGTGGGTCACATTCTTGGTGACCTCTTAAACAATGATGTTGTTGCTGTTTGGAGTTTAACATCCGCACCCACATAATCGATACGGCATACGGATACTAAATCTTACCTACAACCAGTACCCACAGACAAATAAGGACGGCAATCCTGCTTGCTATCAGACAACTGACACTTCTTTTTGTTCCTTTGTCTGCACAGACCTTTAAACGATGATAATTTCTCCCGTTATATACTTTCTTGAGCAAAGAGCTTGGAATATCAGTTGAGTTTTTAGAACTGTTTGTATTGGGTAGGCCTACATACAGACAGGACGAACGCTTTGGACTGATCAACCAATCAGAGAAGTTTGTTCGATTAAAACCGGATGCGTTACTGTGTGAGAAAGAAAGGGAGGTAGACGAAGGAACAAAAGGGTGGTGGCTTGGGGGGAGGGTAGGGTCTGTGGACAGCAAGCCTCGAATTGGATGAGGGAGTTTTGGAGTAACACTGGTTTTGAATTGTACGTAACACCGGTTTTGAATTCTACGTAACACCGGTTTTGAATTCTACGTAACAAACAAGCGTAAGACCAGTCGTGAACGTCCACCACTAGTGGTTATTACGTGATTTTGTTTGACGCGGCCCCTTAGGCGTCGAGTGCTGTGATGCCATCCTGATAGCTCGCTGTTGGTGATTAATCTTAACCCTTTGACTCCTGCACCCTATCCACCAACTGCAAAAACTTAACCCTTTGATTCCCTCTCCCTATCCACCCGCTTTCTGCTTTCTCATTGGGTGAGGGAATGAAAGGGTTACATTTTTTCCAGTTTTGCTTTGCTAGCATGGTTAGCAATTCTGGATGCTGGTGGGCAGCGTGCGCGAGTCAAAGGTTAATAACCCTTTGACTCCCGTACCTTATTTAGCAACTGCAAAAACTTAAACCTTTGATTCCCCCTCTCTCTCTATCCACCAGCTTTCTGCAGGAAACTGGTAGACAGGGTGAGGGAGTCAAAGGGTTAAGCTAGCAAAGTTGACAATACAGAATGCTGGTGAAAGGGTGCAGGAATCAAAGGGTTAAAACACACTAAAAAAACAAAACATTGAACTAAACAACTGTGCAAAACGCTCTCTACCTCGAGGACTTTTTAAAGAGACGTGAATACCATACTGCTTCAAACAAACGAACGAACAAACAAAGTTAATTCTTAATAACGCAAAAGAAAAGAACCAGATTTCTCAATTTTGTTGATGACTGAAGATAACTCCAAGTCAGTATGAAAAAGCAGTAAATCAATTAGCCAAATAGCAGTCTTCAGCAACTTCATATACTATCAGATATATCTGCTAAAGAACAATCAGCTTGATGAGCCATGTAACAAAAATCTTATAAAGAATAATCATAATGAGGACAATGAATAGAATCAAAAGAGAAATAGAAGAACAGTGTGGATGTGTCGAAAGGAAAGGAACTATTAATGCCATACACATCCTAAGAATTATCATACAGGGGTCAATCGAGTTGAATAAGGATTTATATTTATGCTTTGTTGATTATACAAAGGCTTTCGATCGGGTAAAACATGAAGAATTGATCAACCAACTAGAAAGGTTCAATATTAGTGGAAAAGATCTAAGAATAACTGGAAATATCTATTACGAACAATTTACCAGCAGTGAGAATAGAAAACGATATAAGCTCTTTCCAAAATGTCAAAACAGGGGTCAGGCAGGGTTATGTTCTGTCACTTTACAGCGAAACCATCATGAAAAACCTTGAAGAATGCCTTGGGATAAAGGTTGGAGGAAAAATGATAAACAACAATCTTTACGCAGATGACACCGTGCTAACTGCAGAAAATAAAGGGACCTACAAACCTTGTGAGTATAATAGAAATAGAAAGCAAAAATAAAGGTTGGAGCTAAATAGCAAGAAGACGGAAGTCACGGTCATCAGTTAAAAAACAAGAAATCCCTTCATGTTAAATAACTGCAAATGGCACAACTTTGAGAAAGGTTGTTAAGTTTGAATATCTGGGAACGATCTTCTCAGCATACGGTAGATGCACATCAGAAATAGCCAGCAGAATCTGCCAACCCAAAACAGCATTCAAGAAGACGAAAAGCGTCTTTACCAAGAAATGTCTATCAATTAACATCAGGAAGAGAATTCGTGAATGTTATATAGAACCGATAATGTTATACGGTTGTGAGGCGTGGACAGTCGACACGCAAAGCCAGAACAAAATTGAGGCAGCCGAAATGTGGTTTCTAAGAAGAATGTTGAGAGTTCCATGGACAGAAAAGAAAACAAACGAGACAGTCTTGATGGAGGCAGACACAAGAAGATCGTTGATAAAGAAGATGAGGAAAAGACAACAACATTTGCAGGACATTTTATGAGGAAAGGGGAATTAGAGCACCTGGTCACAACAGGGAAACTGGAGGGAAAGAGAGCACCAGGTAGACCCAGGGAGAAAATACTGGACGGACTTGCAGGGTGGCTGAGGACGGAGAGGGTGGAAGATGTACTTGCAGCGACAAGGGATAGATTTGTATGGTGGGCCATGATCGCCTACGCATGTGGCAGGGCACATGATGACGATGATGGTAATGATGAGCAGACCAAACAATTCCCACGACCTAAAGAGCTAAAGCAAATTTGTCATGATTGAAGCATACAATCCAAGTTAAGGGATCCATCCATGCAAAAATGACTGAGCAAATGTTAAATCCTTGTGTCAAAGTGTGTATGTCTTTTTATTGATAATTAGTGGTAAAACGACAGTGGTGTGTGTGTGTGCGCGTGCGTGCATGCGTGTGCGTGCGTGTGTGTGTGTGTGCGTGCGTGCGTGTGTGTGTGTGTGTGCGTACGTGCATGCGTGTGTGTGTGTGTGTGTGTGTGTGTGTGTGTGTGTGTGTGTATGCGCGCAAGCGTGCGTGCCTATCCGCACGTGATGTGTGTGTGTGTGTGCATGAATGTGTTTGCATATGAGAGTATGTGCGTACGTGTGTGTCTGTTTGTGTGCGTGCGTGTATTTGTGTGTGCATGCATGTGTGTGCATGTGCGTGTGCGTGCGTGTGTCTGTGTCTCTTGTGTGTGTATCTGTGTTGCGTGTGTGTGTCTGTATGTGTGTGTGTGTATGTATGTGTGTGCGCGCGTGTGTGTGTTGTTCGGATGTCTATTTGTTGCTTTTACTTTTTCATTACAAAACAACATTGAATTGTGTATAATTTTTTTTTGACAATGCACAGTATAGTTCGTGTTGTGATCGAAGATGAGCTTTATTTCCTGGGCAGTAATGGTGCAGTTTGACTCTCTCGCACCTGCAGATCATAGTTTCGCGCATGGATACACGGCTTGACGTGAACTGTAAATAGTCCCTTTACCCATGACTGAGATCTAATTTATGTGAGTTCGAACACGGGGTTCAAAGCATCAAACTGGCCTTCTTATTGCTCTATTTCAGCGTAATTGTTGTTCAGTGTACAATTACATTTGCTCCCTCTTCCCCATTTCGCCGTCGACCATAAAATTATTACCTGAGTGGGTATGGACGTGGAACTGCATCGAAATTACAAAAATAAGATAAGATAAAATATAAAATAAAATAAAAGTAACAAAATAAAATAGAATAAAATAATTTAAAATAAAATAAAATAAAATATAACAAAATAAAATAAAATAAATCAAGTTAAATTAAATTAAATTAAAGAAAAAAAAAACGAAAAACGACTGGAGAGTGAATGGACAGTGACTGTTCAGCATCCTAACCGCCCCCCCCCCCCCCTCCTCCCCTACCTGTGGATACCAGTTTATTTCCAATTTTGAAATTCGTCTCTTCCACTTTTATCCTAGTCTTTACTCTCCAAACAAAATCCAAAACTAGTGTGACTGCCCCCCCCTTCTCTCTCTCTCTCCCTCTCTCTCCTCTCTCCTCTCTCTCTCTCTCTCTCTCTCTCTCTCTCTCTCTCTCTCTCTCTCTCTCTCTCTCTCCCTCTCTCGCTCGCTTCTGCCAATTTTAACGCATTGTCATTGTTGTTTGAAAGCTCGGCCGACTGCGCAAAGCTACGTGTTTTTTCGTTTGATTTTTTTTGGTTTGTTTTTTGTTTTGTTGTTGTTGTTTTTTATTATCAGAACTGTAACATCTCAAAAATGTATTGCACACCGTACCTCACTGAGAAAAAAAACCCCACCTGGAAAAGAAAATGAAGAACACATACAATCCATTCGCGCACATAATCTAAGGATATGCCCCATGCATTGACCACTCTCTCCAATATATCACCAGAAGGGCTAAAAAATCTAACTGAATACAAATTCAAACGTAACTAAGGACACTAAAACATATAAAAACGGGCTTAAATTACGTAAAATTGCTTCTGCGCATCACATTTCCGTAAGCCAATAATGCTCTTAAAGCATGTACCCAGTTATCAATCCTATGAGAAAGTCATCATCATCATCATCAGGTGCCCTGCCGCATGGCGTTGGCGATCATGGACTTCCATCTGTCTCTATCTCTTGTTGCCCCAAGCATCTCCTCCACCCTCCTCGTCTTCAGCCACTCCGCAAGTCCGTCTAGCATTTTCTCACTGGATCTCCCTGATGCTCTCTTTCCCTCCAGCTTTTCCGTTGTGACCAGGTGCTCCAAATCCCCCTTCCTCATAAAATGGTCTATAAATGTTGCCTGTCTTTTCCTAATCTTCCTTATCAATGGTCTACTTGTGTCTGCCTCCATCAAGACTGTCTCGTTTGTTTTCTTTGCTGTCCATGGAATCTCAACATTCTTCTTAGAAACCACATCTCGGCTGCCTCAATCTTGTTCTGGCTTTGCTTGTTGACTGTCCACGCCTCACATCCGTACAACAGTATTGGTTCTATATAACATTCAAGAACTCTCTTCCTGATGTTAATTGATAGGCATTTGTTGGTAAGAGTGCTTGTCGTCTTCTTGAATGCTGTTTTGGCTTGGCCGATTCTGCCGGTTATTTCTGATGTGCATCTGCCTTCTGATGAAATGATCGTTCCCAGGTATTTAAACTTATCAATCTGTGTCAGAGTTGTGCCATGTGCTGTTATTTTGCATGAGGGGATTTCATGGGGTGTTTTTTTTTACTGATCACCATGACTTCAGTCTTCCTGCTGTTTAGTTCCAACCCCTTACCTTTGCTTTCTATTTCTAGTATATTCACAAGGTTTTGTAGGTCCCATTCATTTTTCTGCAATAAGCACGGTGTCATCTGCGTATCGAATGTTGTTTATCATTTTCCCTCCAACCTTTAATCCAGGGTCTTCTTCTAGGTTTCACATGATGTTTTCGTTGTAAAGTGAAAACAGATCTGGTGACAAAACACAACACTATCTGACTCCTCTTCTGATGCTTTGGAAAGAGCTTATATTGTTTTCTATTCTGATTGCAGCTGTTTGTTCCCAGTACATATTTCTGATTATTTGTAGATTGAGTCTCTCCAGTTGGTTGATCAATTCTTCATGTCTTACCCGATCGAAAGCCTTGGCATAGTCAACAAAGCATAAATACACAAATCCTTCTTCATCTCAACTGACCTCTCTATGATAGTTCTTAGGATGTATATGGCATTAACAGCTCCTTTCCCTTCCACAAATCCACACTGTTCTTCTGCTATTTCTCTTTTGATTCTATTCCTTGTCCTCATCATGATTATTCTTAACAGGATTTTTGTTACATGACTCATCAAACTGATTGTGCGATGGAGTTCGCATTCTATAGCCCCTGTCTTCTTTGGAAGTGCAATGAAAATTGATTTTGACGTATCTTTGGGGATTTTTCCAGTGTCGTAAATTTCATTTAGGAGGACTGTTATCTTTTCTATGCCAAATTCCTCCAGGGCTTCAATCATCTCTGTAGTAATGTTGTCTAGTCCTGGGGCTTTTCCTGGTTTCATCTTTTTCAGTGCTGCTCTAACTTCATCTTTCATTATGGGTGGTCCTTCAAAGTTCTTTTTTATAATGTGTTCTTCGTTTTCTATCATCCTCAAAAAGGTCTTTAATGTACTCTCCACATCTGTCCAATATTATGTCTTTTTCCATGATAAGCGTGCCATCTTTCGATTTTAAACAACCAGTTGATGTGCATGTATTTTTCCTGTGGACAATTTCTTCAATTCGTCTGTACATACCCTGAGGTCGAAGATCCGTTTTGTGTCGGTCTTCTATTTCTTTGCATTTTGTGTTCAGCCAAACTTCCTTAGGTTCATTGCACCTATTCCTGATTTCTTTGTTTATTTTCCTGTATATCTCCTCGTTTCTCTTTGCCCTCCTCCTTTCCTCCATCAAGCCCAAAATTTCATTAGTCATCCAGCTCTGTTTTTGCTTTTCTATCTGCCTGAGGGTTTTCTTCACAAGCTTCATTTATCGAATTTCTCAACTTTGTCCATTGTTCCTCACTGTCACTAACCTCTTAGAGAGCACTGAATTTGTTTTGAACATGTACATTAAAATTTTTTCGTATCACTTCATCTGTCTTTAAGAGTCCAAGGTTTAGTTTGATGTTGCTTTTGGTCTGTTTCCTTTTCCTTAATTTCAGCCTAAACCTTCCCACTACAGGATTGTGGTCACTGTTGCAGTCTGCGCCTGGCAGTGTTTTTGCTGACAGTAAAGAATTTCTAAATCTTTTGTTGATCAGGATGTAGTCAATCTGATTTTTGGCATTATCTCCTGGACTCATCCAAGTCCATTTTCTTCTATTAGGCTGCTCAAACCAGGTGTTTCCTACTATGAACTCATTCATCTGTGCCCATTCTACAAGTTTCCCCCCTCTTTCGTTTTGTGTACCAAGGCCATAAGGTCCAACTATATCCTCCACCCACTTTAGCATTAAAATCTCCCATTATGACTGAAACTTCTTGTGATTTACATTGGACCTTGGCCATCTCTAATACTTCGTAGAAGTTGTCGATGTCTTCCTGAGTACTTGCGGATGTTGGTGCATACACCTGGATGATGTTGATATCAAATGGCTTGCTTTCCAATTTGACTAGCAAAACTCGGACACAACCCAGTATCCCTTAACTGCTTTTGATTTGTCTTTGTCCATTATGATGCCTACTCCTCTTTCATGTGAATTACCACTAGAATATATCACTGTGTATTCTCCTGATGTTATCATGCATGCCCCCTTCCATCTCACTTCCCCTAGTCCTAAAATACAAGGGCCGTTCCAAAAGTAATGCCTCCTATTTTTTTCCTTCCACCCCAAGGGATCCAAGGGGATTGCTTATGGCATTGTTATGATGACTGAACTTTCGCGCTCATAACCTGAAATTTTCATCTCTCTATTGCAGATATTGATGCTGTGATAATCTAAGAAAGCAACCCCTGTCATGGACGTTCGTCAGAAGCAGAGATGCGTCATTGAATTCCTCCACGCAGAAGAAGTTGAACCAATCGACATTCACCGGCGCCTGGTGAACGTTTACAGAGCCAAGGCAGTTGATGTCAGCACAGTTAGGAGATCTGTTCGTCGATTCCGGAGTGGCGACAGAGATGTGAGTGACAAATCGCGCTCCGGACACCCATGCAAAGCCACCACTCCGGGTAATGAAACGCGCCTCGATAAACTCATCCGCGCTGATCGGCGGATAACGGTGAATGAAATGCGTGCAGAGTTGGATGTGAGTGTCAGTGCACTGGAAACGATGGCACTTACTCTCAACCTGCATACCTGACCTGTGGTGTTCCACAAGGATCTGTCCTTGGCCCTGTTCTTTTCACTCTTTACACCTCCCCCCTGTCCACCATCATCAACTTCCACTCTATAAAAGACCACTTCTATGCTGATGACACCCAACTTCAAGACAGTGACTCACCTGACAATATACAGCGCCTCTTGACTCGCACCACTGAGTGTTACTCGGACATTAAGAACTGGATGACATACAATAAACTTCAGCTTAATGACGACAAGACAGAAGCTATCCTCATTGGCACCCGTCAGAAACTTTCTCAGCTGCCTCCTCTTTCTCTCCCATTGTGTAACACATTAGTCCCAATTTCTGATTCAGCTAAAAACCTTGGTGTCTGCATTGACTCTACCCTCTCAATGAACAACTTTGTTTCTCAAACTGCCAGATCTTGCTACTATCACCTCCATCATATAAGCCTGATCAGGAAGTATCTCTCTGTGGAAACAACTGCAAAACTCGTTCTCTCCTTCATAATGTCTCGCATTGACTATTGCAATTCACTCCTGTCTGGTCTTCCTGCCTCCACCATTCACATCCTACAGCGCATTCAAAACAATGCTGCACGCCTTGTACTCAAAAAGAAAAAAGCTGACCACATATCTCCTCTCCTGGCACAACTTCACTGGCTCCCTGTATCAAAGCGCATACAGTACAAACTAGACACCATGTGCTACAAAAGCCTCAATAACGCAGCCCCCGATTACCTGTCAAGCCTACTTGAGATCTATGTTCCCTCACGTACCCTCCGCTCTGCCTCCGATCCTCTGACTTTTCGCTTTCCACGCACTAAGCTCAATACCTATGGTCCACGAGCCTTCTCTGTTTCTGGTCCACTCTCCTGGAACAAACTTCCTCTCTCAGTCCGTCAGCAACCTACTTTTGTCTCCTTCAAGTCCGCTCTCAAAACTCACCTTTTCTCCTCTGCATAAAATCCTGACTTCACTCAATCCCCTCTGCAGCCTGTCTCCACTCGGAGGGGAATCACATTGTAATATATAATTGTATATAATATGCTCTCTATAATTTTCCATTGCTTTTATTCTTTCTCCCCATTTATAGCCGTGCTCGTGTGTGGGTGTGTGTGCGCGCGCGCGCGCGCGTGTGTGTGTGTGTGTGTGTGTGTGTGTGTGTGCGTGCGTGCGTACGTGCGTGCGTGTGTGTGCGTGCGTGCGTGTATGTCTGTTTCAGCGCTTAGATTTGATTTTATCAAGATTTTGCGCTATATAAATAAAATATTGTTGTATTGTATTGTAACGATGTTGTCATCCCTAGGGTACAGCAAAGTGTGTGCCAGGTGGGTTGCACGTATGCTCACGCAGGAGCAAAAGAACCACCGGCAGGATGTCAGTCAGGAGTTGTTGGACCGGTACGAGCGCGATTTGTCACTCACATCTCTGTCGCCACTCCGGAATCGACGAACAGATCTCCTAACTGTGCTGACATCAACTGCCTTGGCTCTGTAAACGTTCACCAGGTGCCGGTGAATGTCGATTGGTTCAACTTCTTCTGCATGCAGGAATTCAATGACGCATCTCTGCTTCTGACGAACGTCCATGACAGGGGTTGCTTTCTTAGACTATCACAGCATCAATATCTGCAATAGAGAGATGAAAATTTCAGGTTATGAGCGCGAAAGTTCAGTCATCATAACAATGCCATAAGGAATCCCCTCGGATCCCTTAGGGTGGAATAAAAAAAAATAGGAGGCATTACTTTTGGAACGACCCTCGTACTAATGTTAAGCCTTTCCATCTTCATTTTGATGTTGTCTAATTTTCCCTTCTGCAACAGTGTTCTGATGTTCCATGTTGCTATCTTGGTGTTTCTAAGTTTGAGCTTGGACTTGGGTTTGATCACAGTAGCTGGCTGACGGTCTGGTGTCACCTGCGCCGCATGACAGCCCCTACCGGACGAAGAAAGTGTGTGAGGCTTTCTAGAACACATACAGGTGAATGGACCAGCAAGGCACAAAAAGATAGGACGAAATGACAGAAAGCAAACAAACAAGGCAGAAACAAAGAGAGTGACAGAAAAGGGGAAATTTCTAGAACAGAATTTCCAGGAGGGGATTCTACTTAAACTGAAAGAGCCCCCGGGCATCTCCACGGGGGAAATTTGGCGCATAAATACACGCTGGAAGCATTACGTCAGACAGCACTGATGCTAATTTATCACAGCCCTAACCCGTGCTTATCTCTAACTCTCACCCTCGGAACGAGCGATCTGTTTATAAAGTCTGTTATTGTTGTTTAAAGCCCAGCCGACTGCGTACAGCTATATCATGGCTATAACCGTTTCAAAGCAATACACAATACTTCAACAGGAAAAAAAAAGAAAAGAAAATCAAGTACTCATATCAATAAAATCCAAAACAAGTGTGACTGCCCGCGTTCAAGCAAACAGGAACCAGAAAAAAAACACGAAAGAAGAATACGAACGCGTATTTAATACAAGACAAGACAGGCGCAAATTTTCGGCCAACTAGCCTTGTCAAGCGTAAGATTACAAACAAACAAGCACTAGATAAAAAAAAATTGAGAAAAAGACTGAAACTTCCTTGCTGTTGCATTCAATGTAAGAAAAGGATTAAGAAAAAGACCGAAACTTCCCTGCTGCTGTGTTCAATGTGAGAAAAGGAATCCTTTTCTCACATTGAACACAGCAGCAGGGAAGTTTCAGTCTTTTTCTCAAAATTTTTGTATCTAGTGTTTGTTTGTTTGTTTGTAATCTTACACTTGACAAAGGCCAGTTGGCCGAAAATTTGCGCCTGTCTTGTCTTGATGTATTAAATACGCGTTCGTATTCTTCTTTCATGTTTTTTCTGGTTCCTTCTTACTCATATCAATGCATTCGTGCACATAACCTTAGGACATGCCTCTGGCATTGACCACGCCGTCCAATTTATCGCATTGGGGATTTAAAAAACATACCTGAATACAGACTTAACACAACTAAGGACATCAAAATATATATAAAAACTGGCATAATTTACCTAAAATTGCTTTCGTATATCTCATTTTCCCAGAGCCAAAAATGCACTTAACACATGTACCCAATTATCAATCCTAAGAGACAGTAGTATCAAACATGTACATGTGAAAGGACCAGCAAGGTAGAAAATGATAGGAAGAAATGACAAAAAGCAAGAGAGGAAGAAAGAAATAAAGAGAGTGAGAGAAAAGGGGAAATTTCTAGAACAGAATTTCCAGGAGGGGATGCTGCTTGTACTGAAAGAGCCCCCGGGCATCCCCACACGGGGAAATTTAGCCCATGAATACACGTCTGGATGCATATCGTCAGTCAGCGCTAATGCAAATCAATTTATCACAGTCCTAACCCGTGCTTATCTCTAACTCTCACCTTCGGAACGGCCGATCTATTCATAAAGACAACTGATCCCAAGGATGAAGAGCAGGCTCCAATAGCTCAATTGGTTTGAGCGTCGGATTCACATGGTTACGGTTGTGGGTTCGAATCCCGGGATGCGCTACATTAAAACTGGCCTTCTCACAGTCCCATCTTAACATCATTGTTGTTCTGGCGGTGTTTACAAATTACAGATGTTGCAAAAATGTGTCAGTTATTCATTAGTTAGATAAAGCTATTGATTTAAGATTCTTAACCGGAAGTTGCCAGATTAGATAAGTACCCTCCCCCCCCACCCCCACTTAGCTGGGATGGTTACCCCCGTTGGCCGTTTCACCTGAGGTGGGTGTCGACGTAAAAACTTATCCAAATCAATCAATCAAAGGATTAAAGTTTGTTATAGAACTGGGATTGGGAGTAAGGCTTATCACGTCGCTGTACGTGCGATAAATTCACGAGAGAGCTAAACTACAGCTCTAAGTATGTACAAGATCCAAGTAACACAGTTAGTCTGCCGAAGACGATTTGCAAATTATAGATGTTGCAAAAATGTGTCAGTTATTCACCGGAAGTTGCCAGCGTTTATGTTCCCACCGACATTGACGTTAGGAAGCTGGTGGATAGGGTGATGGACTCAAAAGGTTAAGTTTTTGCTTCGTTGGCATATTGATAATGCAGGATGCTGGTGGACAGGGTGCGGGGGTCAAAGGGTTAACTCGATATGTAAAACCGGTAACTGTTGAATTTGTGTGCATACTTATTAAAACCAGTGAATGCCTTATAGTCTTTCTCGAGTTCTTGTTCAAATAAATAAGTCCACACGCTCACACTGATACTCATATACGCACGCACACACAGTCCCTTGCCTTATGCGGAATATAGACACTTATGAGTTGGCTCACTGTCAGAAGCGCCTGTTGATCACTATTCTTCTTCTTCTTTTTTTCCTTCTCCTTCTTCTCCTTCTTTTTCTTCTTCTTCTCCTTCTTCTTTCTTCGTCTTTTTCTTCTCCTTTTTTCTCCTTCTTCTTTCTTCTTCTTCTTCTTTTTCTTCTCCCTCTTCTTCTTCTACTTCTTCTTCTTCTCTTCTTCTTCCTCTACTTCTTCTCCTCCTCCTTCTTCTTCTTCATCTTTTTCTTCATCTTCTCCTTCTTTTTCTTCTTCTTCTTTTCTCTGCTTCTCTTCTTCTTCTTCATCTCCTTCTTCTTCTTCTCCTCTTTCTCCTTCTTCTTTTTCTTCTTCTCCTTCTTTTTCTTCTTCTTTTTCTCTGCTCTTTTTCTCCGCTTCTCTTTTATTTCTTCTTCTTCCACTCCTTCTTCTCATCCTCCTCCTTCTTCTCTTTCTTTTTCATCTTCTTACGAAGGCTAGATCTCATGCGAGAACTCTCTAAGCATATAAATTCATACAAACTACTTATCTGACAGAAGGAGCGGATTTTTGCGTGTATGACCGGTTTTTTTTATCCCGACTTAAAGGTAGTCATACTCTTGGGGAGTTAAGGACATAATTTAGAAGAAATACAGTTTACCCTTTGACTCCTGCACCCCAACTGCAAAAAGTTGACCCTTTGACTCCCTCATTCTATCCACCAGCTTCTTTGCAGGAAACTGGTGGATAGGGTGAGGGAGTCAAAGGAAGCTGGTAAATAGGGTGAAGGAGTTAAAGAGTTAACAATGCAGGACGCCGGTGGACAGGGTGTGGGAGTCAAAGGGTTAAATGATCTGGAAGACAGAAGTAAGAAAGAGTCTTGTGAGGAACAGACCATAGCAGCAAAATGGAAACCCCAACAACCAAAAGCAAACTAACTAAAATTAATGTTAACAAGTTAACGAGAAACACTATGAGGGTGCGAATGGGACACGAAGCATCAATGTCTCGCCGCTTTCCGGGCACTCCACCTCCAAAGCTCCCGACCCCACTCGACAGTCATTTCACCAAGCAAAGGGGGGCTGTCCATGCGTTGCATGACTCACTCGGACCAGTCATCAGTTACCTTGTTCACAAACCGAATACCAGGGTGGGGAGATGACAAACACCGGGACATAGCCACACAACGCGCACCAACCAGGTCCAGCCCAGCCTCCGGACCAAGAGAGAATGGAAGAACCCTCTCTTGCCCCACTCTGATCTTCATCTTTTTTTCGGGCAGCCCGCCCTGCCACCAGCTCTCATAGCTGCCAGCTCCTTCCCCCTTACTATAGTCGGAAGCTCCAAACGTTGTCTTACTGCAGCCACAGTGGTTGTTTGAACGGCCGCGAAAGTGGCCAGGCGTGATGCTCCAGACACAGCCCATTTCGCAGTTTTGCATGAAGCTGGGGGATAGGTGAGGGAATCAAAGGGTTAATATCTATCTGCGAGGCGTGGACAGTCAGCAAGCAAAGCCAGAGCAAGATTGAGGCAGCCGAGATGTGGTTTCTCAGAAGAATATTGAGAGTTCCATGGACAGCAAAGAAAACAAACGAGACAGTCTTGATGGAGGCAGACACAAGTAGATCACTCATAAGGAAAATTAGGAAAAGACAAGCAACATTTATAGGCCATTTTATGAGGAAGGGGGATTTGGAGCACCTGGTCACAACGGGAAAGCTGGAAGGAAAGAGAGCACCAGGTAGACCAGGGAGAGAATGCTGGACTGACTTGCAGAGTGGCTGGGGATGAGGAGGGTGGGGGAGATGCTGGGGGCAACGAGAGATAGAGATGGTTGGAAGTCCATGGTCGCCAACGCCATGCGGCAGGGCACCTGATGATGATGATGAATATCTACATCCGCTGTGGAATACGTTCAAAAGTTTGAAACTCGGTTTCAGTTTCTGAGTTGGAAAACTTCAATTTAGTAAAATTGATTCTTTCGGTTTCGGTCTGCGTATACATCAACTTGACAAGAGTAAGTATATATGGGTAGTTTTAGTTCGGGGAAAGAACGTGAGGGGAATTAAGAATCTTTGGTTTCAGTTTCTATCAAGTAAGATTACATCAGCCTCGTAAATGATGGTTTCTGTTTCACTTTCAGTTTCCCCATAGAAAGACATCAAAATTTTCTGAAATTCAATAGTTTCAGTTTCGTCTTGGGAATTTTCCTGACATCATAGAAATCGGTACCCTGGTAAAACCACCGTTTTGGTTTCCATTCGCAGACAGGAATAGCCTACATCGGGAAATTTTCGTGTGTGTGTGTGTGTGTGTGTGTGTGTGTGTGTGTGTGTGTGTGTGTGTGTGTGTGTGTGTGTGTGTGTGTGTGAGTGTGTGTGTGTGTTTGTGAGTGTGTGTGTGTGTGTTGTCTGTGTGAGTGTGTGTCTGTGTGAGTGTGTGTGTCCTCTGTGTGTGTGTGTCCTCTGTGTGTGTGTGTCCTCTGTGTGTGTGTGTCCTCTGTGTGTGTGTGTCCTCTGTGTGTGTGTGTCCTCTGTGTGTGTGTGTGTCCTCTGTGTGTGTGGTCCTTTCTTTGTGTCTCTGTCTGTCTCTCCTGTGTGTGTGTGAGTGTGTGTGTGTGTGTGTGTGTGTGTGTGTGTGTGTGTGAGTGTGTGTGTGTGTGTTTGTCTGTGTGAGTGTGTGTCTGTGTGAGTGTGTGTGTCCTCTGTGTGTATGTGTCCTCTGTGTGTGTGTGTGTGTGAGTGTGTGTGTGTGTGTGTGTGTGTCCTCTGTGTGTGTGTGTCCTCTGTGTGTGTGTGTCCTCTGTGTGTGTGTGTGTGTGAGTGTGTGTGTGTGTGTGTGTGTGTGTGTGTGTGTGTTTGTCTGTGTGAGTGTGTGTGTCCTCTGTGTGTGTGTGTCCTCTGTGTGTGTGTGTCCTCTGTGTGTGTGTGTCCTCTGTGTGTGTGTGTCCTCTGTGTGTGTGTGTCCTCTGTGTGTGTGTGTCCTTTCTTTGTGTCTCTGTCTGTCTCTCCTGTGTGTGTGTGAGTGTGTGTGTGTGTGTGTGTGTGTGTGTGTTGTGTGCGCGCGCGCGCGCACGCGCATGTGTGTTTAGTTTCAGTTTACTCGAGTATGTTTGAAAAATCACAGTGCGCGGTTGATACGTATGCGCTCCCCCACCCCACCCCAATGTGTTAATATCACAAAATGGTTCAAATATAAAACTGACACACGCGGAAAATATCGTTAATTGTTTAATTAACACATTGTTTGTATTTTTGAAGACTATGTATCTATATATTTCCACCATGATGTTTACCTTATCGTAATCAGCATTCCTTTTCATCGGTTTGTATGCTACGGCCAAAATTTGGTCGTTATCATTATCATGTGCCCTGCCACATGGCACTGGCGATCATGGCCCTCCATATGTATCTATCCTGCTTTCAGTGTATCTATCACGAGAACATGCCATCCTATCTTGCCAACCTCCTGCAGGGTTACAAACCTTCTCGAACGCTCCGCTCTTCTGACACCTCACTGTTGACTGTTCCTCGCTTCTCTCTAGACACCTTTGGTAAAAAATCTTTCTCTGTCTTTGGCCCAAATGTATGGAACTCTCTACCACTGTCTCTCAGAAAAACTAAGTGTTTCTCAACCTTCAAACGGCACCTGAAAACCCACCTCTTTCAAACTCATCTAACCTGAAGAGCCTTAGTTTGCAAGTCTGTCATCAGACTAATCTCTCCTGCCTGTATAACAGTATTTTGTATAAGGGCCTATAGAGCAAGGTGTGTGTGTGCGTGCATGTGTGTATGTGTGTGTGTGTGTGTGTGTGTGTGTGTGTGTGTGTGTGTGTGTGTGTGTGTGTGTGTGTGTGTGTGTGTGTGTGCTTGAGTGAGCATGTGTGTGTATCACTGTATGTGTACAGCTGAGGAAGGGATAGGGGAGAAATTGAGTGGGAAAGAGACTGAAATACTTTAAGAAACTTTTTCAAATCTTTGTTTGTATGTAAATTGTGATGTATGATATGCGAATAGTTCATAATTTGTGAGGAATTTTGATTGTCAAGGTATTAATGCTGTAATACTGAAGTTGTAATGTTTTTCCTGTATATGGATTAGAATTTTTCTGTTTTTATCTTCATTCAAAATATTGATTATAATTTTATGTACAACTATTGCATGCATAAACACACACACGCATGCAAACATAGCACACGCACACACACACACACACACACTCTCTCTCTCACACACACACACACATTCTTACAAACACACGCGCACAGCAACGCACACGCACGCACACACACATGTACACACACACGTACGCAAGCACACACACGCAGCAATATATAAACACAGTATGCCTCTTTATTCATATGAAAAATCTGTTAATCTTTCTTCATTACATAAGTCAGTGTTTAAATTTTAATACTCTGTGGTTTCTTATGTATCTTCTTACTTGTATAGCTTTAATGTTTGTTGTTATCTTATTGTGTATGTAATTGTGAACATTTTTTATCACCTTTTGCCTTTCTTGCGAAATGTAAAGCGCTGGTGAGCATGGTTTTATATGGAATATGCGCTATACAAATAAACATTATTATTATTATTATCCCTTGTCGCTGCAAGTAGGCCTACATCTTCCACCCTCTCTGTCCTCAGCCACCCTGCAAGTCTGTCCAATATTTTCTCCATGGGTCTTCCTGGTGTTCTTTTTTTTTGTAGCTTTCCTGTTGTGACCAGCCGCTCTAATTCCCCTTTCCTCATAAAATGACCTATAAATGTTGCTTGTTCTTTATCAATGATCTTCTTGTGTCTGCCTCCATCAAGACTGTCTCGTTTGTTTGTTTTTGCTGTCCATGGAACTCTCAACATTTTTATAAAAAAAAACACATTTCGGCTGCCTCAATCTTGTTCTGGCCTTGCTTGTTGACTGGATGAAATGAAAAGGGGGATACACACTGATTATGAAATTTTGTACCAGAAATCTTCGTTGGTAAATTTTGGTAGCGATGGACAATAGTGATCTTAACCTTTCCACTCCTGCACCCTGTCCACAAGCATCCTGCATTGGCAACCATGCTAGCAACTAAAAAAAATTAACCCTTTGACTTCCTCAGCCTATCCACCACCTTTCTGCAGGAAGCTGATGAGATAGGGTGAGGAAGTCAAAGGGTTCAGTTTTTGCAGGAAGCTGGTCGATAAGTGAGGGAGACAAAGAGTTAACATTTTTGCAGTTGGTGGAAGGGGGACAGAAGCCAAAGGCATAAAACCATGTTGTGACGCTCAAAATCTTGAAATCATGTCTCTGTACTACAGTTTTAAGAGCTGTGCTGAAATAAAGAAATAAATATTTGGTAATTTGAAGAGGTATAGAGTGTGTCTGATCTTTTGCTTCCATTATATGATTTATATGTCATTTAAAATAACTGGCATATGTCTGTCACGTAAGCCTACTTACAGGTTCCAGTGGTTGTGGAAAACATTCATGAAAAATTCAAGGATGCGTCTTTTGATACAAATGTACGAACAAACGTTGTTTGTACTAATATTACCGACCCTCCTTGTTATCAAAGATTGATTAATATGCCAGTGTTTAACAGTTGAAGATAATGAAATACCGCGAATTTATAAACTCTCAGGATATTCTTTTCGCTTCTAAGGCCAAACCGTGGGAAATCAAAACATGTTTAGTTTGCGAGATTATAATTTTCATATAATCGATTCTTCGAATTCCGCAATCTACAACCAATACTCTGCTTGGCAGCCTACTATCTGTTGTTCTAATGTGCACCAGAAATGAGGTCATGCCCATTCGAGTTTATTTTTCGTTCGTGTGTTATTTCTTGTCTCTTGTCTGTCCTTCTGATAAAGTAGTAGGCCTCCCTCGGTCATGGCTGACCATGGACAAAGTACATCCGTTCTAATGTCTAGATGGGCTGTCTGCTTGGTCCAAGCAGCGTCGCCTGTGACTGTAGATACCAATGCGAGAGAGGCAGTCTCTGTCGCAGCGATCGCACGTATATGCTGATAAAATACCAGTATAAATTTATAAAATTTAGACTAGGTAAAACATAGACGTCGAGTTAGGGCCTCATGGGTTTATGTGCAGGCTCAAGGCTTGTGCCATGATCACCATACACGTGGCACATGTGACGTCAGTGCACATGGAATTCATTCCGAGAGCCGAGACGTCATCTTGAGAAACTGAAACTGCAATCATTTACATGCGTTTTTATAGACACTTTGTAAAATTATTATTCTGTGCGTACTTATCAATTTTTTATTGGTAGGATCCAGTACTCGGCCTGCTCGCCAGAACAAATGTGAAGCAGAATTGTCCGTAAAGAGCTATGAAATGATGAACGATTCATTTCCCCTGCTTTAACCCTTTGACTCCCACATCTTGTCCACCAGCACCCTGCGTTGTCAACCATACTACCAAAGCAAAAACTTAACCCTTTGACGCTCTCATCCTATTCATCAGCTTTCTGAAGGAAACTGGTGGATAGTGTAAGGAAGTCAAAAAGTTTTTGCAGTTGGTAGACAGGGTGCGGGAGTCAAAGGGTTAATTAGTGACAGTGACCCCCACCCTCCCTCCTGCGAATGGTAGCCATGTTCTTTGAGAAACACCGTTTATTTTTATGATGGTCTGGTGGTAAGGGTGAAGACAGGAGGCAGAAAGAGCAGAAGAGCGCAGGTGGTAAGGCAGCCTGACAATGAAGACCCAAGGAGCGCAGAGCTGGTGTTTCTCTCTTTATTCCGCCCCAACCGTTCACGACCCAGACCAGACAAGAAAAGGCATACATGGCACTTCTTCTTCTTCTTCTTCAGTGGTATTAACGTCCCAGCGTGATAACGATTAGGGACTGTCGTAAGATGAATCTTGTCATATAGTTAAAGAAGATAACGTAGCGTTGTCTTACACATAGCACTCACACTCATCCGCTTATATACTCGGCATTTGAACCGCAATGACGACACCGCGAGCCCGCAGGCGAATTGACTCTCTGGAACCCCTCAGGGGCCAGATTTGTGTTTCTTCATGTAAGCTCACCGGCAGTCCACATAACAAATAACATATACATAAAACAAATCTACACAGCACACAGATTGTTGTAGTCTACATCATTTTAATTTTGCATAATATTTACTCAGATCGAAACTATGAGTGATTTAAGTCAATGGATAAACCTTGCTGAAAGGTATTTTAGCCGTATTTTTTACATGTTTAATCAATTAACATTAATCCACAAAAAATTATCAAATGAGTAAATGGACGATAACTCGGAAATTTATGTGGACATATTTTAAACAGGTAAATTAACCTTTCTGTGCAGAAATTGATCAGTGAATAGGTAATAGAAAACACAAATGATCTTAATCTGGACACACGCAGTTCGACCACGTTGCCCAGTGCCGGAATCTCTTCTAATACCTTATTACTTGGCAACATTTTATTGCAGCATCAGTTCTATCTACAAAAGGACCAAGAATGTAATTGAAATTGTATGCTTTAAGTCAGATTTTAAACATTAAGAATTCCATTCTACATCCCGACAAAATGGTGGTCATTTTGGCGGTTTGCCGCGCTTTGACTTGGCCCGAACTTGTTTCGATATAAGCTTAATATCTAATAATTAAAGGTGCGGTGTGGTTCACATGAAAGATTAGAATACGAATATTCTAATCGTGGTCTTAAAATTTCCTTAATTCATTTCGTTATTTTACAAATTTCCGATTACCGTCACGGCTCACTGGTCGGAAATTTGAACAGTGCCGAAGGATCGGACAACAAAATTATTGATTTCAGAAAAACGAGGGAAATTTCACCTCAAGGACATTTCTGATTAGAAATACATACTTTTCTGATAAACTAGAATGCACGAATTACTCATTTCTTAGCTTTTAAAAGTTTAAAACACTAGAAATTCCAAATATTTTAAGAATCGCTGAACCAGGGGAGGTAACTGTACTCAAGGTCGTTTGAAGAGAAAACGCGTGTGCTACACGCACGCCTTTGGGTGTGCACGGCTATTTTTATTATGTTGAATCTGAAAACGAAGTTTGGTGTAGATTTGATCATGGACAGCCAATGGATTGTCGGTGATCGTGTTTCATTTATCAATTACTATAAACTGAAACGAAAAAATAAAATTAGATGTTGTAAACTAAAAGAAAAAAAAAAACAATTTAATTTGAAAGAGAACATGGAGTTCATATGTCAACAATGTCTATTTGTGTGTGTATATATTTTTTTTTTTCGTCGCCACATTGTGTGCTTGATGTCCGTTTGTTGTGAGGCAAAAGATGAATAAAAAAAATTATGA
>JAPXFY010000017.1:51959956-51987456 GCA_030674185.1 Monoplex corrugatus
CACATCTGTATCTATGCCCACACACACACACACACACACACACACGCTCACGCATACACACACACACACACACATATCCTACAGCAATGGGCCGCTTTGGCTTTTAATTTCTACTAGGATAAAAACGAGAGGGAAAAAACAAAAAGAAAATCTGAGAAAAAAATTCAGCAGATGAGAACCATGGACATCTGCCAGTAGTAGCCAGTGACAAGACAGCTAAGCTGGTCAGGTTAGCTGCGGTTTTTTGTTGTTTTTTTTGGTTTGGTGTTAAAATCTTTCTACATTGCTGTGCGTTTCGCCGTCTTTCCGGTGGACCGTTTTTTTTTTGTTTTGTTTTCTTTCTTCACTGCTATGTATTTCTTCTATGCAGGGGGCAACTTTCTTTCTGTCATGCAGTTCTCGTACGAACCCCCTTTGTGTATACGGTACAAGATAGGACAGGTTTGTGTTCGTGAGTAAGCTTGTGAAATTTTTTTAAATTTTATTTATTTATTTTTCTATGTGTGTGTGTGTGTGTGTGTGTGTGTGTGTGTGTGTGTGTGTGTGTGTGTGTGTGTGTGTGTGTCTGTGTGTGTGTGTGTGTGTGTGAAAATTCTCGTGCCATGTCGGGCGTGTCTTGTTCTGTGTGGCACATTTCTGTTTTCCTGAACTGTGATGGCTCCTTTCTGTTTCCAAGTCCACTTGCCTTAACCCTTCGACTACCGCACCCTATCCATCAACCGCAAAAACCGAACCCTTTGACTCCCTCACCCTTTCCACCAGCGCCCTGCAGGAAGCTGGTGGACAGGTGCGGGAGTCAAAGGGTTAACCTGAGATTTCGTCATTCCATTGCTGCAGAGAAATAGGTGACTGCTCCTACCCTTCTGGGCATTAGTTTTAACCCTCTGACTCCAGCACCCAGCCCACAGGCAACCTGCATTTCCAAACGTGCTGGCAAAGCAAACACTTAACCCTTGGACTCCCTCACCCTATCCATCAGCTTCCTGCAGGAAGCTGATGGATAGGGTGAGGGAGTCCAAAGGTTAAGGTTTTGCAGTTGGTGGAAAGGGTGCGGGAGTCAAAGGGTTAATATCTGGTTCGAAGGCCACACGTCATCAAAAACAAAGTCCCGGTACCTGGCAGTAAAATATCTTGTATATTGTTGCATCTTATAAAATGGGCTAATCTTTACGTTAAGGTTGGGGCAATATCTATTTGATTTACCTGTTCTTTTATTTGAAGTGATACACATGTCATTTACACGTAACCAAGATCGCCCTAATGATAGACTGATACAATAGTTGTACACAAAATAGGCTAGGTAGGACCTCAGCACCTGGCCAGCTCGTGGGTTTTTTTGTGCAGGCTTAAAGGATTGTGTCACGATCATTCTGGATCTTCTCCATCACATGGCACCTGTGACGTTAGAGGCATAAGTGATTGGTCCTATCCTGCTAGGCATTGGTTCTAATATCTGGTTCGTATCTCCTGCCGTTGATACTGCCACCCTGTGCTACACCATACCACGTGAAGTTCGACCTGAAACATTTCCAAATTATCTTCATTATACACAACCATATCGACAAAGTAATATTGTTTGCACAAACAAGCCTACACAATGGGTTCACATGTACTCAACGCCCCCTTTTCCCGACAGAAATACCGAGCACTATAATAAGAGGATGTACGAAATATACAATTCTAAGACTGAATTTATCCCCCACGGCACCAGCGATGTTAGTCATGGATGAAAGTTAAGAATTCTCGCAATACTGAAAGTGAACAATTCTCTCATTTCTGAAACCGTAAATATCCATGTCCACTTAATGTTCCCAATCCTGAAAACCTGCATCCAAACCTGAAGCAATGAAAACACTGGTCATTGCAATCTGTCGTACATGCTTTTAATAGCAATACAAAATGTGCGCATGTGAAAAACATATGAACAAACAGCTCCAGATGGTAAGTCGCAAACATTGTTTTCATAATTATAATTCACTCTGATCATTTTTCATTATTTCAAAAGTAGTTACCAGTAAACATTATGTACAAAAATGTTCTGATGTCATTAAGTTCTTGAGTGTCACGGTACTACACACTGGGAACAACTTTATCATACAGAAATTAAAGTAAAGGAAGTCCCTCCATACAAATCGAAACCGTACCATTTTAAGTCAATTATACACATCTAAATTTCACTGTACATGTAAGTATGCACTAGTTTACAGTGCGCTTAATCAAATATACCATTCTCCATCGCATGGCACATGTGACGTTAGTGCGTGTGGAATTCATTCTGAGCGCGGAGACGTCATCTTCAGAAACTGAAACTGCAGTTGGGGCCATAAGGGCTTCACGAACCGCTTCCAGTTTTAGAGTACTAACCGCGAAAGCATCCTGAAAAACCTAGAATAATACCCTGGATTAAAGGTTGGAGGGAAAATGATAAACAACAATGGATATGCAGATGACACCAAGCTAATTGTAGAAAAAGAGACCTACAAAACCTTGTGAATATACCAGAAATAGAAAGCAAAGGTAAACGGGTTGGAACTAAACAGCAAGAAGCCTGAAGTCACGGTAATCAGTAAAAAACGTAAAATCCCGTCGTGCAAAATAACAGCAAACGGCAAAACGTTGAGACGGGTTGATAAATTTAAATATCTGGGAATGATCATTTCACCAGACGGCAGATGTACATCAGAAACAGCCAGCAGAATCGGCCAAGCCAAAACAGCATTCAAGAAGATGAAAACCATTCTTACCAACAAATGCCTATCAATTAACATCAGGAAGAGAGTTCTTGAATGTTATACAGAACCGATAATGTTATACGATTGTGAGGCATGGACAGTCAACAAGCAAAGCCAGAACAAGATTGAGGCAGCTGAGATGTGGTTTCTAAGAAGAATGTTGAGAGTCCCATGGACAGCAAAGAAAACGAGACACTCTTGATGGGGGCAGACACAACAAGATCATTGATAAGGAAGACTAGGAAAAGACAGGCAACATTTATAGGACATTTTATAAAAAGACAGGCAACATTTATAGGACATTTCATGAAGAAAGGGGAACTGGAGAACTTGGTCACAACAGGAAAGTTGAAGGGAAAGACAGCACTAGGTAGACCCAGGGAAAAAAATATTGGACGAACTTGCAGAGTGGCTGAAGACAGCGAGGATTAAAGATGTGCTTGCAACAACAAGGGATAGATGCATATGGAGGGCCATGATCGCCAACACCATGTGGCAAGGCACTTGATGATGATGATGAACCACAAACCGCTTCCAATTTCAGAGTACTTACCACGAACCGCTTCTCATTTCAGAGTACTTACCACGAACCGCTTCCAATTTCTGAGTACTTACCACGAACCGCTTCCAATTTCAGAGTACTTACCACGAACCGCTTCCAATTTCTGAGTACTTACCACGAACCGCTTCCAATTTCAGAGTACTTACCACGAACCGCTTCCAATTTCAGAGTAGTGATGTACCAGTTTGCTCCTTCTTCTGACTGGTGACCTGCCGTATCATGGCTTTCTGTGTCAGCTTCCCAGTCCTCCGCCGAGGTGTCCATATAGAGGAAGACCTCGTACATAGACCTAAAATTGTAACACCATTGCCAAGTACAGTAAATACTGGTAGGTTTTCACAGCCCCTAGAGAGGGGAATATGGTTGTCTGTCTGGGTGGCTTTCTCAACATATATGTGAGTGTTCTTCTCCTCTTGTTTCCCCAGATAGTGGTTCCGAAGAGATTTACACAGAACTTAACGATCCTCACCTATCCAGGAAGCATAAGGACATTCCATTTCAAGGACTTTCACCCTTTGATTCCTGCACTCTATCTACGACCTGCAAAAACATAATCATATGATTCCCTCACCCTATCCACCAGCTTCCCGCAGAAAGCTGGTGGATAGGGTGAGGGAATCATATGATTAAGGTGAGGGAATCATTATTTTTGCTGTGTTTGTGCTCGTAAGGTTAAGTTTTTGCTTTTGCTAGCATGGTTGACAATGCAGGATGCTGGTGGACAGGGTGCGGGAGTCAAAGGGTTAAGCCTTTGACTCCCACACCCTATCCAACAATTGCAAAAACTTAACCCTTTGACTCTCTCACCCTATCCACCAGCTCTTTTGTAGAAAGCTGTTGGATAGGGTGAGGGAGTCAGAGGGTTCAGTTTTTCCTTTGCTAGCATGGTTGACAATGCAGAATGCTGGCGGATAGGGTGAGGGAGTCAAAGGGTAAAGTGTTTCCTTTGCTAGCATGGCTGACAATGCAAAATGCTGGTGGACAGGGTAGGGAGTCAAAGGGTTAAGTGTTTCCTTTGCTAGCATGGCTGACAATGCAAGATGCTGGTGGACATGGGAGGGAGACTAAGGGTTAATACTGGTCTCCACATAATTCAATGATCGTCCACTGTTCTGGGAGTACAAAAGACGTTCCGGAAAAATAACGAGAGAGAGAGAGACAGACAGAGACAGAGACAGACAGAGAGAGAGAGAGAGAGAGAGAGAGAGAGATAGGAACAATGCATGCACTACCTCTGTCCATCTAATTTCATCATCATCGAATTACATAAATGATAAATAGCAAAATTCCCTGTACTCTCCCACAAAGCTTTGTGGGAAACAATTCTGACCTAAAAACAACAACAAAAACAAACAACAAAAAACCAGGGCGCTGTGGGAAGATATGTGGGCTGCTCCCCCACCCCCCTCCCCCACCCCCTAAACTATTATATTTCAATTACTACGTTTTCTCTCTTAACCCTTTGACTCCCCCACCCTGTCCATTACCATCCTGCATTGCCAACCATGCTGGCAAAACAAAAACTTAACCCTTTGGGTCCCTCACCCTATCCACCAGCTTCCTGCAGGGAGCTGGTGAATAGGGTGAGGGAGCCAAGGGATCAAGGTTTTGCACTTTGTGGATAACGTGCGGGAGTCAATGGGTTAAAGCTGAAAAATGTTTTACTATCATCATTGTTATTCTTCTTCATCATATCATCAGTCATCATCATTTATTATTATTATCATCATCATTATCATTATTATTATCATCATTAGTAGTATTAGTATTATCATCATTATTAGTATTAGTATTATTATCATCATTATCATTATTACTATTATTACTACTAGTGTCGACTGCTCACAGCCGTATTAGATTATGACCATCTTAAACAAAGCACACACGTCCATACCTATCGATAATCCTGAAAAAGTAGCACATGGGAAAGACAATTACATATGTACATTATTGTAGTCATGCAAATAATCTAACGATATTATTCTGGTACTGGTCATTCCGCCGAATTCATCATCAAGGAGGAAGGGGGGAGAGGGGGGGGGTCGAATAGAACCGACTATAAATACATTTAACCATAACTGACTACAAAAACAAACAATTGGCGTATAGTACATAAATATGCCACCAATTTTTTGGAGCTAAAATGCGGATTTTCTCACGAATCTGTTTAACTATGGATACTTAGCAAAAAAACAAGCAACATGTATAGGACATTTTATGAGGCAAGATAAAATCAGAGCACCTACTCACAACAGGAAAGCTGGAGGGAAAAAGAGCACCAGGTAGACCCCAGGAGAAAATATTGGACGGACTTGTGGAGTGGATGAAGATAGACAGGATGGGAGAAGTACTTGCAGCGACAAAGGATTGTTATTGTTCTTTAAAGCCCAGCCGATTGCGTACAGCCATATCCTGGTTATAACCGTTTCAAAACACATACAAAACTTCAACAGGGAGAAAAGAAAAAGAAAAGTTTGTAGCCTACAAATGTCAATGCATTCGCGCACATAATCTAAGGAGATGCCCCTGGTGTTGACCACTCCAATTCATCGCACAGGGGATTTTAAAAAACACACACCTGAATACAAATTTAACCATAGCTAAGGACACCTAAACATATATAAAAACGGGTCTGAATTACCTAAAATTGCTTCCGCATATCTCACTTCGCTAGAGCCAAAAATGCACTTAATACATGTACCCAATTATCAATCCTAAGAAACAGTAGTAAGACATTATCGAACACATATAAGTGAATGGACCAGCAAGGCAGAAAATGATAGGAAGAAATGACAAAGCAAAGGAACAAGGTAGAAACAAAGACAGTGACAGGAAAGAGGAAATGTCTATCACAGATTTTCCAGAAGGTAGCGACAAAGGATAGATTCACATGAAGGGCCATGATCTCCAACGCCATGCAGCAGGGCACATGATGATGATAACTTTTTTCTCAATTTTTTAAATTCTTTTTTTGACAAAACACAAAGAAATACAATGTTTGCTCAACATTCTTACAATATCACTGAGAAAACTGAACAAGATTTGTGTACAATGGATTGAGCAAAACTCACATACATTCGTCATATTTATTAGTCTGTTATGTTTTTTAAACAATATCAAGTCATTTAATTTATACAGTTTCAGACTGTAATTGTTGTATGTGGTGTTTATTTGTGTTGTTTGTTTCAGATCTATTTGTACTCGCCCTCAGCAAAAAGTCAACGATAAACGAATTAGCAAAGCAAGATTATTCACATGAGACCCAAAGTTCAAAACACACGCAAAACGCCTACATCTTCAACAAAGGTTCTATGCACATGAATTTGCAGCCATTTCAATTATATATATACAGGGGATGCAAAAGTGGTATACAGTCATGAAAAAAGAAAACAAGTACAATACTCATTGCATTTATTATACAAACAATTGCATATACATGTAATAGCAAGCACAGCCTTAATCCCTCAGATACTCAAACTGCTTACCGTCGTATTCACACGCTCCTCTAATCGAGAGCGAAATTAAGCATTATAATAATGATGTGATACTTACTGTATACCTACTTTTGCACCCCCTGTATATGACATAACAAACAGTTCATACAGAAACCATGCATATGACGATGATAAGTTAGCAAATCAAAAAACGTAGCTAACCTGACCAGCGTTGCTGTCCGTCACTGGCCGACACCAATGTATCTGTCCATGTGATCCCAATGACCCCTTCGGCTTACTCGGTGTCGGAGTACATCATTTCTAACGGACAGAACAGTATATAAAGCTTTACAGAAAACCAAAAGGAACAGAGCCATTTAAACAGTACACACAGACACAAGAGAGATATTGCAGGCCCCAGTAGCTCAGTTGGTTTGAGCGTCGGATTCACATGCTAATGGTTGTGGGTTCGAATCCCGGGATGTGCTACATTAAAACTGCCCTTCTCACTGTCCCATCTTATCATTGTTCTGGTGGTGTCAGCACAGGATTAGATCAGCAACCCCCCCCCCCCCCTTTCCACCATTTCCCTAGGATGGTTATCCCCGTTGGCCATATCACGTATGGTGGGTGTCGACGTAAAAACTGACCACATCACTCAATCAGTCAATCAAAAAGGAGACAGGACCAGCACGGTAGAAATTGAGACAGAAAGTAAAGGAACAAGGCAGACACAAAGAGAGTGAGAAAGAGGAATTTCCATATCAGAATTTCCAAAAGGTGCGGAAATGTTTATGTAAATACTCCCACGCATTCATTCTCACGGGGTATGACCTGCATTTATTTTATTAGATAAGATAAGTGAGTGTATAATTAATTTATCAAGAGTTGATTGTCGTCATAATAATGATAGTCATTTCATAACACAATGTCTTAAAATAAGTTACTTTTAAATTCAGCAGCTTTTTCGACACACCAAGTCACTACATGTCAGAATAGTACTTGTCTTGTTATTGTTGGTGGTGTTGTTTAAAGCCCAGCTGACTGCGTTAGAGCGATACCAGGGCCATAACTGCTTCAAAACATACAAAACTTCAACAGGAAAAAAAAAGAAAAGAAAATTAAGTACACACATCAATGCATTTGCGCACATAATCTAAGGAGATGCCCCAGGCGTTAACCACGCCGTTTAATTTATCGCACAGAGGATTTTAAAACAACTGAATACAAATATAAGCATACCTAACGACACCAAAACATATAAAACAGGCATAAATTACCTAAAATTGCTTCCGCATATCTCACCTCCCTAGAGCCAAAAATGCGCTTAATATATGTACCCAATTATCAATCCTAAGAAAAAGTACGTAAGAAATATCGAACACATACAGATGAATGGACCAGCAAGGCAGAAAATGATAGGTAGAAATGACAGAAAGCAAGGCAACAAGGCAGAAACAAAGAGAGTGACAGAAAAGAGGCAAATTCTAGCACAAAATTTCCAGAAGGTGGGGATACTATTTATACTGAAAGAGCCCCCGGCATCCCCACGGGGGAGTAGTACTCATCTGTCTTTCATTTTATTTCTGACATTTTGCAGCAAGTGGATGGGCTTATAAGTCTGCTGGAACCAGGAAAAAACACGAAAGAAGAATATGAACGCGTATTTAATACAACAAAACAAATGGTTGGTTGTATTAAATACGCGTTCATATTCTTCTTTCGTGTTTTTTTCTGGTTTCTGTTCGCTTGACCGCGGGCAGTCACACTTGTTTTGGATTTCATTATAAGTCTGCCGTTATACTTGCAGCATCAGTATTTCACTCCCACCCTGTTTAGTTAACTATAGCTTCTCCTTTCATTTGGGAAGTATTGGACTGATTGTCCCTACAGTTGGAAACAACTTGCACGCTTTCACTCTCATTTGTGTGTGCGCTCGCGCGTGTGTGTGCCTGTGTGTGTGTGTGAGTGTGAGTGTGTGTGTGTGTGTGAGTGTGTGTGTGTATGTGCGTGTGCGTGCGTGCATGCGTATGTGTATGCGCGTGCATGAGTATGTGTGTGTATGTGTGTGTGTGTATGTGTATATATATATATATATATATGTGTGTGTGTGTGTGCGTGTGTGTGCGTGTGTGTGCGCGCATGCGTATGTGTGTGCGTGCATGCGTATGTGTGTGTGTATGTTTATATATATATATATATATATATGTGTGTGTGTGTGTGTGTGTGAGAGAGAGAGAGAGAGGTGGAGGGAGGGGAGGGAGGGAGGTATGAATACGAGTTTCTCGGCTCTTTATGAACAGATCCTTACAAAATTTGAGTCGAAGGTGTCGATCGTTGAAGAGTCACAAAAACGTTTAGAAGGTAGGACACCCAGGTAAAACATCACATGGCGGGAAAAGTGCCTAAAATCAGCACTTTTGCTTCTTTTTTTTTGGGGGGGGGGGGGGGGGTATGTGGACAGCGGTTTTTGTTTTTTTACAGAACATCCGACAGTATTTCAAATCTGTTTCCGTTAGTTTGACAGTCTATCATTGCCCTCAATGCACGTCGAGATTTTTAACACATGGCAGAAGATTTTATTCCAAATTCCCTCTTAACCCTTTAATTCCCACTCTCTGTCCACCAGGATCCTATCTTGTCAACCATGCAAAGCAAACACTTGACCCTTTGACTCCCTCAGGATTGCATAGGGTGCGGGAGTCAAAGGGTTATTTTGTTGTTGCAGTTTTTGGATAGGGTGCAGGAGTCAAATGGTTAAGTTTGGGTGCTGTTGTTGGACAGGGTGCGGGAGTCGAAGGGTAAATAAACTCACTGACTTAGCTTATCTTACACGTGCATAAACTCAGCTTTGCCAGACACCACACTAACTGCTACGTACCGGGTGGTCGAGAAATCGGTGAAAAGACGTCCACCGTAAGGTACCGCTGTCGACCCCACCCCTGTCTCGACACCCGGTTCCGGTTCGTGTGACGCTTACATGTCCTCTTTGGCGAAAATTAATAGGTTACAACAGGAATAAATCTCGGTGCCAACCACAAGGCAGAGGTAAGCGGGGTAGGAAGGTAGGTATTAGTTGTAAAGATATGGTATGTTTATTAAAATGATATTTGGACTAAAATCCCCCGTTTAATAGCACGTCATCATCATCATCAGGTGCCCTGCCGCATGGCGTTGGCGATCATGGACTTCCATCTGTCTCTATCTCTCGTTGCCCCTAGCATCTCCCCCACCCTCCTCGTCCTCAGCCGCTCTGCAAGTCCGTCCAGCATTTTCTCCCTGGGTCTACCTGGTGCTCTCTTTCCCTCCAGCTTTCCCGTTGTGACCAGGTGCTCCAAATCCCCCTTCCTCATAAAATGGCCTATAAATGTTGCCTGTCTTTTCCTAATCTTCCTTATGAGTGATCTACTTGTGTCTGCCTCCATCAAGACTGTCTCGTTTGTTTTCTTTGCTGTCCATGGAACCCTCAACATTCTTCTTAGAAACCACATCTCGGCTAATAGCACGTAACTTAACCATATATCTTACAAGTTTAATCTAACCCTTTCCACCATCATCCTCCATTGCCAACCACGCTAGCAAAGCAAAACAACCCTTCCAGTCCCTCACCCTATCCACATCCGATAGGATGAGGGAATTAAAGGGTTAAGCTTTTGCAGCTGGTGGATAGGGTGCGGGAGTCAAATGGTTTTAAAAAGTGCAGAGTAGCACTCCATGGAAGGTGGGTAATGATACAGATGCCATGCTGGACGTAGACGACGGAGGTGATGCCGTACGATCTATCTTCGCGTGTTCGTGAGAGATCCCCGAATGAGAAGGACATGAATGTTCCGGGGGACCGCCAGTAGGCAGCGTCCAAACATTTCGGATCGAGTGAAGTTGTGATGAAAAGCTGTGGACCAGGCCACGCTCGTAGTTCATGGTGGACCTCCACTGCAGCATTGGTAGAGTCATGGATTCAAGATGTGATATCTTGAGCTCAGTCCCAACCTGCAACATTAAAAACTGGTCTGTTCGCTGCCCATCTTTAATGTTTCCATCGTTCTGGTGGTGTCAGCATAGTGTTTGGTAGGCCCCTTCTCCACTTTCCCCGTTTCAAGACCTTGCCAGCGCATAGGGTGTTGTGATGGCTCAGGATATCTGTCAGATAATTGCTGGCAGATTTGGGTGGAGTGCATATGGAGCTGTCCGAGCGCGGTGAATCCGTCCTGAAATAACTCCAGAAACTGCAATAACTCTAAATTCCATTGCATGGGCGCTGGTCTTGTTAAAGCCAAGCCACTGTCCGTGGGCACAAAATCCTCGCTGATGATGCCCGGGGTCCACTGTAATAGACAGGAGCGTTTACGCAAGCAACGTGGATCAACTGTTTGAAAGCAACTTACTAAAGGGGGGCAACTTCTGGTCGAATACAGCCCCCCTCCCCCTACATACGTGTGTCTGTGACAGACACATGAATCAGTTTCAGTTCCAATTTCTCAAGACTACGTCTTCGTGCTCGGAATGAATTCCATATGCACCAATGTCACACGTGCCATGTGATGTAGAAGATCCAGAATGATCACGGCTCGAGCCTTAAGCCCGCACATAAACCCATGAGCTGGCCAGGTCCTGAGGCCCTACCTAGATATTTCCATAAGCCTGGGGTCGTAGGGAAGTGCGGTGGCAGAGACCTCAATTATTCCCGGGGCCAGCACCACGAGGACATCGCCATTCCCCTCTCCCTCGATTCAAATTCATATTCACATTGTTTTACTAAGACTTCACAAAGGCAAGACGGGGTGGGACCTGGGAAATCAACCTATCTATCCAATGTTTTATACCAAGGCAGCCGGGCAATGCCCTGCTCTTCACGGTTTTCAACTGCCGTGGGATCTTAAGTGTGCGAAACCAGAAGGCACACGGGCCCGACTCGTTTTTCGTCCCCTCCAAAAGACAGACCTTCAGTTCGATTTTCTGGTCAAACGGATGAGAAAAGTCGAGGCCTCTGCTGGGAGCGAACCCTGGAACCTCGAGTTTAGTTATTGGCAGGCGAACGTCTGAACCATTCTGCCACTCTTCGCCCACTCTTCAGTACTCACAACCTGCATACAGGTCATTGGCTGGTGTTTCGGCGAGCAGCTACATACTGGCTATTATCTGACGGTACTGTATGTAGGCAGTGTGGAATAAAAGGCAGTTCGCTCTAAGTTCTACAACGTAGTGCTGTGTGAAACCTGTCTGAAGACAGGGACCATAATGACGATAAATTTCGTGGCCAGTCTCGGAACACATGCGCTCATTGAAGACCTGTTCATTGCTTAAACGGATGTAATAAGTGTCTCTTAATTAAACACTAAATGTATAAGTTAGTCTTTCGTCTTTCGCTCAACGCGTAGAGCTCTATGGATGGGCAGAGGCTGTAAAATAAAAGTACACTTTGGCTGAGAGAATGCAAGGCGTTTTTGATCTAAACACAGTACACTGTGTTGCCTTTGTCATGGTACATAAATGGGAAAGATCGTAACAGAGCAGGGTACTCTGTTACATATAGAACCGATACTGTTGTACGATTGTGAGAAGTGGATAGTCAACAAGCAAAGCCAGAACAAAATTGAGGCAACTGAAATGTGGTTTCTAAGAAGAATGTTTGAGAGTTCCATGGATAGCAAAGAAACTAAACTAGACAGTCGTGAAGGAGGCAGACACACGATCATTAATAAAGAAGACTTGGGAAAAGACAAGCAACATTTATAGGACATTTTTGTAAGGAAAGGGGAGTTAAAACACCTGGTAACAATAGGAAAGTCGGAGAGAAAGAGAACATCAGGTAGACCCAGGGAAAAAATATTGGACGGACTTGCAGAGTGGCTGAAGACGGAGAGGGATGGGAGATGCACTTGCAGCGATAGATTCGTATGGAGGGCCACGATCACCAACGCCATGCGGCAGGGCACATGATGATGATGAGCATGGTTGACGATACAGGATGATGGTGGACAGGGTGCGAGAGTCAGAAGGGTCAACAGATCGGCTGTCTAAATCGACTAAACACACTTACCTTGCATTAGTCACTATCCTCTTATCTCCTCTGTATCTAGTTCATACCGCCGACTAAAGACATCTGCCAAGCAAGAGCAAGGATGATCACAGATCTTGCCACACTCGTAGCAGAACATGGTACGGCAACGGATACATAAAACATTGGTGCAGCCATCGTATTTCTCAATGTAAATCTGGAAATGAAAGAAAACACAGTGATTATTACCACCATCATCATCACCATTTATCACTATTACTAGTGTCATAACCACCATAATCACAATCACAATTATCTTCATCGTCTTACTTTACCTTTCACTTTTTATCTTGTGCCATTCAACGTCGACGGGAGATGCAAGTTTCAGACGTGGGCCAGATGGGTGGCGTTTGCCATGGTTATACTGAGTCTTTCAGTTGTTTATTTCACATCTTCTGTCCATCTTTTCCCAGGACGTCCCTTTCCTTTGGATCCATGCTGTTTCATGTTATAAGCTTTGTATGCTAGCTCTCCGCTTGGAAGCATCATGAGGTGACCGAACCGTTTCAGCCTCTTGTGTTTCGTTTCTATATATTCTAGACATGGCACAGTCCCCATGGTGTCTCTAATGACTTCATTTCTGATCTTGTCTCGACGTGTGACATTTACTGTCTTTTTGAGACACCTTATCTCGCAAGCTTTTATTTTGATTTTTTTTTGGGGGGGGGGGGGGGTGTCCTTGTTATGAGTCCATGTCTGCCACTAAACAACTGGTATAAAATATAGCTCATTACCATTAGCTGACGCTTTGCATCCATAGCTAAGCATGGATGTGGCATCAGAGAGGCCAGCTGATGAGTCACTGCATTTGTTTTCTGGATTCTTGTTTCAATTTCACTATCCATGCTGTAATTCTGTGTAAAGATGCTTCCTAAATTTTGTTGCTGACGTGTTAATTCCTGCTTGCCTGGGCTTCTGCTGCTCACCTTCATAACCTCTGTTTTGCACATACTTATTTTCATGCCATAATCTTCACAGCTTGCATTCACGTTACTGAGGTGTTCCTGTAACTCTTCTACATCTTCATGATAAGAAGATCTGAAATGAAGATGAATGAAGATCATCATCATCATCATCATCATCATCATCAATAAGCATACATACAAAAAGAGGATTTTTAAAGTAAATTCCCGTTTAGCCAGCGGTAGTATTCTTACCATATCAAACTAATGCACACTGGCACACAACACACTATTTTTGGCCAGAAAATAACCAGATTTCACCAAGAATTCGGTCATAAGATGCCTCCCCGCCTGACAGCCCAGGTTGAACGAGAACGAGTATATCCATCTTTTTCACTGCTTTGGTTTTCAGACCAGGAGGAGATTTCGACAGGGGCAATGGGGTGGGCCCAGGCGTTGGATATGCTAAGTGTACCAGTAGAAATGGAAGATTAAATTAAAAAGTTCCTCTTTCAGCGTCACACACTCTACCATATCCAACTAAAGCAAAATTTAACCCTTCGACTCCCGCACCCTATCCACCAACTGCAAAACTTAACCCTTTGATTCCGTCACCCTATCCACCAGCTTCCTGCAGGATTAAGTTTTTGCTTTCTAGCATGGTTGACGATGCAGGATGCTGGTAGATAGGGTGCGGGAGTCAAAGGGTTAAAGAGATAGGGTGCGGGAGTAAAGGGTTAAAGAGATAGGGTGCGGGAGTCAAAGGGTTAATGAGATAGATGCAGGAGCCAAAGGGTTAAAAACTGAAAGGCGGGAAAGATCTCCCGCTCCGGTCTGCCCGCTGCCTGGAGACCTGAACATTATCATCATCATCAGATGCCCTGCCGCATGGCGTTGGCGATCATGGACTTCCATCTGTCTCTATCTCTTGTTGCCTCAAGCATCTCCTCCACCCTCCTTGTCTTCAGCCACTCTGCAAGTCCGTCCAGTATTATCTCCCTGGGTCTACCTGGTGCTCTCTTTCCCTCCAGCTTTCCCGTTGTGACCAGGTGCTCCAAATCCCCCTTTCCTCATAAAATGGCCTATAAATGTTGCCTGTGTTTTCCTAATCTTCCTCATGAATGATCTACCTGTGTCTGCCTCCATCAAGACTGTCTCGTTTGTTTTCTTAGAAACCACATCTCAGCTGCCTCAATCTTGTTCTGGCTTTGTTTGTTGACTGTCCACGTCCCACAATCGTACAACAGTATTGGTTCTATATAACATTCAAGAACTCTCTTCCTGATGTTAGTTAATAGGCATTTGTTGGTAAGAATGCTTGTCATCTTCTTGAATGCTGTTTTGGCTTTCTGGCTATTTCTGATGTGCATCTGCCGTCTGATGAAATGAACATGGTCAATGTAAAATGAAGGATCTATGTGAGACGGACTGTCAGACGTGGTGAATCAGTTTCAGTCTCAGTTTATCAAGATGACGTCTCCGCGTTCAAAACGAATTTCATATGCACTAACGTCACAGGTGCCACGTGTATGGTGACTATGACGCATGCCTTAAAGCCTACACATAAACCCATGAGCTGGCCAGGTCTTGAGGCCCTACCTAGCCTATGTTTTACCTAGTGTGTATTTATTCTTATACTGGTACTTTATTGGCCTACTACTGGAATAATCTTGGTTACATGTGAATGACATGTGTATGTGTGTATCTTACCTTCAAAAAAAAGGAACACATGTATGAAGTAAATAAATAAAGGTCTGAATCACAACACAACTAGTTATTCTGTGTGAACTCGACTCTCATGACAGATCCCCCTCCCCTAGTCAATGCCCAAATGCTCAGCCATTTATCAAATAGATGAAACCAATATTTTCTTAATCATATATAGGTTAAGTAAGTAAGTGAGTAAGTAAGTAAGTAAGTAGGTAAGCAAGCAAGCAGGCAAGTAAGCAAGCAAGCGAGTAAGTGACTAAGAAGTAGGTAGGTAGGTGAATAAATAAATGCAAAATAAACAAATGGTTGTCGACACAGGCTGACTGGACCATCAACAAACTGAAGACAGACAAGAAAGGCTGACAGACAAACAAGACAAATAGACAGGCAGGCAGAAAGACACACTGACAGTCAGGTAGACAGACAAGACCAACAAGACAGGCAGACAAACAAGACAGGCAGACAGACAGGCAGGCAGACAAAACAAGGCAGACAGACAAGACAGGCTGACAGATGAACAAGACAGATAGGCAGACAGACAGGACAAGACAATACAGGCAGACAGACAGATAGACAGGACAGGTAGGCAGGCAGATAGACAGGCAGGCAGGCAGAAAGAAACACAAGACAGACAGACAGGCAGGCAGGCAGACAGACAGGCAGGCAGGCAGACAGACAGATAGGCAGGCAGACGGGACAGGCAGACAGACAGACAAGACAGTATAACTTACGGCACAACCAGGACATTGCCTGGCTCTGAAACGTGCCTCCATCGACTCTTCCAGCGCCCACTGATGGAGCTCCTCGTCTTCACGGATGACGTCACGACACGTGGCGTTCATGTGCCACGGCGCATGACACAAGAAGCACCACTGAACGCGGCACTCCGCGCAAGAGATCTTATGCCCGACTCCCTTCGCCTCTTCCACGATATTTGAATGTATCCTTTCTTCTTTGCCACACCCAGGGCACGTTTTCGCGGTGGGGTCTCGCACACTGTCGACGTAATATTGTCGAAATCTTCTTCTCAGTCGATTTCCTAGTATGGACTCGATTTCAGATTGACTGAGATACACTTTGCAGTCGGTTCCCGGACAAGGAATATTGATTCGGGCTTCTAAGACGGGGATACGCACGTGGTTCGTTAGACACGGTATACACAGCTGGACTAGGCAACACGGTCTTCGTTTGACAAGCCTTACATCATCCAAACACAACGTCACATTTTCCTTCATTGATCATAAAAAATACATGGTCAGTAGATATGCCTGCACCTCCATCTAATTCTGGTTCATCTTGTTCCGATAAAGGCGATGCGTCATTCCGAAAGGGACCCATTCTCAGTCTCGAAGGACGATTCTGAAAACGAACAGAAGAAAAATCGTAAACGTTTCGGCGTTCCCATGTTCAGACTTCTGCCAGTTTTGTAATAAAAGAAAATGACGTGACAAGTCATCTTGTTTTGACAAATGAAACAAATTCTTACAAAAATTGTAAAATGAATAACATGACATGTGAACTTCCGGTCGGCCTCCGATGTCGGTAGGCCAGCTATTCGTGCGCTCGCTGTGTTTAAGTATTTATATTGTGTCAAGTGACCACCGTTTCATCCCATCGTCTGAGAGTGCTTGATGTGACGTGCCCATCGTAAAATTTAATACGTTAGTGATCGCCAGTGTTTTTCAAGCATTGTGAACACGAAAACAAATTCGACAGTGGTGATAAAGGCAGGCAAAAATGTCATCATCTATTGATTAACCCTTTGACTCCAGCACCCTGTTCGCCAGCATCCTGCACTGTCACGCATGCTCATCATCATCATCAAGTGCCTTGCCACATGACGTTGGTGATCATGGCCTTCCATCTGTTTCTATCCCTTGTTGCTGCAAGCACCTCTTCTACCCTCTGTCTTCAGCCACTCTGCAAGTCCGTCCAATATGTTCTCCCTGGGCCTACCCGGTGCTCTCTTTCCCTCCAGCTTTCCTGTTGTGACCATGTGCTCAAATTCCCCTTTCCTCATAAAATGGCCTATAAATGTTGTCTGTCTTTTCCTAAGCTTCGTTTATCAATGATCTTCTTATGTCTGCCTCCATCAAGACTGTCTCGTTTGTTTTCTTTGCTGTCCATGCTAGCAAAGCAAAAATTTAACCTTTTGATTCCATCACCATATCCACCATCTTCCTGCAGGAAACTGGTGGATAGGATGAGGGAGTCAAAAGGTTAAGTTTTTCTGCTGGTGGATAGGTGCAGGAGTCAAAAGGTTAACAACAAAAGCAAGTTCTAACTTTTATCAATAAATAAAAAAAATTCTAATAAACATGTAAAGCATAACTTTTTGAAAAATTCTGATATGTTTTAAAAACAACAAGAAAATAATCAAAGCACTGAGGAAAACACAGATGAAATAAAACGGGGATGAAAATTTCAAAACAATACTGAATATAACACAGCCTTGGAACAAAACGTTCTTGTGTAATCGTTGTACATATAGAACCACAAGTACGGGTCGTTTAGCAATGAAACATTTCTATAAAAGCTGAAAGATACAAACGTAAACTCAAATATGTGTACTCCTACTCAGAATCGGACATTTTTTCACTTAAATCACCTTGCTATGTATAAACTGAAAAGGTAGGCAGCTGAAGCTTTGTCCAATCCTCGAGATAGGCCTTGAGGCGGATACCCCTCCCTCGAACGTGCATGCACAGCTCCTTCGACAATTGGCTTCTACTCGCCTCCTCCAGGGAACAGTGTGCACAACAAGCTTTCCAGGTCCTGCAACTCTGTCACGATCTGGGCTTTGTTTACAACAAGGAGAAGTCGGACCTCACTCCTTCGAAACAGTTCCAGTTCCTGGGCATATCCTCCGACACATCCAAGTGGGTGGTGGCCCCGACTCCCGAGCGCTTACTGCGCCTTCAGGGCCTCTTAGCTCAACTGCTCTCTCAGTCTCACGCCCCGGCCAGAAAGCTGGCCTCCCTACTGGGTCTTATGGAGCCGCTGGCACCCCTGGTGCCACTGGGTCGACTCCTCAAGCGGCAATTCCAACGCGGATTCCGGAAGCGTTGGTCACAGTCTCTGCAGCCGTGGGACCTTCCGGTCCCCCTGGGTCCTTGGTTCCAATCATCAGTGACCAAATGGCGCTCCCAGTCCTGGCTAGCCCAGGGAGTCCATATCACACCGCCCCCTCCTCAGGAGGACTTGTTCACGGACGCGTCCACCTCCGGGTGGGGGGCCCATGTGGGCCCGCTGACCGCGGCGGGTCAGTGGTCACACGAACTCATGTCCCGCCACATCAACATGCTGGAACTGGAGGCAGTTTTTCAGGCCCTCAGGGAGTTTCTCC
This sequence comes from Monoplex corrugatus, assembly GCA_030674185.1. Lineage (NCBI taxonomy): Eukaryota > Metazoa > Mollusca > Gastropoda > Littorinimorpha > Ranellidae > Monoplex > Monoplex corrugatus. Next base: position 51,978,701 of record JAPXFY010000017.1, read on the forward strand.
CCTTTGTGAAGGGAAAACATGTTCGTGTCAACACGGACAACACCACAGTAGCTTGTTACGTCAACAAGCAAGGGGGCGCCCGCTCCCACTCCCCGTCTCGGAGAGCGGAACAGTTTTCCTCTGGTGTGAGGAACATTCTATTCGGCTCTCAGCAAAGCATGTCCCGGGAAAGGTCAACGGTCATTTCATCAGACGGCAGATGCACATCGGAAATAGCTGGCAGAATCGGCCAAGCCAAAACAGCATTCAAGAAGATGACAAGCATTCTTACCAACAAATGCCTATCAATTAACATCAGGAAGAGAGTCCTTGAATGTTATAGAGAACCAATACTGTTGTACGGATGCGAGGCGTGGACAGTCAGCAAGCAAAGCCAGAACAAGATAGAGGCAGCCGAGATGTGGTTTCTAAGAAGAATGTTGAGAGTTCCAAGGACAGCAAAGAAAACAAACGAGACAGTCTTGATGGAGGCAGACACAAGTAGATCACTCATAAGGAAGATTAGGAAAAGACAGGCAACATTTATAGGCCATTTTATGAGGAAGGGGGATTTGGAGCACCTGGTCACAACGGGAAAGCTGGAGGGAAAGAGCACCAGGTAGACCCAGGAAGAGAATGCTGGACGGACTTGCAGAGTGGCTGGGGATGAGGAGGGTGGGGGAGATGCTAGGGGCAACGAGAGATAGAGATGGTTGGAAGTCCATGGTCACCAACGCCATGCGGCAGGGTACCTGATGATGATGATGATGACTATGTATATCTTTTCCTTTTTTTTTTTCGAAGATACACGTGTCATTTACACGTAACCAAGATTGTTCCAATGACAGGCTGATATAATTCTCAGGACCTGACCAACTCAGTGGTTTATGTGCAGGCTTAAGGCTTGTGCCATGATCACCATAATACATGGCACCTGTGACGTTAGTGCATATGGAATTCGCTCCGAGCGTGGAGAAGTCGTCTTGAGAAACTGAAACTGAAACAATTAATAAACGGGCATTAAGTATCGCAATTCGTAGAAAAATGCAATTTCCTCTCTTGACAAAAAGACGGAGTTAAACACCCCTGTGATAAAAATCAGCTTTTAACACAATCAGAACACCCTACTTTGTACACAAGCAGTGGCAATCGCTCGTGTGTATATGATTCATTTTGATGACATATAGGAAGAAACAAAAAAGGCATCTTTTCGTTGGAATTACATTTAAAACAATGCCAAACTATCAGCACTGACAAGGAATTCGCCCACGATGCAGTCCTTACTACAAGATGCTCATTAAAACCAATGAAATAAAACTGCTTATACGTACACACTTACTTACCCCCGTGGAGATGACGGGGGGGGGGGGGGGGGGGGCTCTTTCAGTATTAATAGTATCCTCCAAGTTCTGGAAATTCATTGCTAGAAATTTTTTCTTCTTTTTCTGTCACTCTCTTTGTTTCTTTCTTCCTCCTTTGCTTCCTGTCATTTTTTCCGATCAATTTCTGCTTTGTGATCCATTCACCTGTATGTGTTTGATAAAGTCTCACGTACTTTCTCTTATACAGATAACTGGGTACATGCACTAAGTGCAGTTTTGGCTCAAGAGAAATGACATTATGCGGAAGCAATTGCAGGTAATTTAAGCCTGTTTTAATATATGCTTTAGTGTTCTTAGTTATCTTTAAATATGTATTCAGGTATGTTTTTTAAATCCCCTGTGCGATAAATTGGACGGAATAGTCAACGCCAGGGGCTTCTCCAATTCGATTATGTGCACGAATGCATTGATATATGTACTTACTTTTAATAATAATAATTAATTATAATTACAATGTTTATATAGCGCAAAATCTTGATAAAATCAAATCTAAGCGCTGAAACAGACACACACGCACGCACGCACACACGCGCGCGCACCACACACACACACACACACACACGCATGGCTATAAATGGGGAGAAAGAATAAAAGCAATGGAAAATTATAGAGAACATATTATATACAATTATATATTACAATGTGATTCCCCTCCGAGTGGAGACAGGCTGCAGAGGGGGTTGAGTGAGGTCAGGATTTTACGTAGAGGAGAAAAGGTGAGTTTTGAGAGCGGACTTGAAGGAGACAAAAGTAGGTTGCTGACGGACTGAGAGAGGAAGTTTGTTCCAGGAGAGTGGACCAGAAACAGAAGGCTCGTGGACCATAGGTATTGAGCTCAGTGCGTGGAAAGCGAAAAGTCAGAGGAACGGAGGCAGAGCGCAGGGTACGTGAGGGAACATAGATCTCAAGTAGGCTTGACTGGTAATCGGGGGCTATGTTATTGAGGCTTTTGTAGCACATGGTGTCTAGTTTGTACTGTATGTGCTTTGATACAGGGAGCCTGTGAAGTTGTGCCAGGAGAGGAGATATGTGGTCAGCTTTTTTCTTTTTGAGTACAAGGCGTGCAGCATTGTTTTGAATGCGCTGTAGGATGTGAATTGGTGGAGGCAGGAAGACCAGACAGGAGTGAATTGCAATAGTCAATGCGAGACATTATGAAGGAGAGAACGAGTTTTGCAGTTGTTTCCACAGAGAGATACTTCCTAATCAGGCTTATACGATGGAGGTGATAGTAGCAAGATCTGGCAGTTTGAGAAACAAAGTTGTTCATGGAGAGGGTAGAGTCAAGGCAGACACCAAGGTTTTTAGCTGAATCAGAAATTGGGACTGATGTGTTACATAATGGGAGAGAAAGAGGAGGCAGCTGAGAAAGTTTCTGACGGGTGCCAATGAGGATAGCTTCTGTCTTGTCGTCGTTACGCTGAAGTTTAATGTATGTCATCCAGTTCTTAATGTCCGAATAACACTCAGTGGTGCGAGTCAAGAGGCGCTGTATATTGTCAGGTGAGTCACTGTCTTGAAGTTGGGTGTCATCAGCATAGAAGTGGTGTTTTATGGAGTGAGAGTTGATGATGGTGGACAGGGGGGAGGTGTAAAGAGTGAAAAGAACAAGGCCAAGGACAGATCCTTGTGGAACACCACAGGTCAGGTATGCAGGTTGAGAGTAAGTGCCATTGATGAGAACAGTTTGTTTTCCGTTTGATAGATATGAAGTGAACCAGGAGAGAGAACTTTTCTTTTCTTTGTTTATCCCTTGTTGAAGTAGTATGTTTTAAAATGGGTTCTAGCCCTGATATGGCTCTGCGGACTCGTCTGGGCTTTAAACAAAAATAGCAATAACAATCACAACACACATTTACTCATTCAGTATGACCGCTACAAGATGCTCATTAAAACCAGTGAAATGAAATCACATGTAGGTCTACATACATACTCTGTTACTGTTACAGCAAATTTTGTTCAAGCCCAGCCGACTGCGTAGAGCCATATCAGGGCTAAAACCTGTTTCAAAACATACACAATACTTCAACTGGAAAAAAAGAGAAGAAAATTAAGTATGCATATCAATGCATTCGCGCACGCAATCCAAGGAGATGCCCATGGCGTTGACCACTCCATCCATATTATCACAAATTATCAGCATGTGTGTCAGCTGACAGAACTCAAAGGGACAAAGTTATGTGAAAAACATCCACAGCATTTCGAAAATCTGTACAAAACCATCATAGGAACCAGAAGAACAAGCAAACCAAAGCAAGCGCGCACTCAACACAAGACAAGACAAGCGCAAATTTTCGGCCAACTGGCCTTTGTCAAGCGCGAATGCACGGTCACAAACAGATCACAAACAACACCAAACAACGGATAATAAAAAGGACTAAAAACTTCCCTGCCGCCTCGTCCAGTGGATAAAAAGGGACAAGTTTTTAGTCCTCTTTGGCACAAAGCAATGAACAGTATCAACCTTAAAAGTCTCACGTGGATCCACTGCCCTGCTCACGCTGGTGTTAAAGGAAATGAACGGGCCGATAAATTTGCAGGCAATATCACTACAACAAAAATATTCCATTTGGGAATGTCTGAGGTCCTTAGACACTTTAAATCGTACCTTCGCGAACAAAATGTGAGTCATCATACCATTGAACGTCTTACCCAAAAGGAATAGATAGAGGAAGGGATCAGAAATCCACTATGAAAGGAAAAACAAGAGCTATCATTAATCAGACCAACACTGGTATCATCTCAAAAGTAACACAGCACTGACTCATATATCGTGGAATGGAAAGTACTTGGGCTTTTCCTGGAGCAGAAATAAAAGAAAAATGAAGAAAAGGAAAACGAAAAGACAATTGGAGAACAAGCAAGTTTGCTAAACCGTCTGTGTGTGTGTTTGTGGGCTATTTGTTGATTGTTGTCCAGATATGCTTGTAAGTTTGCCGTGATTTTAATTTATTTTACATGCGAGTTTCCTCTTTGCTGTCGTTGTTGTTGTTTGTGGTGGTGGTGGTTGCTGTTGTTGTTGCTGTTGCTGCTGTGTTGTTGTCGGCCATCATGTTGTGTGGATATGGGTGTATATAGGCCTACATATATCTTAAACACACACACACATATATATATACATATATATATATACATAATCATATACACATATAGATATATATACACACACACATATGTATATATACACATATAGATATATGTATATATATGTATATATACGTACGTGTGTATGTCTGTGTGCGGGCATGTGGGTACATGCGTATATTTACTGCAATTTGTTATTTTCATTTCTTCTACATACTCCTTTATTTGTATAAAGTGATTTATTTACTTATTTACGTACCATATACGTACATACTTACTTACCTATCTAATTCTCTTTACTTTCTCGGAAGTGAACGACAGACTGGCAGGCTATGATTAAGAAAAATATTATCTTCACTAGTTGATTGCTGTGGCTTTGAGCACTGACTGGGTTGGCGGGGGGGGGGGAGCAGGGGGCAGGGGGGGGGGGGGGTTCTGTCACGTGAGACGAGTTTATACAGAGAAGCTAATTGTCTTGTGATTCAGATCTTCAATTATTTATTTACTTTATACATATGATCTTCATTTTTTTCAAGATAAGATAACCAGATACACGTCATTTACATGTAGCCAAGACTATTCCAGTGCTAGGCTGATAAATACCAGTAAACTATAGACTATGTAAAACAGTCTAGGTAGGGCCTCAGGACCTGTCCAGCTCATGGGTTAAAGTACAGGTTTAAGACTCGTGCCATGATCACCACACACATGGCACCTGTGACGTTAGTGCATATGAAATTCATTCCGAGTGTGGAGAAGTCGTCTTGAGAAACTGAAACTGAAATAAAGGGGACTTAAATAACAAACCTGAATATAAACCAACGATACCAAAGCATACAAAAACAGGCCTGAATTACCTAAAACTGCTTCTACGTATCACATTTCCCAAGAGCCAAAAATGCACTTTATACAAAGTATATACCCTATCAATCTTGAGAGAAAGTACGTAAGACTTCATGGAACACAAACTCTACATGTGGATGGACCAGCAAGGTAGGAAATGGTAGGAAGAGACGACAGAAAGCGAAGGAACACTCATTCATTTTGACCGCTACAAGATGCTCATTAACCCTTTTGACTCCCGCACCCTGTCCAGTAGCATCCTGCAATGCCAACCATGCTAACAGGAAGCTGGTAGATAGGATGAGGGAATCAAAGGGTTAAGTTTTTGCTGTGGTGGATAGGGTGCGAGAGTTGCAGGGTTAAAACCAATAAAAAAAATTACGTACGTATACACAACATACTCCTTCAGTTTGACCGCTACAAGATGCTCATTAAAACTGTTGGTATTGTGATCTAACAATAATGCTGATTGGATGTTTTACTTTAGTTCAGAGTTGAAGGTCGTTTTGATCAATAAAAAGGGAGATCACTTTGGTTTCCTAACGGTTCGTGAATCCCAGCGTTTTGTCGTCTGCTGTTGATGTGAGCGGTATGAATTTGTTTCCTCCATCATGAGTAGAGGTATCAGCTCAACAAAAACCAACGGAAAAAAAATGACCTATAGTATACACACATATTCATTCCTTTTGACAACAGAACAATTTAAAACAACACAAAACCATCAGCACTTACCATCATCTCGCCCGCGGCATAGTTCTCGTCTGAGTATTCAGCCATTGCTAAAAAAAAAAACGTCCCTTGTTTCTCACACAGGGGAGGAGGACGATAACGGTTGGCGATGCAACAAGTTTTTTTTAAAAATTAAAACCGTATTAAAGTGTCGTCGTACTATGGCAGTATTACAACAGGTTGTGACAAATCAAAGTTTCAAAAAGAACACTTGCTGTGATGACAAGACAGCTCGCGATCTTTATGGCAACACAGGAAATTGGCTGTTCAACTTGTGTGACGAAGTTCAAACTGCATGACAAACACGGCAGAGCTAGCAATGTGATTGGCTGCCTGATACGGGTGCACGTGATACACGAACACGTCATTCCGAGTGTTGCCTACCCAGTTACGTGGTATGTAAATGAAACGGGGTGACAGGACTTTCTATTGCGTTGCGGTCAGCAAGGATGACTGCACTAGCCAGAAAAAGCCCCATGTGAAATCTGACCCGGCAGAAAGTTGAGAGTGTGTATGGTATTGTATCGTATTGTATTGTGTCGTATCGTGTCGTGTCGTGTCGAGTCGTGCTGTTGTGTTGTATCGTGTTGTGTTGTATTGTATTTGCAGCGACGGGGGATATATTCGTATGGAGGGCCATGATGGCCAACGCCATGAGGCAGGGCACAAGATGATGTATTGTGTTACTTCGTATTGTATCGTGGCGTTGCGTTGTATTTTTTGTCGCAACGCCACAATGCAGTGCCACCCATCTTTTTTTTTAAATATGCGTGCCCCCCCCCCCCATGTTTGTGGTGTGTGTGTAGTGTGTGTGTGTGTGTGTGTGTGTGTGTGGTGTGTGTGTGTGTGTGTGTGTGATCTGTATCTGAAAGCAATACTGTTTACTCATCTGTTCTTCCTTTCAGGTTCCATAACGTGATGAAGAAAAGATTTGTCTAGAGTGTTGGGGGTACACCTTCATTACAACTTGTTTGTGTCTTAACCCTTTCACTCCCGCACCCTATCCACCAGCTGCCAAAAAGTTCTTCATCAGACTTGTCACTCCCTCATCCTAACCACCAGCTTCCTGGTGGAAAAGGTGAGGGAATGAAAGGGTTAAGTTTTCGCTATGCTATCATGGCTGACAATGCGGGATGCTAGCGGACAGAGTGGAGGACTCAAAGGGTTAATGAAAACCTTTAACACGACATGAACAGAAAGCAGAAGCATCACGTTCTTTGTGTCAACATCACTGGTAATCATGGTTTGCAAGGGAGGTTACTCTCGGATACTAGCGTCTGTATTCTTCCCCCTTCTATCCAACACTACGCTATAACCTAACTTGTTTCAGTCAGAGGTTGTTAACCCTTTGACTCCCGCACCTGTCCACCAGCAACCTTCATTGTCGACCATGCCAGCCTTTTGATTCTCTCACCAGCTTCCTGCAGGAAGATGGTAGATATAGGGTGAGGGAATCAAAGGGTTAAGTTTTTGCAGTTGGTGGATAGGCTGCAGGATCAAAGGGTTAAAGAATCAGATATAGAACCTATACACTAAATAGGCAAAACCCCCAAGAACTTGCGATATACACAGAGTTCGTGTGTAACTTACGGCTTTTGCCTGATCATTTAAGATTTTATGCATCATAATGGCATCCATGGCGTAAGCGCATATGGAATTTCTTCAGAACACGGAGATGCCATATTTGTAAATCTGAAACTGAAACTCCCAGTGTCTGAATATGTACATGATTTCACACGTGCGCATGCCTACACACACACACACACACATACACACACACACACACACTGGAAACATTAAAGGGTGGGCAGCGAACAGGCCAGTTTTTAATGTTGCGGGCTGGGATTTAACTCAAGATATTAAACTCAAGATGTTAGGCAACAAATCAGACTTTTCAGCCCGGTACTTCGGCCTGTGTAGCCTTCCTCAGGGGACTGTTTATTCAGGAATGAACACAAGAAATCACAAACTTTTTGGAACGAAAACTGTTCAAAGAGTAATGCAATCTGTTTCTAACCACACGAGATATTTGTCCCAACCCTCCCTCTCCCACCCCAATCTTAACATTGAATACCAACTCTTCATCCCTCCACCACAACATCCACTGGAGTAATTTCTAACATGTGCCTCCCTCTTTAACTTGCACACACACACATACACACACACGCGCACACACATGCACACACACATACACACACATAACGCACAGACACACACATACACACACATACACACACAGACACACACACACACATACACACACATACACACACACACACTACACATACACACAAAATACACCACAAAACAGAATACACACACATATACCCCACATACACACAACACATACAAATACACACATACACACACAAACACACACACAATATACACACATACACACAAACACACACACAATACACATATACACACACACACAAAACACACACACACACACACACACACACACACACTCATTCTCGCAAACATGTTACCCACTGAACACACCAACACACAAACAACTCTGAATATCACCCACACATTTCCCTCATCCTGAACAACCTTTCCCACTTCTGCCACCCTTTTCACCACGTCAACAACACTTCCTGGTCAGCCCCGACATGGAGTAAATAAGAACACATGTGCATGTTAAACACCAAAGACATACACTCTCTTTGGTCCCCTTTAATATGTCCTCCACTTCAAATCAAATACATCCCATCAAATTCGACGAAAAACATT
>JAPXFY010000017.1:51989956-52029956 GCA_030674185.1 Monoplex corrugatus
TGTGTGTGTAAGTGTGAAATCCTCACAATACTAAACCTTTAATGTTTTGTGTCTCAGGGGTGATTCAGGCCACACGTAACCGGACAGCCCAAGGGAGACCACCTCCAGTTATGACGACCGAGGAAGAAGCTGGTAATTAAGCCATTACCAAACCGGAGGCCTGAAAACACGCCACAGTCGTAACAGAAGTTTGTGGAGCAGCGACCGCACGTCATATTGTTACAGCCGCCTGTGCGCTGGGTGTAAGTCTGTGATCAGACGGTGAAAGTGTTAATAAGAGGATGTCATAGATTATATATATATTACTATTTTTGTTGTTGTTATTATTTGTTATTATTATTATTATTATTATCATTATTATTATTATTGTTATTGTTATTATGATTATGATTATATTATTATTGTTGTTGTTACTATTATTATTATCATCATCATCATCATCATTATTGTTATTATTATTATCATCATCATCATTATCACTATTATTATTATTATTATTATCATTATTATTTTTGTTGTCGTTGTTGTTATCATCATTATTATTATTGTTATTATCATTATTATCGTTGTTATTATTACAAATGGACTTATATGGCAAACTGGTATAATACTGGTCAATTTTCAATTTTATCTGTATATTTCTCAGATAAATAGATTAATATGTCAAACTGCAATAATATCGGAGAATTTTTAATCTTATTTGTATATGACTCGGATAAATGCATTTATATGGCAAACTATCGTTATATCGGTGTTTGTCTCAGATAGATTTATACGGCAAACTTGTATGATATCGGTGAATTTTGAATCTTACTTGTATATGTCTCAGATAAATGGATTTATATGGCAAACTGTTTCAATATCGGTGAATTTTGAATCTCATTTCAATATATCTGGGATAAATGGATTTATACGGGAAAGTGGTATAACATCTGTGGATTTTGAATCTTATTTCTATGTGTCTCGTATAAATGGACTTGTATGGTAACCTGGTGTAATACCAGTGAATTTTGCATCTTATTTGTATGTGTCTTGGATAAATGGATTTATGTGGGAAACTGGTATAGCATCGGTGAATTTTCAGTCATATTTGTGTATGTCTCGATAAATGGGTTTATACGGCAAATTGGTATAATATCGGTGAATTCTGAATTTGTGTGTGTGTGTATGTCTCGGATAAATGGACTTATACGGCAAACTGGTATAATGGTGGTGAATTTTGAATCTTGCTTATGTCTGGGATAAATGGACTTATACGGCAAACTGGTATAATGTTGGTGAATTTTGAATCTTACTTGTGTATGTCTCAGATAAATGGGTTTATACGGCAAACTGGTATAATATCAGTGAATTTTGAATCTTATTCGTGTATGTCTTGGACACATGGGTTTATATGGCTAACTGGTATAATATCAAAGAATTTTTAATTTTCTTTGCGTATGTCTTGGATAAATGGGTTTATATTTATATGGCAAACTGGTATAACATCAGTGAAGTTTGAATCTTATTTGTGGATATCTCGGATAAATGGACTTATATGGCAAATTGGTATAATACCAGTGAATTTAGAATCTTATTTGTATGTGTCTCGGATGAATGGGTTTATACTGCAAACTGATATAGTATCGGCGGATTTTCAATCTCACTTGTATATTTCTCAGATAAATGGACTTATATGGCGAACTGCAATAATATCAGAGCATTTTGAATCTTATTTGTATATAATGGGTTCAGAAGGTAAACTGGTATGATATCGGTGAATTTAGAATCTTATTGGTATGGATCTCAGATAAATGGGTTTATACTGCAAACTCATATAGTACCGGTGAATTTTCAATCTCACTTGTATATTTCTCAGATAAATGGATTTATATGGCGAACTGCAATAATATCGGAGCATTTTGAATCTTATTTGTATATGTCTCGGATGAATGGGTTCAGAAGGTAAACTGGTAAAATTTCGGTGAATTTTGAATCTTATTTGAATATATCACGGATAAATGGATTTATATGGCAAGCTAGCATCACATCAGTGTTTGTCTTATATAGATTTATACGACAAACTAGTAAATTGAATTTTGAATCTTACTTGTATATGTCTCAGATAAATGGATTTATATGGCAAACTGGTATAATACCTGTGAAGTTTGAATCTTATTTGTAAATGTCTCGGATAAATAGATTAATATGGCAAGCTTGTGTAGTACCAATGAATTTTGAATCTTATTTGTGTATGTCTCAGATAAATGGATTTATGTGGCAAACTAATATAATACCGGTGAATTTTCAATCTTATTTCAATATGTCTCGGATCAATGGATTTTTATAGGAAACTTGCATTTACAGACAAATGCAATTTTGGAAGACATGCTGTGTTCAAATGTTCAAATGTTCAATCTGCTTTAATGCATTGGTCAACACAGAAAAACAATACTCCATGAAATGCGAATGGTCAAAGCATACTCATATTTTTCATCAAATAAACATGAGTCTGAACTCGCATGCATTTGGAATGTCTTCTTACACCGTGAACTGTTGCTGCTTCCTTCATAATTGTTAACTTGACAAAAATAATGTTATTCTATTCTACACTGATTCATTCAACACTTTCACACTCGGTCCAAACTTTTCATGACAACAGTCAGCACATAATCTTTGCAGAATAATAAAGTTACTGTTATTGTTATTTTTGTTTGAAGCCCAGCTGACTGCGTAGAGCCATATCAGGGCTGTATCCATTTCAAAACATATACAATACTTTATCTGGGAAAAAGCTCATAAAATTAAGAGCACACATTAATGCATTCGCGTACATAATCTAAGGAGATGCCTCTGGTGTTGACTATTCCGTCCAGTTTATCACAAACGGGATTTAAAAAAAAAAGTACCTGAATACAAATTTCAAAAATAACTGACGACACTAAAACATCTATAAAAAAACCAGGTCTAAATTACCTGAAATTACTACCACGTATCTCATTTCCCTAGAGCCAAATATGCACTTAATACATGTACCCAATTATCAATCCTAAAAAGAGTATGAAAGACTTTATCGAACGCTTACAGGTGAATGGACCAGCTAGGCAGAAAATGATAGGAATAAATGATACAAAGCAAAGGAGTAATGCAGAAATAAAGAGAGTGACAGAAAAAAGGAAATTTCTAGCACAGAATTTCCAGAAGGTGGGGATACTGTTTATACTGAAAGAGCCCCTGGTATCCCCACAGGGGATGCTTGGTCCATACTTAACAAGGCAATAATCAACACATAATCCTTGCTGAATAATTAAGAGATATTACACAGATAGACGCACTGAGACTAATCACATACGTGTAAACATGCCAAGGGCAATCTTAATCTGTCACTGTATTATAGAGCGAATGTGAAGAGCCTTTTGAATTATCAGAAATCCAAATATAAAAATCATTGCAAGGAAACTAAAATGAATATATAAATAAATGAATAATAAATAAATAAATAAACAAATAAATAAATAAGGGTGGATGCTTTGATGACTGTGCTATTGGTAGTGATTAACCAACTAACAGACACAAACTCACCTTACAAGCGGGACATCTCTGAGCGTTGATCTGATTAACACCTTCCAATGCTCTTCTCTTCGTCCACTCTATGAACTGCCGATCATCCCGACGAAATTCCTGACAACGGATCCTTCCGTGCCAGGGCGCATGACAGGGGAAGCACCAGACCAAGGTGCACGCCTGACACGTGACCGGAAGTCCATGTTCCATCACTTCCGGTGTCCGCAAATCTTCTTCCTTTAGCTTCCGCTCTTGACCACAGCGTGGACAGGTCTTCATAGTTGGATCGTTCTGCGCATCGATAAGGAACTGGTGAAATTTCTTCTTAAAGGAAGATTTGGCAAGATTGACAGCGATTTCGTATTCCTTCAAGCGGATGGTACAATCGCTACCTGGACAAAGAATGAAGACTATGCCTTCTGAGACTTTAGTTTCCAGGTAGATTGCCAAGCAGCCCTGGCATAGCTGCAGGTGGCAGCAGGGTCTACTGATAAGGGAAGCCGGTTTGTTCAAACATATAGAACACGTTGGCAAGTCTGGCGCTTTGCTGCGATCTGGGCTTTGCTGTCATCATCAGCGGTGCTGTTGTCCCTGTCCATGCCGTCCAGCTGCTCTAAAGACAGGTCGTCCGTTGCCATCTCTGTTAAATCGTTGGTCCTGGAATAACAAACACCATCAGTTTTGACGTGTGTGTGTGTGTGGTGGTGTGTGTGTGTGTGTGTGTGTGTGTGTGTGTGTGGTGTGTGTGTGTGTGTGATGTGTATGTGTGTGTGTGTGTGTGATGTGTGTGTGTGATGTGTGGTGTGTGTGTGTGAGCTTGTGTGTGTGTGTGACTGTGTGTTGTGTGTGTGTGTTGTGTGTGTGTGTGTATTCTGTGTGTGTTTTGTGTGTGTGATGTGTGTGTGTTGTGTGTATGTGTGTGTGTGTTTGTGTGTGCTCTGTGTGTGTGATTGTGTGACTATGTGTGTGACTGTGTTTGTGACTGTGTGTGCGTAACTGTGTGTCTGTGTGAGACTGTGTGATTCTCTGTGTGTGTGTATGTGTGTGTTGTGTGTGTCTGTCTGTGTCTGTGTGTCTGTCTGTGCGTGTGTCTGTGTGTGTGACTCTGTGTGTGTGATTGTGTGCCTGGATGTATGACTCTGTGTGATTCTGTGTTTGCGTGCATGCGTGCGTGCGTGCGCGCGCGGGCGTGTGTGTGTGTGTGTGTGTTGTCTGATTCTGTGTGTGTGTGTGTGTGTGTTTGACTGTGTGTGTGACTGTGTGTGTGTGAATCTGTGTGTGACTGTGTGTCTGTATGTGTGAGACTTTGTGTGATTCTGTTCTTGTGTGTGACTGTGTGTGTGTGTAAGTGTGTGTGTGACTGTGTGTGTGTATGTGTTGTGCGTGTGTGTGTGTGTGTGTGCGTGCGTGCGTGCGTGCGTGCGCGCGCGTGTGTGTATGTATGTGTGTGTTCATCCACTGTATAATGTATTGAAAGCAACAGCAGTAAAAACGTCGGCCTTACATTAAATTTCAATGTTTACCCTAGCACTTAACATGACCACCACAGTCTTCATGAACTGAATGACACAACTCTACACAACTTCTCAATCATACACAGACAACAACAGCAACAACAACGACGACGACAACGGCAACGACGACGACAACAGCAAATACTGACCTTCAAACGTCATGCAGTATGGACGAGAATCGCTGTTTTTCAACGTAGTATGGCCGCTGGTACTGTTCACCTGACAAGTGTGTCATTACAACACACCAGTCTGTGTACAGTAGGTCTACTTAGCACTAGTACCTACCACCACTCTTCGAAGCAGAGCGTTGTGTGTTTTGTCACACGGTGAAACGCAACGAAGCGTCAAGTTACCACCAGTCCACTCGTCAGTTACCAAATATAGCATTCCACGTCTCAGCTTATGACGTGGTATGAGTTGCCTTGCGTTCCGGAGAATTTAATCCTTTAACTCCCCGACCCTATCCGCCACTGAAAAAACTTAACCTTTTGACTCCCTTACCCTATCCTCGGAAATCTGGTTGATAGTGTGAGGGAGTGAAAGGATTAAGTTTATATTTTGTTATTTGCATGAAGATGGTGGATAGGGTGAGGGAGTCAAAGGGTTACATTTTTGCTTTCCTAGAGTGTTTTTGCAATCCAGGATGCTGGTGGACAGGGTGCGGGAGTTAAACGGTTAAAGTCTACCACTCTCAGAGTATTATGAGGACTAATCATACGAATGTTGCTAAAAGAAGATTTTAAACATTGTGATCCTCTTGCCTGACGTGCTGAGACCCGAAGGTGCACAGGGGAGGAGAGAGCAAAGACATAAAAAGTTATGTTTATAACGTCTTTGGGAGAGAGGAAAGGGGAATTAGAGCACCTGGTCACAACAGGAAAGCTGGAGGGAAACCGAGCACCAGGTAGACCCAGGGAGAAAACGTTGGACGGACTTACAGGGTGGCTGAGGACAGAGAGGGTGGAAGATGTGCTTGCGGCAACAAGGGATAGATACATATGGAGGGCCATGATCGCCAACGCCATGTGGCAGTGCACATGATGGTGATGATGTTTGGGAGAGAGTCCGATCCTTTTTTTTTTTCCCTGAATAATACGAGCTACGATGAGGTGTTTGAAGGTTCGAAATGAGAGTTTGCTTAACCCTTTCATTCCTGCACCTTATCCGCCAGCTGCAAAAACGTAACCCTTTCACTCCCTCACCCCATCCTCAGGAAGTTGGTTGATAGGGTGAGGGAGTGAAAGGGTTAAGTAATTACTTTTCTATCAAGACTGACAGCGCAGAATACTGGCAGATAGGGTGAGGGAGTCAAAGGGTTAACATTATACCCATGCATAGAGTGTGTTCAATTTTCGCTATTTGTTGTTGTTGTTGTTGTTGTTTTAGTTTCTCATTATGACGTCTTCGCGCTCAGAACGAATTTTATATGCACTAACGTCACAGGTGCCACATATATGGTGATTGTGGCACAAGCCTTAAGCTGCACATAAACCCATGAGCTGGCCAGGTTCCGGGGCCCTACCTGGACTATGTTTTACCTAGTCTGTATTGTATACTGATATTTTATGAGCTGACCACTGGACTCATCTTGGCTATACGCAAATGACATGTGTATCTGTGTATCTTACCTTCAAAAAGGAATATATGTATAAAGTGAATAAATGAATATTTAAAGGTCTGAATCACAAAAATGTGACCTGTTTTTAACAAAATGAGTCCAAGGTGAAAATAACAGATTTTACGATATTATGATTTTCAAAATATCCAGATTATTACCTTTCTTTTCATATGAAATTTGTTATTCTACTCCTAAAAATAAGGAAGTTATGGGTGTTTGAAGTGTGTAACCCAGCAAACAGCCATCATGAGAAAATAAAGTTTTAAAATTTTCATCACTTCAGTGACGTTTTACCTTAGCAAAAGGTATTTCTACTTCCCCAGTCTTTACCAAATTTTGAACCATGGTGAAACACATCATGCCACAATAGCACACAAAATTGGTGTGAAAATCTTCTGTAATGTCTTGTTATTTAATTTATATATCCCTTTTTCTGACACAAAAAGCATGCCGTAAGAAAAATAAGTGACTGAGAATACTGGCTAAAATTGATCAGCATGCATACAGGTCAGCTGCAAATTTAAATCAAAGTGATTTCTAAACTATTAAATCTGGCACGCCAGTGTCGAACATCCATATCACACTCTGCACCTCCTCTTACTTCTTGTACTACTTGGACAAGGGGTTCGTCAACTTCATCTTGTGTTGGGTCAAGCTCCACGGAATCGACCGGCAAAAGTTTCAAAGTCATCGTCACTGTCAAGCGTGTCTTCGTCTTCATAATCACTTGCAGCGAAATATTCGGTCACCAGTTTGCCCAATTCATCTTGATCTACTGCTGGTAGAATTGAAGACTGACCAGCACTGAGCAAATCTCTGCTCTGGTTTTCGAAGCCATGTTGTTCGCAGTGAAAGGCATAAACAATGATGGGTCAGCCAATCCCTATGCGCGATGTCCTGCGGTTACAATGAAAAGTTTGTAACGCGATCTCTCATTGGTCCGTTGGTTCGACCTCTTTCACTTTTTGTTTATGCCAAAGATTTCGAAACAGTGTTTCTGATAAGCTGATTTTACGCAGTGAACGCGTGTCAAAGAAAGTAGAGTTCATGACCTTTTCAACGTGGTACGACATGCTGGGACCCTGTAAAGGTGCTCTACTCGAATGTTGATCAAAATCATCGCTATGGGTTATCTTGGGTTTTTTTTTTAATGTCTACACATTCTTTCAAAAAACAATTATGTCCTTCTTCCTTTGACTGACACATATTGAGCAACTGAGCGAGAGAAATAGAAAGATCTCCCCTCTTTCTCTTCAGCGCGTGCGCGCATGCACACACACGCACACACGCATACATGCACACACATGCGTGCGTGCGAACACACAGGAAGCTAATGGATAGGGTGAGGGAATCAAAGGGTTAAGATTTTGCTTTGCTGGCATGGTTGGCAATGCAGGATGCGTGGTGGACAGGGTGCGGGAGTCAAAGGGTTACGTTTTTGCTTTGCTGGCATGGTTGGCAATGCAGGATGCTGGTGGACATGGTGTGGGAGTCAAAGGGTTAAACAGGGTGACTGATAGCTGGGTCCGATTGGGTCGTACAGTGCATGAACAGCCCCCCCCCCCTCCCCACTTTTACTTGATGAAATGACTATCGAGTGGCGTCGGGAGCTTTCGGAGGCGATTGTCCGGAGAGTGGCGAGGCATTGGTGCCTTGGGTCTCATCCGCACTCTGGTGTTTCTTGTTAACGTGTGTGCTGTCAATGGGTATACGCAGAGACCGTCATCTTGAGATATTCAATACTGAAATATGAATAGAAACTCATTTCGTGGACGAGTATCTGAGTCTGCGTGGCTCAATAGCTCGGGTGGTTGAGCATGAATTTGATTAGCTATTAGTCGTGGAATCGAACCATAGGTAGAGCTACATTAAAACCAACCGTCTAACTGCCCACCTTATTATAATAAATATTTGAAAGGGTGGGTGTAGGATAAGTCTTCCCATTTTATGTAAAGATTATGTGTGTGTGGGTATGCATGTGTGTGCGTCTCTCTCTCTATCTATATACATATATGCATATATATATATATATATATATACATATATATAGATATAGATAGATATATACATATATGTATATACATATAGATATATGTATATCTATGCGATACGCAGATAAACCAAAAAACAAGACAACAAACTAAAATTTTGAGTCCGGTACTTCGGCCTGTGTGGCCTTTCTCAGGGGTCTGTTTATTCAGGAATGAACACTCGAATCACAAACTTTTTTTTCGAAGGAAAACTGTTCACAGAGTAATGCAATCAATCTTTTTTTCAACCACACGAGATATTTGTCGGAACCCTCCCTTTCCCACCCCAATCTTAATGTTGAATACCACATCCTCATCCCTCCACCACAGCATGCTCCATTATTGAAATGTGTCATGTGTGCCTTGCTCTTTAACTTGCACCACACACACACACACACACACACACCACACACTACAAACACACACACACATAAAACACACACATAAACACACACACACACATCACACACACAAAACACACACACACACACATGTATATATATGTATTATATATGTTTCCACTGCCTTGTGGATAGCTGATGGATCAGTAAAGGCTAAGGGAAACAACCCCTACAGAAAATTCGGAGCGGAGCCCCGTTAGGCGGTTTCTTGTTCAAACTCTGTCAAGTCTCCGGCAAAATCCTGCACCCAGAATCATCTCCAGCTGTCTTGACCATGTCTTGCCACTGGATCCAGGTGATCCTGGACGAGAGAGTGTGGATGATGCTGCGCAAGTTATCTACACTTTAATCAAAATCTCAGCGCATGTCATGGCTTCATACTCACAGTTGAAAGTTTCAACCGTAAAGCCCTGTGGCGATGGGGGCGCGACGACGTAGTAGGTGAGGATACACTGGCAGCTACAGCCGCAAACCTGCACACAGGCGGCTCAGGACACTGGTCGTCTTCCAATGAACGAAGCAGCAGAGGAACCCGGCAACATCCTGGGTGACTGAGCAGCCCTCTTCAGGACCCGCACTGCTCACCTCCTAGAATGAGGAAGGGGCTAGAAAAGGTGCCCTAAACATTGCCTGCTTCAACCTACTCGGACCAGCATACCGCGGCTGGTAGGGATCCCATTTAGCGGTCGAAAAAACAGAAACGAAAGAAAGGTGAGACTCACCATAGATACATGGAATGTACGTAAACTTCTAGACAATGCCAAAGCTGACCGACCTGATAGAAGAACTGCACTGGTTGCTAGAGAATTAGCTCGTTACAAGGTTGATATTGCCGCTCTATCAGAGACCAGACTGACTGAAGAAGGTCAACTCACTGAGACAGGTGCTGGCTATACATTCTTCTGGAGTAGACGTAAACAAGAAGAACGCAGTGAAGCTGGAGTAGGCTTTGCGATCAAGTCAAATCTAGTTAAGAACCTTGAACGACTGCCTAAAGGTTACAATGACAGACTCATGGTGATGCACTTGCCCCTCACAGACAAAAAGCAAGCCACACTGATTAGTGCCTACGCCCCAACAATGACAAATTCTGAAGAGACCAAAGAGAAGTTCTATGAAGATCTTGATTCTCTACTAACAAGCGTTCCCAGAGCTGACAAACTTCTGGTCCTCGGGGACTTCAATGCAAGAGTTGGGTCCGACTATGAAGCATGGGAAGGCATCATTGGCAAACATGGCATAGGGAACTGCAACAGCAATGGACAACTCCTTCGGACATGCAGCTCACACAACTTGGTCGTCACTAACACGCTATTTCAGTTGGCAACCAGAAAGAAGACAACATGGATGCACCCTAGATCCAGGCACTGGCACATGTTGGACTATGTCATTACCAGAAAGGCCGACAAAGATGATGTACGAGTAACTAAAGCCATGTGTGGCGCTGAATGCTGGACAGACCACCGGCTAGTCATATCAAAGCTTAACGTCCGCATCAAACCAAAACGCAGGCCTCAAGGCAAGAAACCCCCACCAAAGAGACTAAACACTTCAAAACTAAAAGAGGAAACTACTGTAGAGAACCTCATTAGTGACCTGAACGTCAAGCTGGCTGACCTTCATTTTGGTAATGCTAATGTCGAAGAAGAATGGGCAGTCTTCAGGGACCATGTCATTACATCAGCCCTAGAGAAAATAGGACCTGTCACACGAAAACATCAAGATTGGTTTGATGAAAACGACCAGCATATCCAAACCCTTCTGGATGAGAAGCACAGACGCCATCTTGCCTACCAGTGTGACCCAAAGTCTGATTCAAAGAAAACTGCATTCATGGAGTGTCGCCGACAAGTCCAGGCAAAACTCAGGAACACGCAAGACAAGTGGCTAAGTGACAAGGCTGATGAAATCTAGCTATATGCAGACCGTCACGACTCGAAAAGGTTTTATGACGCCCTGAAGGCTATCTATGGGCCAATGTCATCTGCCACCTCTCCATTACTATCTGCGGATGGGGAAATGTTGATCCCCGAGCGGTCAGAAATTCTTGAAAGGTGGGCGGATCACTTCGACAGTGTCTTGAACCGCCCTTCCTCAATAAATGAAGCAGCCATTGATCGCCTACCTCAAACAGAAAAGAACAACCAACTTGATGTACCACCTAACATACAAGAGGTCACAAAGGCCATTGGCCAACTCTCCTGTGGCAAGGCCCCTGGCGCTGACGTCATACCTGCTGAGATCTACAAAGCGGGATGGTCCAATGCTCACACAAAGATTAACTGAGATGTTTGTAACACTCTGGAACAGTCAATCACTCCTCAAGACTTCAAGGATGCCTCAATAGTCCACCTATACAAGAGGAAGGGAAACAAACAATCATGTGACAACCACAGAGGAATATCACTACTGTCCATTGCAGGCAAGATATTAGCAAGGGTGCTTGCTGAACCACTCACTAATCATCTTGAGCAGGGTCTGTTGCCAGAGAGTCAATGTGGATTTCGGGCTGGGAGAGGTAGGTGGACATGATCTATCCTGCTCGTCAACTGCAAGAAAAGGCGCAGGAACAACATCGAGCACTGTACACAACCTTTGTCGACTTGACAAAGGCGTTGATATATACGCGCACATGAACGCATACACATACCTCTACGCACTCACGCAGGCGCGCGCGCACACACACTCACATCACACACACAGCTCACACGCACGCACACACACACACACACACATACACATACACTGACGCACACACTCATCTTAATGGAATCAAAACAATTACTTTAATTCTGTAAAGACACATGACAAGTCACACTTCACATTCTTGCCACTTAAATGCAGCAGACAGACAAAACGCTGTGACGTTATGCTTCTCGACTGACATCTTGTTGATGATGACGCGTTGGTGACGCCATTCATACGGGGGGGGCAGTCTGGTAGCTGAGGTTTCTGACCACATGTGTGGGGGATGACCACGTCCTGATGGACTCATCTACGTCACACGATAAGGCTGCAACACCATACACGTGGCGCATTTTTCTTTTGCTTTTCTTATTTTCTTTTTACTCTTTCTTTCTCTACTTTCCTTCTATCTTTCAATATTTCTTTCTTATCTTTGTGCGTGTATGCATTAACGTGTGTATTCTGTTGGTTTTTCTTTTTTTGTTTGTTTTTGTTTTGTTTTTTTCCTTTATTTTGTTTCTTTTTCACCTTTTCTCTCTTACATTCTTTATTTTTTTTTTTCTTTTGTTTTTTATTGTTTGTTTGTTTCTCTGTTTGTTATATATTTATGTGTGTAAGCTGCACGTGTGTGTGTGTGTGTATGTGTGTGTGTGTGTGTCTGTGTGTGTGTGTGTGTGTATTTGTGTGCGTGTTTGTTCGTTCGTTGCTTGATTTAACGTCTTTTCACTATAAGTGATATTAGACGGATGCGTGTTTGTGTGTGTGTGTGTTTGTGTGTGTATGTATGTGTGGGTATGTGTGTGTTCATATTATGTTATTATTTATCCCTTATTGATTTTAATATTATGACATCGCATTTTGACAATTTCGCTTAATTAGTTTCAGTAATGGTGCACGCATATTGGCATAGTAAATGTACTGGCTGTGTGTATTCAATCGTTCATCAACTTACCTATCATTTGTTTACTTGTGTATGTATAATGGGTCTGCCATCAGCATCAAGCTGTCCCTCGATGCGGATATCAGCAAGTGTATTGCAATGACTGCAACAATCTCAGGCTGATTTACTTCTCGCGTTTGGGAGAGCCCAAAGCTAACAACTCCGACCGAAATAGCAGTGTATACGACACCTGCATCATGAGCACTCTATTGTATGGCAGCGAAACATGGAACACGTATACCAAACACGAGCGAAAGCTGAACAACTTTTATTTGCCCTGACTTTGCTGTGTCTTTGACATCAAACGGAGCGACAAAGTACCAAATACCCAGGTCATAGCATGCGCTGATCTCTCCATCATGCACACACTGCTCAGACAACGCAGGTCGCGCTGGCTTGTCCATGTGGAGGCTGGACATATCCCAAATGATATATTTTACAGTGAGCTAGTCTCTGGCAAGAGATCTGCTTGCTGCCCCCAGCTACAATACAAAGCCATCTGCAAGCGCAATATGAAAGCTCTGGACATCAGCAAAGAGACCTGGGAAGACACAGCAGCTGACCCACTACAGATGGTGCAGAGTACTCCAGAAACCACTCAGGTAAGGGGGATAAGATCCAGACCTTAGCTGAGGAAAAAAGAGCCAGACGGAAAGCAAGCTCCTTTGAAGGCAATCTCATGGCCAGCATCCATACGTGCATCCAGTGTCGCAGAAATTTCCATTCCCACATGGGTCTTACCAGCCACGCTGTTCCAGAGGCGTCAGCTCAACTCGACATGATACTAGGACACATCATTCATAGTCGACGCCAACTGATGGAGACCTACAAGTACTCCTACTAGTTATTGATTTCTTAATTAATTTATTAATTAATTATTAATTTCTTTATTCGTTATTCATTTACGTATTTCTTTATTTATGTATTTAGTTTTTGTACCATTAGCACGAGACTGATCTCTTCAAAATTCTCAGTCATATTCTTGAACAAACCTTGCTTTGGCATGCAGATGTTGAACAATCTGTGCTTTCCGTAACATTACTCACACGATCCATACTGGTTTGTTTCAATGCCAGTGTGTTCTGTCAGTTAGAGTAATGTCAGATAATAACTGAGTGACAAGACGATATACAAAGGCTCAGGGAAGAGTTCACTTTTCTACATGCTTGCTGTGTACTTTAACTTCTCTGTGTTATCATCCATGCTTTGAAGCAGACATCTGAATGCATTTCTTGAGCAGAATGTTTACCAAAACAGGCTGAAAACAGTTTATTTTTCTGCAGTGATCCTCAGCGGTGGAAGGCACGCTGTGTTAGATAATAAGACCTTCAGTAGCCTGAGATATTCAACTTTAACTGCTAATTGTCCTCCACTGCTTTGCCAGTAGTCTTGTCAGCCCATTTCACCACAGCAAAGAGAGAGATATCGAGACAGATAAAGGAGACAGACAGACAGACAAAGACACAGAGAGACAAAGACAAAGAGACAGACAGACAGAGATAGAGACAAGAGACAGACAGACAGAGACAGAGATAGGCAGAGACAGAGATAGGCAAGACAGAGACATAGAGAGGCAAATGTTTGAATAACATGTTCTCCACTCTTTATAGGTGGATCATCACCAAATATTGGTTAGGGCTGTGAACTGTTGAGGACTGGAAAAGTGTAAGTTTGGAAGATAAGGCACCAAGGGCAAGGTCACACAGACCAGAAAAGGTTCCGTACATCAGCAAGGAAACTGTAAACAGCACTTAAAACAAATTCTGACTACATCAAATATCTCTTTTCACTGTTGAAACAGGCTATTATTATTCATTACAAACGTCAAAGTTTAGTTCAACAGAAAGTTATTCAAGGTCATTGTGACACTGAGAATTACAAAGTGTGTATTTTTACATAAAATGAACATTGTTAAATCACTTGATCTTCTCTCTCTCTCTCTCTCTCTCTCTCTCTCTCTCTTCTCTCTCTCTCTCTCTCTCTCTGTCTCTGTCTCTGTCTGTCTCTCTCTCTCAAACCCAAAGAAAAAAAAAATTTGGTCAGATGAAAACTCAATTGTGTTTTAAGATGAGTTAGAAAGTGACAATTTTCTCAAAAGTATGCAAAAAGCGTTTGGACTAGTTTGTGTTGATATTAATGAGAGTTTAAATCAGTTTGTAAGTGCTTCATGTGGAGCTGCTGCATGTATGGTGAAAAGAGTGGGAAAGGGACGAAAGAGATGCAATGACTGGTTTGATGGTGAATGTGAGTAAAGAGGAAAGAAGTCAGACGATTACTTAAAAGTTTTCAGAGGTGTAAAACAGAAACAGATAAAACAGAGAAAAGAAAACTGTATGCCAAATCACGGAAAGAGTATGTTATACTAAGAAAAGAAAAGGAACGAGAATTTGATGAAAGTAGGCTTCATAAACTTAGAAACTCTGTTACAGACTCAAAGGCTTTATGGTCAGTCATTAGATCCGTTAACAGACGATCGGTTTTGTTCAATGAAATAACCATTCAACAGTGGTATGACCACTTCTTTAAAGTTTTTAATGAACATGTTACAAATGAAAGTAACTGAAGGAGTCAATGATTTAGAGGAGGAAGACAATCAGGAAACTCTGTTTAGTGATGCAATTTCTAAAAGTGAAGTTATTGCAGGCATCAATCGTTTGAAATCAGGCAAGAGTGCAGGGTCTGACCAAATAGTAGGAGAAATGCTGAAGAATGCTAATGAAGTTGTTATAGACTTTCTTGTAAATTTTTTCAACGAAATTTTCGATAATGGTATTTTTCCAATGGAGTGGGCTAAATCAATAATTATTCCTCTTCATAAAAAAGGTGATATTAACAGTCCTGATAACTATCGAGGTATCGCTCTAACAAGTACAATTAGTAAAATATACACACACATACTTAACAGGAGACTAACAAAGTGGGCAGAAAAAGAAGAAAAAATTATTGAAGAACAAGCTGGTTTTAGAGCAAAGTATAGGACAGTAGATCATATTTTCACATTGTTCTCACTTGTTCAAAACTGTTTGCTTAATAACAGGAAATTATATGTCGCATCGTTGATTTCAGAAAGGCCTTTGATTCAGTGAACCGTAATGCTCTATGGCATGTAGGCTACTTCGTAAAAGTGGAGTTAATGGTAAATTATACCATTTATACTATTTGTCAGTACTAGCATGTGTACGTACGAATGGAACGTACACAGAGTACTTTACATGCCCAAATGGAGTCAAACAGGGTTGTCTTTTTAAGTCCACAAATGTTCTTATTTTTCATTATGAATTGGCGGTTGAACTTACAAATAAAGGAAAACATACTATTCAGATATCAGAGTCACCGAAATATTTTTGCTACTTTTTGCAGATGATGTCGTACTTTTGTCTGAAACAGTCATTGGGTTACAAAACTAATTAAATGCATTGAAAGAAGAAGCAGATCGTTTGGATTTGACGGTTAATGTGGATAAAACAAATATCATAGTTTTTGGGAAATGGGGGCTATCTGTCAAAGAACGAAAAATGGATGTATGGAAATGTTGAAGTTAAAATAACTAATGTATGCAAGTATTTAGGAATGATATTTTCTACAAAATTGAGTCCTTAACTACTCATGGGATGAAGCTTGTATAAAAGTGAAAAAAGGTGTAATTGAAATATTGAAAACATGTAAAAGAGTTAGATGTATGGATTTTTCCTTATTTTGCAGATTATTTGATGCACAGATTGAACCACTACTTACTTATGCAGCTGAAGCCTGGGGGTTGTATGGTAGTCTTCAAATGGAAAGAATTCACACTTATGCTTTTAAGCGTTTTTTTGAATGTTCCCATTCACTCGTCTAATACAATGTTATACGGTGAAACTGGAAGGTACCCTTTGTACATTAGAACGTTTATAAAATGTATTAGATACTAGTTAAAATTATTAAAGCTTACCCAAGCACGAATACGCAGACAGACTTATGAAATGTTGTTGATAAAATGGAAAAAGGAAAAGAAAACTGGGCTTTAAAGGTTAAGAATGTACTTTGTGAACATGGTTTTGGCTTTGTGTGGATGTCACAGGAAGTAGGAAGTGAAACGCAGTTTGTTTCTGAATTCAAGATAGGCTTATTTGTTCATATAAACAAAATTGGCATGCGAAAATGGAAAGTCATGAAAATATAAATGGTTTTTCTCCTTCAAGAACATTTTTCAAACAAGAGATATCTTAGTGTTATAACAGATAAATGGCACAGAATAGCAATGACAAGGTTTAGGCTAAGAACATTAGGTTTTAAAGCAAATGAAATATGGTTTCTTCCTCGGACATCCTCTGAATTACCATGCCCTGTATGTGGTCATAACACAGATGATGAAAAGCACTATATTTCATTGTAGAGGTTATAATGATTTAAGACAAAAGTGTAGTTTTTTTTAGTCTTGACATTGTCAAAAGACATGATATAGCGTTTCTATTGTCTTCACTAAACGATAACTCAGTCATCTCTGTTGCAAAATTTATTGCAGAGGCACAAAAAATTAGACAGGCCCATACCATCAATACAGAGTAAGAAATGTAATCTGTGGCTAAGATAGTAGATTATGGTGGTTGCTAAAAATGCAATGGATGGTGGATGTAATTGGGATATATTTTCTAGGGTTTTTTTGTCTTTCCCATACTGGGCATTTTGTTATATTTTTGTGTGTAAAAGAATGTAAAACAATACGTGGTGAACATATATATCATTTGGTCATGCACATTAATTGATTCATTACCCCCTTGTCATTATACCTATGTTGGTAATGACAATAAATATCGAGATCGAGTTCGAGTTCGAGTCTCTCTCTCTCTCTCTCTCGTTCTCTCTCTCTGCGCGTGTGTCTGTGTGCGTGAGTGTGTTTTGTGCGTGCGTGCATGCATGTGTGAACAAATAAGGAAACTCATGAAGAGACGATCAGCTGATCAACAAATGATACAAATAACCAGTCATTTTACATTCAACCAACAAGTAAACTAACCAAACCAACCAACCTTGTTTTCTGTTTTTCTTCAAACTGTACCATCATTTGTGTCACAAGGAGAAGGAGTTGACACACAGCATTGAGCTGGAAGACCTGAAGTGGACAAATACCGTGTCAAGTCAAGCTTTCCTTCATACCATCCACCCATGCCTTCCTTGATCTGCTCTCACTTTAAATCCACACTTTGTTGTATTGTAAGAGTGTTGTGCCAGCCAGTGGGATCGCGTTCTGGTCAAATGGACAAACCCAGTCATTTGATTTTGATGAATGTCTGAATTCTTTCTCCTTATTTCTCTTATCTTAGTGTTTATGATTATGTTACATCTGACTTTGTTGACATCTCTTTTCAAACGAGGCATCCCTTAGTTAGTAATTTTCTGCTTCAGGGTTCAAAGTCTAGGTCTGGTATCAGTATGCTGGGGTCACAGGGAGAAAGAATTGACATAAAGCTGCCAGCTGGAAGAATGCATCGAAGTGGGACAAATATCAATATCATCGTTTCTTTCATTCCATCCATCCAGGCCTTCCTTGGACTGCTTTTCATTTTAAATCCACGTTTTGTTTTGTTGTAAAAATGTTGCGCCAGCCTGTGAGATCTCGTCCTGATTAAATGGACAAAGCACATAATTCTATTTTGAAGAATGTCTGAAGTCTTTCTCACTTTTTCTTTTATCTTGGTGTTTACAATTATGTCACAATTAATTTTGTTGACACCTCTTTTCAAACAACGCATCTTTTAGTTAGTACATGTAATTTTGTGCTCCAAGATATACACAGATTACAGAGATCTGTGCAATCTGTAATCTGAGATAGACAGGGTGAGAGAGAGGGGGAGACAAACAGACAGACAGACAGAGAGTGTATAAGAGAAAATGTGTATTCTCAAAAACGTGATCAAGCATACATTCTATTAGATGGCAACAAATCAGTATGGGACTCCAGCCATCTAAGCAGTTTAGCTTCCTTCGCTTTTCTGCGTTTCTCCATTACCGTGTTGAAGGTGTACACAAAGGGATTAAGAGCAGAGTTCAAGGGCAGTACGAAGATTGCTAAAGCTACATTCACCACTCCAGGGATGGGGACACCAGCAGATGCCAACAGACCACACATTCCAACGGGAAACCAGCACATGAAGTCTGTGACAGCCACACTGATTCAACCGCCGAGCTATGGTTATATCCTTGGACACGTTTGTTGTGCTGGTTTTCAAAGCATTCTTCTGTACTGACAAGTAGATGAACGCCTGGCCTGCAGAGATGAACAAAAAACAGAATAAAATTAAGGATGATCAGTATGCCAAAAGAATACTCTTGTCCTTTAAATCTTCGTCTTGTTATCGGCAGTGGAATACATATCCCTGTCTGGCTGTAAAACTCCCAGTGTGATGTCATTGGAAGTAAGGCAAGTAGCGAGAACCGCAACCAACAAGTCAGCAACAAGTATTGTTGCTGATGTTTTCTCAAATCGAGTAGTGCTGAACGGAAAATGAAGAACAATAAAACGGTCTAGCGTGATGAGCCAGATGATCAGGGCTGATACTTCACTTGACAGCAGAGACAGAAATCCTGCCACCTTACAAGCCACACTGTTCATCCAAATGTTATCATAATGGACATATTTACCACGGAATAATTCATCAGCTACATCAATAATTCCAATGTAGATACCCATCAACACATCAGCCACAGTGAGGTTAGTGACAAACAGTTTGAAGCCACCTGCAGATGTCATCTTCTGTGCACAAAAACGTACAATAAAACAAAAGACGTTCCCAGTCACTGACAGACAGCCACTCAACCACAGAAACCAGCGATACATTTGTGATTGTAGTAAATCTTCGCACGATGAAATTTTGTCCTTGGGGGCGTGACAAAATTTAACATCAAAGTTATGTGGGAGTATTCCTTTACAACAAAGTTTATAGTTTTGTGTTGATATAACACGTAGATAAGACAAACCTTGAAATATGTCAGGTGGAAATGTTTTCATTGGACTACCCTCCATATGTAGCTGAGCTAAACGTGGTGGCAACTGAAAACGCTCTGAATGGATAGTATGAACTGAAGTAAAAGTTAAATATATTTTCTGCAAGTGCACAAACTGTGACAATGCTTCAGTATCAAAAAGTGTTAGGGTGGTGTGTGAAATGTCTATGGTTGTTAAAACACTTTGAGTGGTAATGGATGATGGATCTGTGTGAAGCACAGAGAGAGGATTCCTGGTGAGACTGCCTTCAGATTCTGTAAATCAACAAAAACATTCATGCTCACATTATGTAGCTGATTGTCAGAGAGATGAAGTAGCCTTAAATTCAATAATTTTATGTTAGGCATGAAAGTCACAGAACACTGGGCAAGAATCAGGTGAATGATATAGGTATTGTGACTCAGGGCTAATGGATTCAAACCTGAACCAGTGGCATCCAAAGAGCGCAGCTGAGGGAAGCGTTTGGGAAGGAAAGGCTGAGGACAGAGAAATGAATAGCCTTCACAAAGGCATCCTACAGGACACGTCATGTCACAGAGCATTTCATCATCATGCAATGGACAGTGAGGCCAGCCATCGCACAAATGGTTTCCATGGACACATATTTTGGAAGCTATGCACTTGAAGAACCCTGGACACAGAATGCCCTCACATTCTTCTTCGTCCTCGTGGTAGATACAGTCATACATTCCATTACACCGTGTATAGACAGGCAGACAGTCATTGTATTCACCAGAACAACGATAGTGTGTCTCAGGACAAGACTGACTGTGGTTCATTTTGGTTGAAATGAATATGTGGATGCCGTCAAACTTGATGAGGGCTGTGATGGGTATTTGATGTTCGTTGTTTATTAAGCCCCTGAATGGGGCAATCCTTTTCATCAGAATGATCCAGACAGTGAGACTGTAGGTCACACACGTAATCGTAACTCACACATTGACCATTAGTGCAGTAAACATGTAGACACAAGGAGGATGCTGACAGAAAGACTCATCACTCTCATCTGGACAGTCAGGTCTGACATCACAGACCAAAGTGTACGGCAGTGTTACGTCATTTTCACAAAGAAATACAGGAACGAAGTGATGCGTCGTTCTGTGGCAGACAGATGCCAGATGTAGTCAGAGATGAGTGATTATAAAACGCACAAGGAAACGTGTAGCCCTGACCACACACATTGTTCTCATGGGAACCACACAAAAGAAATGTATGTGTCCTATGACCACCAGGACACGTATTAGAAACAATTTCTTTATTGTCCATGGAATGGGTGCTGGTAAAGGACACTGTTTTGGAAATGATGATCCCTTTCTAGTGTATGGCGCTTATTGAATTCACAGACTGCCCCAAGATGTAGTAAATTATTATCGTTGCACTTGTGCGAGTTTATCACTGAAAGGTGTATGTGTTAAACAACTCCCTCTGAGTACCCTGCTTAACATTGTCAACAGGACGAAATACAACAGTCCTGTCAAGTCCCACAACAGAATATCTGTAACATGTTGGACACAGACCTGTCACCTAAATGCAGACCAACCAAAATATTTTCAAAAGTTATCCAGCTGAAGTTTTTTATAACAGCATACCATTCGCGGATACTACTTCGGCATACCAAGTGTGGCTCCCAGAGAAGTACAATATTCTAAGGCTCTAATCTCACCTGTAGATTTAGCGCGCTTAATCTGTACAGATCATACATCATCACGTACCTGTAGCAGCGGTCACATAATGAGACATCTACCTGACACTCAGGACTGCTGAAGGGACAGTGTTCGTTTCATCCTGTCCATCACACAATCAGCTCTGAGGTTACAGTCCAGGTGGTGCCGAAAACTGGAATAGTTGTCACAGAACAGTTGAACATGACGTACAGACCACTAGACAGCTTTTGGGGTATTTTATCTTCGGGGTGAAAGGAAAATGAAACATAGAAATTTATAGAATTCTTAAACTCCCCCAGATAAGAAATCTTCAATTCTGTCGTCTTGAACACATGGACAAATACAAGAATATAGGAAATATTTTGCTCCGAACACGGCATTCTAGCCATTGTAATTCTGAGTATACAGTGTAATTTGTACTGTTCCAAATCTTTTCACGCTGATCATGATAACGTTGCCAGGTGGGATGGTCACACTGCAATGGACTGACACTGGTGTGTGTGGCCTGGCTATAAGTGTTAGGTAGCCAGAGGTTGAGGAGGTCATTACCACTGTCATGTATGTGGACGAGCTATTTTCAAATTCATCTAAAACAGTTACGTATACATAGACGATTTAATTTAAATTTCAAGTTATCTAAAGGAATGACACATATACCTATGGTTTATTCTTGGATTCTGATTTATCTAAACAAATAACTCGTACACCAACGATTTATGCTTGAACTGAAACCCATTACTTTTTTCTTTCCGTTTCAAGCCTTTCGATTTTCTCAGATCTATCAGTTCACTTTCTTTTGTGAATGGTATGTTGTAGCACAGTTTGTTTTGGTGGACGTTTTCGTGTGTCCATAAGCCACCAAACATTTACATAATTACATGATCTAAAGTGCATATTTTGGTGTTCTGTTTACATAAACACATAAATGCGATTTATTTAAGCATTAGCAGGTATGTACATATTGACATGGATGATTGAACAAACCACCTTTTACCAATAAAACAGTAAGTACCCCAGCAGGACAAACCCAGACCTTCCTATAGGAGATCCAATGACTTACTCACTTGAATACCGCGTCCATCGAAATCATGTACAACTAAGGGTTACACATCAACATTTTTTTCTTCTGTGTTGAGTCGTTATATGTCACTTTCGTCCATGCAGCTATGTGTTCTCGGTATTGTCTTTAGATTCACTAGCACTGCTGAGATGTCTCAGGTGAGAAAAGGAGACAGTTGTGAACCATTACCAAAACATATCTCCTGTTTGTGTGAAACAGTGCTAAGCAGTTGTAAACGCATAATGAAGACTATAGGTTCCAAAACTGAACCTTGTGGGACACTATATTTGTAGCGAACAAGGAACCGACTTAACGTTACTGGTGCAAGAGACTGACAAGTAAAGTGACTTCAACCACTCACAACAGATTCGATGTAGAATATTTTGCAGATAATGTTGTTGCTTTTTTAAATGAAAAAACCCCAGTGACTTTGCATTTATTGAATCAATAAGTTTAATAAAAACTAGTCACACTTTTGTTTCTCATGTTTGTGGGTAGATTGTAATGGTTCTTGACTTTTTGTTGTTGTTGATAATGATCAGTTTCTTTTTCATTCTTATTTTATTGCTATTTTTGTTGGTGATATTGCTGTTATTCTTTCCTTTCTTGTTCTTCTTCAGGGCAGGTGCTAAAGAGCGCTTTCACAGGACCTTTTGACAATTTGAAATCTGTTTTTGCAAGAGTGACAGCCTACCATTGCCTTTATGTACGTCAACAGCTGACTGATCTACAGACTATCTGTATCTTCACGATTACAGTGGAAACCATTTATAACAGGACCGGTTATAACAGGAATCCGGATATAACAGGGCTTTTTTCAATCCCCATTTTTTCTTCCTCTTTGTCTCTATTAAAACTTATCGGCAATAACAGGGAGACAAGAGGGCTCGATTGGTTATAGCAGGGATTGCCGAGACGGGCTCTGCAGCAGAAAGGCTAGGCCTAGACCAGCACGCCACGCAGTAGGCCTAGATCTAGATCTAGGCTAGCCTTGGTAAACTGTGTACTGTACACTGAAAGAACGCTTCGCAATGCGAGCGTGATGCGCGCGCAAGCATGTAGGCCTGAGGCCACTGAGTCAGTGACGGACTGCGCCATCATTCAGTTTGTAAGCTTACTGCACACTTACACCAGACCAGATCTAGGCCTAG
The DNA here is from genome assembly GCA_030674185.1 of Monoplex corrugatus. NCBI lineage: Eukaryota > Metazoa > Mollusca > Gastropoda > Littorinimorpha > Ranellidae > Monoplex > Monoplex corrugatus. The sequence continues at coordinate 52,013,548 of JAPXFY010000017.1, forward strand.
ATCTACTGTTTATCTTTCTATTTTCTTAGCTTTCTTGCTGATTCTGATTCTCATTGCTATTGCTCATAATGGCCACCGCTGACAACAAACGTAAAAGAAAATGCCTTTCAATTGAGAAGAAATATGAGATCATCCAGGCTGTCGAGAAAAAGCAAGCATCGCTCGCAGAGATTTGCCGTCAGTTCGAAATTCCACAGGGATAGTTGATCAGTCCTTATTTCCCTTGATATCTGATAATAACAGGGATCTGATATAACAGGGATTTTGATTTGGTCCCATCATCCCTGTTGTATCAGGTTTCCACTGTACACGTTTTTGGAAACTTGTCAAAAATTCAAGGAACTGCCTTCTGTATAATCTTTAGGACAAAAGCTTTCCAATATCATACACATTTTTCTTGAGCATCTTCCGCTTCCGAAAAAATCTCAACTTTAAGATTTTGATCAGTACATATTGAAAAATGGTATTACAGCCATAAACGTCTTTTGTTCTTACATACATACCAAAACGCATTTCTACAAATTTGTAATGAACGTATCCCATATTCAATAAACAATTTATTTGCTTTTTGTGGATCTCCATTCCTGAAGATGGAGCCCAGTGTAAGTGTCAGAAAGAAATCATTTACAGGTGTTAAAAAAAAAACAAGGCAGCTGTCTTGGGTCTCCCAATGAGATTTGGAAAGAGAAGTGCCTGTTTATTTCCAGATGTATAACATTGGCGATTAGAGATTGGTTTGACCATCTTATTTGTCTCTTGAGTTTTGATGACTTGTTTCTGTCTGTATCATATGATGATGATGATGATGATGATATTATTATTATTATTATTTTTTGTTGTTGTTGTTATCATTATTGCTCTGATAGATAAGAGTTTTAGAAAACCTTTACGGATAGGAAAAACATTGCCATGTGCAGACTGCAACTTTACTTTTACTTTTTTCCTTCCGCTTGTACCGGTGGGCGTCACGGGGAGATACAGTCGTCGTCAGCAGTGAGGCGGGTGGCCTGGAGAAGGGACATCTCGTGAGCTCTGAGGTGTCTGCCACGGAGTCGCTCCCTCGTCGTCTTGGTCTTCCTCTGCTCTCCAGCCAGAGTATCTGGTGTTGTATGCCCGAAGAGCTGGATGGTTTAGGGGCATTGGATGCGTTAGTCATGTTTCTCTACCATGTCTCGTATCACCTCATTTCTGATCTTGTCCCGCCTTGTCTTGTTTACTGCTTTCCTCAGGCATTTCATTTCACAGGTGACCAGCTTTCTCTCGAGGACTTTAGTTAGGGACCATGTCTGGCACTGGTGTGTCAGCGTTGGTAGAAAAATGGCGTTGATGAATTTCGCCTTAGTGCTGGTGGGAATGCTGGGGTGTTTCAGGAGAGGGGCAAGTTGGTAGATGACTGCGTTGGCTTTCTGGCATCTGGTCTCGATTTCTCTGTCTAGTTTGCCATTTTCAGTGAAGATGCTGCCCACGTATCTTAAATTCACTGGCTTGCTTCAACTGGGTTCCGTTGATGTTGATATCCAGTTTGTTTGGTCTCTTACTGACAGTCTGACTGGTCTTCATGGCCGTATGTCTCGCAGCTTTCATTGAGCTGGTCTGTGTGCTCCTGTAGCTGTAACTGTCATTGTTCACCATTGCCTGGTCGTCCGCAAACATGAGTTCATTGAGTGCCTCAGGGTCTGGGTTTGCCTCCTTCGTAATCTGATCCATATAGATCACGAAGAGAAGAGGGGAGAGATTACAGCCCTGCCTTATTCCCGATGTCACTGGGAACCAGTCAGATGTTCCACTGGCGGTGCAGACTGCAACAGTTACCATAATCCTCTATTGGTAAAAGTTAAACCAAAACTAAAGAAAAAGAAACCAAAGCAAACATGACATCAAACTGAATCTTGGACTCTTAAGGACAGATGAATCAACTGATGCAGCATTTGCCTATCTGTTCAAAACAAGTCCAGTGCATCGGAAAATGTTCAGGACACTTCAGAAATTTGAAAAAAATCAACAAATTGAGCTTGTAAAGAAATGCTTAGAGTTTAAAGAAAAGCAAAGAAAAATTGAATGACAAAAGAATTGTTAAGCCTGATGGTTGAATATAGGTAGGAAAAAGGAAGAGGAGAATAATTGTAAAAGAGAAATAACGAATATGTGTAGTGAAGCTACGGAAGCTTGGTTAGAAACATAGTGCAAAGAAATAAAAGACCAACACAATACAGACCTAACTTAATGTACAGAAATATTTAAGAAACTGCTCATAGGAAAAACAGATTGGTTGCTTAAAATCAAAAAGTTGGTACGATTATTTTGGAAACAAAATGTCAAACAAAGTCACTCATGGGAACTACACAAAAGAAACGCGTGTGTCCAGGATACGTAGTTAGAAACTATTTCTTGTATGTCCATATAGTGGGTGCTGGTAATGGGTACTATTTTGGAGTGATGATCCTTTTCTAGTGTATGGTACTTACTGAATTCACAGACTGCCCCAAGATCTAATTAATTATCTTCCTTGCACTTGTGCGAGTGTATCACTGAAAGGTATTGTGTTAAACACACTCCCACTGAATACACTGTCGATCTTTCTGACGATGACAGAAGGGAGGAACACATCATTACAAAGAACTTTGAAGGGCTATCAATAAGGATGAAGGATGACGTTAGAGCAGCGTTGAAGAAGATGAAAAGGGAAAAGCCCCAGGACCAGACTATATTACTATAGAAATGATAGGACTAAAACTGAATTTGGTATTAAAAAAGTAACAGCCCTTCTAAACAAAAAAATTATGACATCCCAAAATTCCCAAATAATCGTCAAAGTCAATTTTCTTCGCACTTTCAAAGAAACCAGGGGCTACAAAATGCGAGCTCTTCATACAGTCAGCTTGATGAGTCATGTGGCAAAGGTTCTATTAAGAATAACCAAGATGACGACAAAGATTGGAACCAAATCAGAAATAGCAGAAGGACAATACGGAATAGTTGAACAGAAGGAAACTGTCAAAGCCATATATATCCTAAAACTCTTTATAGAAAGTTCAATTCAGTTGAACAGGGAAACATATGTATGTTTTGTTGATTACACCAATGTATTGATTGGGTAAGACACACCGGAAAAACTCAAATGCTGATGGAAAAGATCTAAGATTAATTTAATGGGAATATGTATTGGGAACAAACAGCAGCAACGACAGTAGAAAATGAAATAAACTTTTTCAAAACATCAAAAGAAGGGACAGACAGGGATGTGTTCTGTTACCAGATTTGTAACATTTTACAGCGAAGCGAAGAAACAGAAAAATGTCCTGGGATAAAAGTTGGAGGAAAAACAATGAACAGTTTTCCTCTATGCAGTTTCCCAATTACATTTTGCATTGCAGGATGCAACATCCATTCAGTCTGCGATGAGTTTTTCCTGATTTGGATAAAGCTTTTAAGAGGCTGTGTTCAGGAGTTTTTTACAAGCAAAGAGATGGACAGACTCTATTACTTTAGTTTTCATTGTTTGCCAGGTTTCCAAAATTTACATTAGCATTGATTAAATGTATGTCTCGCGGAAACGGAAAGAGACTCTGGTGTCCACAATTTCAAGTGCCGACGTTGTTTTTACAAGATCTAGAAATTTGCCTTTGACTTTACTACCATATTACGTACTGTTATGTTTGTGGACAGTTTGTTGTAACTATGCACTCTGGATCATTCTTAATGTTTGTAGTTTCTACTTCCATGTCTTGGCATCACCATTTTCATCTGAAGTTATATGACTATCTTTTCTGATTACCATGATCTTTGTTTTGTCTAAATTAATAACTACCAATAACGTATTAAACACTTTATCCAGATCGTGAATTTTATTCTGAAGACTTCTCTTTCCTAAATGTACTATACTCACTAGAGGACTGGAACAATGTTTGCGAAGACACAGAAGCAAACAAAACACCTGCTGATTTTGACCTCTGTCTTCTACATGAAACAAATCACGAAAAACACACACACACGAAAAGGGAGGAAAAGAAAACGTAGGCATGTTGACAGGATGAAGACAGTATGAAACATACACATACACACACCACACTGACACACACATGAAATATGAAGGGGCGACAACGCAATGGTTAAGGAGATGTAATAAGTCAGAAGGAGGTGACTATGTTTTTATATAAGGGCTTTACTTTTGTGTTTGAGACCTATCGAAATGCCTGAGCATCCTGGCCGAGAAGAATATCGCCGTGCTGGAGCAGCCTCCCTACTCACCCGACCTGGCTCCATGTGAATTGTTTTCCCTTTTCCCCAAGCTCAAGGGAGTCATCAAGGGGATCTCTTTTCAAGTCGTAAAAGCCACCAAGAGAGCCATGATGATGGAGCTGCGGAGAATCCTGGAAGAATCCGTCCGGAGTGCATGGAGGCATGGTGGAGAAGGACGGGAAAGTGCGCCAGACTAAAAGGGGATTACCTGGAAGGGTATATTTGTAGTTTGGAATTGAAATACATTTTTGGTGACACCAGTCCTGTTCTTTTTCTCACACATCTCGTACTGACAGAAAGAGACTTACGCATACTGCTTTCCTTTACACAGAGCTGCAAGCAGCAGTGCTAGCCAGTGGTGCAGGCTGAGAGCGAGATATGACAAGCACACAGTCATTAGCCAACACACTAGATGCGTCACACCAGCCATTATGACACACAGAACCAACAAAGACATCTATTACACTGTTGTCGTGCATTGTAAATATCTCACCAGCCATTGTGACACACAGAACCAACAAAGAAATCGATTACACTATTGCCGTGCATAGTAAATACCTCCCCGATTATTTCCGTTTAAGTGGAGTACATCAAAATGTGGCACAAATAATGTCAATGAGAATTTTACCAGACTGATTTATCCCTCTCTCTCTCTGTCTCTCTCTCTGTCTGTCTCTCTCCCTCCTCTGTCTTGCTCTCGGTAAGTGTGCTTTATCTGTCTATCTGCCTGCTGTGTGAGAGATTGAGTGAGTGAGAGAGACAGGGAGAGAGAGTGACAGAAACACAGACAGAGACAGAGACTTAGGGAAAGAGTTTAAAGAAACAAACATGAAAAATACGAGGAGGCTTGAGTAGGGCACTTGAATGAGAAGCCTGTGTTTTGGGCTGTCTTCTGTTGTACCTCTCTTCTCCATGAAAGGATCTGTGCTGTCATTTCACCCAGTTGCAAATGGCATCCCTGATGGATGGGGACATTGACAAAGTGTACTGTGGAAAGGTGGCATTTTTATCACTATCAACTAGCTATAGCCGTGGTTAAAGATGAAAGGACTCCACAGATCTCGACTTGTGGCAAGATGCAAATGAAAACAGCATCAGCATGACACGTGTGTAAAGTGTTAGACGTGAGGGTGTCATTGCATTTGATCTGTACAATTGGAAATGTTTCTACATGTAGTAAATTTGAGTCATATTTGATAACAGCTTTCCCTTTTTTTATTTTTTAATGTTCATTCATGTTCAATTCGATTTTGACAGAGGGAAATACTTTTTCACTAATCACATTTTGCAGCTTATTTCTTTTGAGTGAAGTTGATGTCGTCTTTAAAAACTTGCTTTTTTTCTAAAGCAGCTACTTGTTTTATGCATATCAGAAATTTACATTTAAAGATCAGAGTCGCTTTAAAATAGTTCTTGATTCTGTGTGCATGTGACTGATTCAGTGAGTTTTGAACGTTTGTAAAGCATACCTTGCTTCATTTACGATTCTGAAAATCTGTGAGGTTTGATACATTTATAGACTGAGGCTGTCAGTGATATTGTTTTGAACAAAAAAATGTTTTTCCGTGCGTTTACAAATTAGTTTAGCCAGTAAATCCAAAAATCAAAATGTGGTTGAGATTGCTATTAGATCATTGATTGATATGCTAGGCTCCTTAGACACATAACAATTCAAACTGTGACCAACACACATTGCGAAGTCAGCTGTTTTGATATAAAAATGGTGTATCTATCACTGAAAGAAGCAAACAGTTTTGTTTATCTGTGTTGAAAACAAGATTGCAACGCTGAAGACGTTCAAAATTTAATGAAAAAAGATCAACGAAGCTTCAACAGGCCCTGCAGACTCTACCATGGATGCAGATGAAACGTATGTTTTTGGACTCATTCTCTACTATACTATATCACCTTGAAAGGAACTTATTTCAAAAGACCAGGAGAAACCATCCAACATTAGTAGTCTCTTTCTTCACCTTGCAGCAAAATGAGGAAAGTAAGTTCAGGTACATATCCTGAGCCACAAGAGAAAGGAGACAGAGTCATATGAAATGCAACGGTAAGAAAAAGCAAATGAAAAATGGAAAACAGAAAAACTGAGCAAACGAAACACCTTTTTACAAGACACAATTACTTGGCTGGTCTCTCACAACAGAAACAAAAAAATAAAGTTATATGGAGACACTGCAGAAATGCAGTTTATTTTTCAATATAGAAACGTTATCCCCACGAGTTTTTATGATTCCTTACATGGAATGTTTCATCGGAAATGAAAGTCGTGATTTCAACAGTTGTAAAAAAAATATCTTCTTGCCTTTGTTGTCGCTGCTGTGTTGCAACACTTCACATGTACAGGAATGGGCTGAGTGCAGAATTGAGTGGTAAGATGAACACAACAACAGCCACGTGAATCTTGTCTGGTGCATTATCATCATCAGCTATCACCAGCATTATTAAAGCCAAGGAGACCCAGCACACAGCGTCTGCCAACGCCAACTTAACCAACAGCTGTGCAGAAGAATATGTGGACCTCTTATTGGGATCCAGTAGAATTCGGTATTTTGGTGTTCGTCTATAGATGATGCATTGACCAGCAACGACCACAGAATATAAGATAAAAGTTGAAAATCACATTGACTGTGAACCATCTGAAGTGCTTGTTACAATTATAACAGTCAAATAAAGCCACACGACATAGACCAGACTGATCATCAACACCCCAGTGAGACAATCCAGGGAGAAAAGGTATTACTGACAACGTTGTTCCCAGACTCCATATAACTCCACAAAATGCAGCTGTTGAACACTGGTCCATCTTGTGCCTGTTCAATGGACAACAAAGGATGAAAACGTGATCTAGTGTCATGAACCAGATGGTCAGAACTGACACCTCATTGGACAGAAGAGAAAGAAAACCAGCCATCTTACATGTCAAACTTTTAATTCACATTTTTTCAAAAAATAGATATTTTCCACTGGACACTTTGTGTGCTAATGTAATTATACTGGTGTTGATGCCCATACACATTTTTGCCACCTGGAAAAGGAGAAGTAACGTGATGATATTTCTTTCAAATGTTTTTTGTGTAACACAGAGCACTATAGTGGACACAGCATTACCCAAAACAGCGCAGACACTATTCAACACAAAGAACAGTCTATGCAGTTCAGCTGGTTATAGATCGGTGCAAGAAGAAAACGTAGGTTCTGGCGATGAACATGTTGTTTTACCTGCCTGATCTGGAAATATAATCGTGCAACAGGAACGAACGTTTGATGTAAAGATAGTTTTCAAACAACTTGACCCTGACCACAAATTGAAATCGTAATTGTTCACAGGATTGCCTCTCAAGTCCACTTCAGTCAGTTGTTGGGTAGTTTTAAATCTTGTGGATGTAATGGTTGTTATGGCAGAAAAAGATAAATTCAAAGAGCGTAACTTCGGTAAATACAAACTATGTCTATAGCCAAATATGTCTAGATGTGTCACTGACAAGTCTAGTTTTCTCAACGTGTAATACACGTTAACTTCTATACATATCAAACATGACAGAGGGTTGTTTGTCAAAACTAGTATCCTTAAATTCCACATTTGCAAAAAAGTATTCATGCTGACAGTTTTCAACTGGTTATTGGACATATCAATAAAATGCAGATTTACAGTCTGCACGTCTGCTATATCAGCTAAGGAACAACGTGAAAGAGTTAAATGAATAAGATAAGGGCTGGTGCTTAAATTAGTCAGCGTCAGTCCTGAACCTGTGGCGTCTACGTAACGCAGATGGGGAAAGAGGTAAACAGGGAAGGGAATGCTACACAGGGCAGAGTAACCTTGACAAAGACAGCCTTCAGGACATGTCATGTCACACATCCACTCATCATCACCCTGTGGACACTGACCCCAGCCATCACACAGGTGATCCTCATGCATGCACACCTTTGAAGCTCGGCATTGGTAGAAGCCAGAACACACTGCTGTCTCACAGTTTTGTTCGTCCTCACCATATGTAAAATCCGTTACATCGTGTGTCAACAGGGAGACAGTACAACCAGCCATCTGTACAGCGGTAATGAGTGTTAGGACAAGACTCATCAGCTTCCATAACCTGCTGAGTAAAGTAACCTGTGCCGTCAAGAGTGATGACGATTGCTGTCCTTCCATCAGCCCCTCTCTGATAGACATCAGATTTGTGCAGAGTACAATCAGCTTCATCAGAGGTATCTAGACAATCTGAATGTCCATTGCATTGCTGACTGTACTCAACACACTGGGCGTTAGAGCAGAGAAAGCCATCACAGAAAGGGTGGTCACAGAATGATTCATCACTGTTGTCTGGACAGTCATACCGAAAGTCACACACCAAGATATAAGACAGAGTTGTTAAGTCATCATCACACTCAAACATAGCAATGGTGTATGGAAACACTTTTCTGTGAAGGGTTGCCGTAATCTTCATCTGATCATTCATGTCCAGTAGTACACAAGACTGCGGATACGCTGTCTTTCCACATCGTTTGCTGGCGTCACATGACAAAAAGGTGTGAATCATGTGACTACGTGACTATGTAACCATGTCCACAAGACTTGTGATGTCTGTGTGAAGATGGACAATAGTGGGGATGACTTAGGGAAGTGGACACTCAGCACTGCAGTCCTGTTTTCTGCTGGAATTTGGGTTTCACACACTGTTCCATCTGAATAGTGACAGCCTTGCAAAGAGTATTTCATCTTCATGTCAACAAGAATGATACTTATGAGAACCCGTGAAGGTCTGTATGGTTCCTCAAAAATGAAATGATTGAAATTGTAGATCATAGTGTTGTCTGACCACTGTTAGAACTTACTGTACATAACAGGTACAGAGGACCACCCTGTTTATTCTTATCAGCTATTCGTTATCAAGTCCTAAGAGCAAATACTGTGAGCTGCCAAATTTCATCCCCTCTAAAAGACACCAACATCATTACAGAAACAACAGTCTTCCCATACAATCTCTATTCCCATATTGACTTAAAAGTGAAAACCCAAGTTTGAAGTTGATGTGAAAGACTATCATGCAGATTACCATTCACAGTTTGGCGGGGTGAGGAGAAAAACTCCTTCCTAATCTGTGAATCGAATCCAGACCTCTTGCTTACCAGCCATTATATTTTGTACATTAGGCACAATTCCTGCGACTTCTGCCACGACTATTGCCATTACCACTGTTACCACTTATACGACTGTTACGAATACTACAACTCCTATAACCACTAATAATAATAATAATTACAATATTTATATAGCGCAAAATCTTGATAAAATCAAATCTAAGCGTTGAAGCAGACACACATGCAAGCACGCACGCACGCACACACACGCACGCACGCACACACACACACACACACCCACACCCACACACACGCATGGCTATAAATGGGGAGAAAGAATAAAAGCAATAAAAGCAAGAATAAAAGCAATGGAAAATTATAGAGAGCATAGCATATACAATTATATATTATAACCATGTGATTCCCTCCGAGCGGAGACAGGCTGCAGAGGGGGGGGGGGGGGGGGGGGTTTGAGTGAGGTTAGGATTTTATGCGGAGGAGAAAAGGTGAGTTTTGAGAGCGGACTTGAAGGAGACAAAAGTAGGTTGCTGACGGACTGAGAGAGGAAGTTTGTTCCAGGAGAGTGGACCAGAAACAGAGAAGGCTCGTGGACCATAGGTATTGAGCTTAGTGCGTGGAAAGCGAAAAGTCAGAGGATCAGAGGCAGAGCGGAGGGTACGTGAGGGAACATAGATCTCAAGTAGGCTTGACAGGTAATCGGGGGCTGCGTTATTGAGGCTTTTGTAGCACATGGTGTCTAGTTTGTACTGTATGCGCTTTGATACAGGGAGCCAGTGAAGTTGTGCCAGGAGAGGAGATATGTGGTCAGCTTTTTTCTTTTTGAGTACAAGGCGTGCAGCATTGTTTTGAATGCGCTGTAGGATGTGAATGGTGGAGGCAGGAAGACCAGACAGGAGTGAATTGCAATAGTCAATGCGAGACATTATGAAGGAGAGAACGAGTTTTGCAGTTGTTTCGACAGAGAGATACTTCCTGATCAGCCTTATACGATGGAGATGATAGTAGCAGGATCTGGCAGTTTGAGAAACAAAGTTGTTCATGGAGAGGGTAGAGTCAATACAGACACCAAGGTTTTTAGCTGAATCAGAAATTGGGACTGATGTGTTACATAATGGGAGAGAAAGAGGAGGCAGCTGAGAAAGTTTCTGACGGGTGCCAATGAGGATAGCTTCTGTTTTGTCGTCATTAAGCTGAAGTCTATTGTGTGTCATCCAGTTCTTAATGTCCGAGTAACACTCAGTGGTGCGAGTCAACAGGCGCTGTATATTATCAGGTGAGTCACTGTCTTGAAGTTGGGTGTCATCAGCATAGAAGTGGTGTTTTATAGAATGGGAGTTGATGATGGTGGACAGGGGGGAGGTGTAAAGAGTGAAAAGAACAGGGCCAAGGACAGATCCTTGTGGAACACCACAGGTCAGGTATGCAGGTTGAGAGTAAGTGCCATTGATGAGAACGGTTTGTTTTCTGTTTGATAGGTATGAAGTGAACCAAGACAGAGCAATGTCAGAGATGCCAAAAGTATGATGAAGTCTAGAAAGGAGAATACCATGATTAATGGTATCAAAGGCTGCAGACAGATCAAGAAGTGTGAGGAGAGAGACTTTGCCAGTATCAGTTGCAAGGAGGAGATTGTTGAGAATGTGTAGTAGGGCAGTTTCAGTGCTATGGCACTGGCGGTAGGCTGACTGGAAAGGATTGAGGAGATTGTTGGCAGACAGGTGAGAGTTCAGCTGGTTGAGGACGACTTTTTCAAGGAGTTTTGACAAGAGAGATTAGAGATAGGCCGGTAATTTTTCAGTTCATTTGGATCTAAATTGTGTTTCTTGAGGAGAGGGTGAACAATAGCAGACTTGAAAGAATCTGGGACAGTTCCAGTTTGAAGAGAAGTGTTGATGTCAGTGATGAATGGGAGGAGAGTAGGGAGACAGTCGGCATAGAGAGAACCTGGAAGAGGATCCAGTTCGCAGGTTTTGAACGACATGGATCCGATTGTGTTGAGAATTTCTTCTTGTGAGACTGGGGTAAAAGTAGTAAGAGGTGTGCCAGAGAAGGAAGGGTCAGGTGGGCATGGTTGACAGGGTGTCCTGTCAAGCCTGTCACGAAGAGTTTGTATTTTGGTGGTGAAATAGTTGGAGAATACAGATGGGAGTTCTTCATTTGTATGTTTTGTTGGGAGATGATTCATGGTTGTAAAGAGTTCTTTTGAAGAAGAGGCATTCAGGATTTTGGTTTGGAAATAGCTTGTTTTTGCTGATGCAATGAGGGTGGATACTTTTGTTTTAGAGGCTTGGAAAAGTTGCCTGTGTACAGTGAGTTTGGATATGCGCCAGCGGCGCTCTGCTCTGCGGCGGGCACGTTTTGCACAGGCGATCTCATGAGTGAGCCAGGGGGTAGGGGGGCGGTCAGGTAAAAGATGGGTTGTGGCTGGAGCATGAGTGTCCAGAAGATGGTGGAGAGTAGTATAGAATTCATCGGCAAGGTTATGTGACTTTTCAGAAAGGAGACGGGAGGCATCAGATGAAAATGTGGAGAGGTCGATAGATTTGAGATTGCGTCGAGTCACTGTGCGCATGGTACGGGAAGGAGGAGAAATGTCGAGAGAACAGAGAATTGCAGAGTGGTCAGATGGAAGGGCTGAAGTTAGACGGGTAGAAAGAACTAAGCAGTTGTCAGTAACGGAATTGTGGTGATCACGAGAAATGATCCAGTCAAGAATGTGACCTTTTTGATGGGTTGGTTCAGAAATGTGTTGAGTCATATTGTGATTGGACAGAGAGTTGATGATATGTCTTGTGTCATAACGGTGAGTGTTGTCATAGTGGACATTGATGTCACCTAGAATGATGATTTCCAGGTAAGAGGCAGTAGTGGTCAAGCAATTGGTCAAAGTCAGAGAGAAACGTGGATGTGGTGAGTTTGTTGGCAGAGGTAGGTGGGGGTCGATAGACACAGGAGAAGGTGATGGGGTGAGGGGTGGATTGGAAGGATACTTCAACGTGCTCGAAAGAAGGATGGGAGAAAGGCAGAGACTGTGAGAAGAGATAGGTGGGAATGGAGTGAGTCGTTGTAGAGGATGGCGATACCGCCACCTCGGGATGAGCGATGGAAAGAAGCAAGCCTGTAACCACTCGGAGTGAGGCCAGCATGTATAGGTTCGTGACCAAGGGGGTTAAGCCATATCTCTGTGATAAAAGCAATGTCAACATGCTCATCTGTGATAAAATCAGCAATGACTTCGGCTTTGCCATCAGTGCATGTTGACTGAGCATTAAAAAGGCATAGTTTCAGCCTATCACAGTCATATGGTGGCGGCCGAGGTGGCGACGAAGGCGGCACCAAAGGGACAGAAGGCGAAAGCGGCACCGGTGGGACAGAAGGCGAAGGCGGCACCATCAGGACAGAAGGCGAAGGCGAAGACGGCAGAGGAGGAGACAAAGCTTACAGGCACTACTACTGTCCCTGCTGCTGTAGCTGATGCTACTAGTTCTCTTTCTATAACTGCTTCTTAGGTGCTACTAGGAAAACTATTGCTATCCTCCTGTGACACACAGTTGTGAAAATAAACCAAAGATATATGGAGCCATTTATATATATGTAAACATGTGGATTATAACCTCATTCCGTCTCCTGTGCCAATAGACACTGATGGTGTTTATTGTGTGGCTGTGAAAGTGAATTTTTTTAAACTTGTTTTTATTCATTTTCAAATACATAGCATTTACCAACATCTTGAAATGCATACAATGTATAATCAACAGATCTTACAAAATGTAGAAAAGCAAGCATTCGTTGCAACACACATCTATATCAGGAGATGAGACACTACTACATGACCAATATCCATTGTCCCTCGCCATCCTTAACTATTGTAGTCCTATTTAGATCTACACTATGATTCTTGCTAAACTTGCCTAGTAGTACTAGTAGTGTAAGTTTTAATCTTATCCAATCTGACAATCTGAAGTCCAGAAGTCTAGAAGCTGATAATGAGGGGCAGCAGACCTTCGAAGTTCAGCTGCCCATCCACGCAGTTTGCCGAGTCATCTAGATCTAGACTGACAACCAGCGTCTACTAGATCTAGACTGACGCTGGTGGCTGACAACCAGCGTCAAACTGAAGCTTGTATTTCGAGTCATAGATCATAATTGTTCACCAAATTTTACACAGTACACTAAAAATGCATTGTCTTGTAAGCTACGCACAAAAAGTTAAGGATCACTTGCACAAAAATTCATAACTTTCAAAATAAGAAAGCCAATGCGTTGAAGTTTGGCAAACATTTAATTCCATGCTTTAGCGATAACGATACACAATTGCCTTCAATTTCGAGCAATCGTTTGGTGTGTACATTTGATCAAAGTGGGTACGTATCGAAATTTGATTTCCCAAAGTCATTGAAATCACAAGACAGGGCATTCTGATGCTCCCAAAAGTTCAGTAATGCGTGTAACCGCCATGGCTGTTCTGGCACTCAACGCAGCGAGTCCTCATCGAGTTGACCAGGTTGGTGAAGATCCTCTGTGGAAGCGCCTGCCACTCAGCCTGCAGCATCTGGTAGAGGTGTTGGGCATCCCTGGGAGGGGGGTGGTTGCTCCTCACTTTGCGATCCAGCTCATCCCAGAGGTTCTCAATCGGGTTGAGATCGGGACTGCATGCTGGCCACTCCATTCTGTTGACTCCAGACTGCTGCAGGAAGTCGTTGACCACCCTTGCCCTGTGGGGGCGAGTGTTGTCATCCTGGTAGACAGCCGTCGGTCCCATCTGCTGCAGTGTAGGCACAGCCAGCGGTCAAAAGATCTCATCCCGGTATCGGAGGCCAGTCAGGTTACCCTGTACATGATACAAGGGTGTTCTGTGGTGAAGGCTGAAGGCCCCCCAGACCATTACAGAACCTCCACCAAAGGCCACCTTTTCTTGGACAGTGGTGTCAATAAAGCGTTGCCCTGGGCGCCTCCAGACCCTCATCGGCCGTCGTTGTGGTTCATGGTGAAGCGTGATTCATCACTGAACAGGACCTGGGACCATTGCTGACGTGTCCACCTCACGTGACATCTGCAGAAGGCGCGGCATGCTGCCCTATGGGCTGGAGTTAAGCGTGGCCGTACAGCTGGGCGACGAGAACGGAGGTTAAACCCATGAAGGCGGTTCCATATGGTCTGCTGGCTGATGTTGATGTTAGTAGCCACCCTCAGCTGCCTTCGAATGATGCTGGAAGAGGCTGTTCTTGTCTGCAGGGCTTGTCGTTCAATGAGACGATCTTCACGTGGGTTTGTCTTCTTCGGTCGACCAGATCTGCGTCTTTCATGGACCCTCCCAGTGGCTGTGAAGCGTTGAATCAGTCTGACAATGACCGAGATGGACACCTGAAGTCGCCTGGCCACTTCTCGCTTGGGAACACCATCTTGGAACCATGCAACAGCTCGTCCCCTCTCAAACTCGCTCAATTTTCGTCGTGGAGGCATTGTCAGATCAGGCCTACTACTGGTGGAATGTCTTCTTATAAAGCCAAGCAAGAGACAGCATCTCACACATAAACAGCAGTGCTTGCACGTGCATAATGGTTTTTCCATCTGGCTTGTGCAATGTGTTCAGCCAGAACGGTCCAAAACAAGGTCCTTTTTCGCAAGTTTCCGCTTTTCCGTTTGCGGCCAAGCTCAGTAGTAGAGAATCCCGAGCAATTTTCGCACTAACACAACATCGCCCACTTACAGCTGAACAAGACTTCATAATTTGGCTGGACTGAGAAATAAATAACAGTAGCGAACTGAGTTTATTAAGCACCTGTTTTCTCATAGTGATCCTTAACTTTTTGTGCGTAGCTTATGTCGTGAAAAATGAAGGCGGTAAGCCAATAGGTTCAGCTGGTATGACAAAAAGAAAACGGTTAATCGGCACTAAAAAGTCTTGCGGCCATTGTGAACAAGGCAATAACAATGGTCACCACACCCACTATCTGTAATATGGCCTAAAATGGTTTTCTTTCGACAAATCTGCACCAAATTTTACACATAAGCAGGAAAATGCATGTTCTTATTGGTAATTAATTCACTTAACGGTACGATTATACCTGTAAGTTTGGAAGACACGGCCGCAAACACCACAAGTCACACCACCACTGCCACGTCAGCAAATTAGAGGAAGCTCGTGAAAATGACCAGATCATCATGGGCAAAGTACGGACTTCAGTATTCAGATCGGTAATTATCGGACACATGAATACATTAACGAAACAAACAGCGATTGTTTGCCTACCCTCTCACATGTGCCGCCACGCCGGTAACAGTCTTCCGCTAGTTTTCGCGCACGCGTAATCGCCGATTGTGACATACCTACTGAGTGAGTGCGTTTAGGCCGAACTAAACAGTGGGATGTGCAAAGCCATGGCCCAGAATTTAGACAACCTACACAAATTATTACACTCTGAAACCATTTTCATACTCATTTCTAATTCACAAATAGTTCAGAAAAATATCAAATTTCGGTAATCTTTCCCTAACACACTTTCAGGAGCAGTGTATCATTATCCAGCGACTCGAGCGTCTTGTGTAAATTACGCCTGTGGTATGTATGTCTAGATCTAGACGTGACCGAGCCGGCTGATGCCGCGAAGGTGAACAGGTTCGCGAGAATTTGCCAAATTTTACTTGAAACAGCAGCAACTCGAAAGAAACTGGATTTATCATTATAGGATGCTGGAACAGGCATCTTGCATACAACTGTTCAAATTATACGACAATATCTAATTTACTTACCCCAACCCGAAGCCATTTCGATTCAACAGATTGGACAAGTCACCATCACTACAGTATCCAACACCGCAAACGTCTTCTCTGCGCAGAAAGTTCCGACGAAAAGAACACGTAACGCGCGCATTGGCTTTTTGACCAATAAATTTGTGGGTGAGCTGTTGTCGCTACGTCACCGCAATACAGCGGAAACAAGACAGTCAAGACATTAGAAAAATTCTATTTTTCACAGTTATTCACTGTATGTGTTGGGCAGCCTACCTGCAAACAAAGCGACAACAAAAACAAAAAAACAAAAACAAAAATGTCACTCA
>JAPXFY010000017.1:52034956-52037456 GCA_030674185.1 Monoplex corrugatus
AATTGACAAACAAAAATACACATACGCCAGATCACAAACGTAGGCCCTCACAAAGGAAAAAGCATGAAAAAAACACACACACCACACACACACACACACACACACACACACAAAAACACACACACACACACACACACACACACACACACACACACACACACACACACACACACTACACGTACTTTAGATTCGAAGAGCCACAGAGGTAAACAAACTTACTCATTCATTTCCAAAGTGTTACATGAATATGGCTATATACATAATAAGAATATTTTTTAGTGTCATCGCACTCAGGGAGGTTACCTTTTGCTTTCCTTTTTTTCGTCTTTTTTTTCTACGCTACCTTGATGGCCACAGAAGCTGGCACAGTTTTTACAATGCAATGATGATGATGATGATGTCGATGAGGATGATAATCATGATACTATGGAGTTCCATCTAGGATTGAGACTGTGTGACAGGGCTGTAATTTACGCTTACTATTATGTTATCCGTGAACTGATGAAACCCGACTGTGTGGTCCACCCTTTTCAATGAGCCCATAGCAGGCCCAGCCAGTTAGAGCCGAAAAATCCCACAATGATTGTTGAAGGGACTGATGGGGGATTCGATCTCACAACCTTCCAGTCAGTAGTCCGTTGTGCTAACCACTACACCAAACTAATGATAATAGTCCAACAAAATAACAATGATAATAATTTTGATGTAACAGCAATGATGAAATAATAGTGATGAAATAATAATAAATACAGAAATAAACAAGTGTTTTTTGTTTTTTGTTTTTTGTTTCTCTGTCCTCGCTATGAATCATTATCAACATCACTTCATTTGACTTTTTTTGTTGTGGTCACGACAGTGTTTTCAGCGTGAAACGTGGGCCGTTTTCCATGGAGGAAAACAAGTCACAATATTATGACGACAACATTTTCTTTTTTGGATCTCCATTCCCTTATGGGCGTATTTTTGCTGGTTTACCAATAACAGTTGATTTTCTTGCTGAATTTTACTCGTGTGATGTCGTAGGATATTTCACAGGTGCTAAGTGCCTACTCCAGGCAGAAAATATTGGACAGTCTTGCAGAGTGGGTATGGACAAAAAGGGTAGAAGATATGCTTGCAGCGACGAAAGATGGACTTGTTTGGAGGGCCATACTTGCCAACGCCATGCGGCAGGGTCCATGATGATGATGAAGCGCACACTCGAGGCAGGATCTGGGTTCATCTCTTTCAAAAAGCTAGCATCCAGCCGACCACTTGTCGGGAAGAGGAGATATGTGGAAGCAATTTTAGGTAAATTTAGGCACGTTTTTGTCTATGTTTTGGTGTCTTTAGTTATGTTTACATTTGTATTCAGGTCTCACTTGCCTCACCTGTTGGCGTCACCGGGTTCGATATTGGCCGCTGAGCTTAAACACTACCATCTCCTTCCAGGCCGCTCTGTCTTGACTTTTGTGGAGAGTTTCTGGAATATTTAGGCCACTGATGCTTGTTATGTTCTCGATGTAAGAGATTGGAGGTCTGCCTTTCTTACTTTGTGCCACTTTTTTTTCTTTGAAAGATGGTTGCCAGGAGGTCTGTGTTTTTGCTGCGTGACACATGGCCAATGTATTTTAGTCTTCTCTTGTTGATGTTTGCTAGCAGTTTTCTGGTGGTATCAAGTTCTTCCAGGATACTTTCTGTGTCAAAGAGGTATGTTTCTTTTAAATCGCCTGTGAAAATAAATTGGACGGAGCATCTTCTTAGATTATGTACGCGAATGCATTGATATGTGTATTTAGTTTTCTTTTCCTTTTTTCCTGTTGAAATATTGTTTATGGCTCTACACATTCGGCTGGGGCTTTAATTAAACAACAATATCAGTAACAGAGGGAAATACTCGACTGTCCAGGAGCTAGGCCACAGGTTTACCTACCACTGACCAATGTAAACTCGTTATGAATGGAATCTCTGAGAATTGACCGTGACCTTGGGGAGTTGCTTGTGATCCATCAATCCCTGGGGTCGTCCAAGAGTCATGACCTGGATGTGGCCCGGCCCCCTTAAGTGTATCAGGAATTAAGGGCCGAAACACTTGCTTGACGGAGGTTTCTCCCCTGAGGACCTTCTGCCGTCCATCTCTCCCTAAAGTTTTCTTACTACCACACACTTCCCCATCATCTTCCTCCCCGACATTTCCCCCGTTGCCGTTGTCTGTGGTTTCGGACACCCGCCTGTGTGTCTGTCATCTGTCCACGAGTTTGCCGGGTCTGAGCGACCCAGTCCGGTTGCCGCTTGTTCCTGGTAGGTGGATTCCGTTTGAATACGTTCTTTGCCTTGTTCAGGAGCGCCTGTCTTCTCATCTTCTTTATGAACCGTTTGAGGGATTTACACAGTTGAAAGAGACAGACCCCTGCCAAAAACAAGATGGCCAAAGGGATGGCGATCACCACCAGAATCAGCAGCAGCAAGAGGGCGACGACAGCGCCAATCACTTTGCCTCCTGTCAACATAAGACGTAAGA
>JAPXFY010000017.1:52042456-52047456 GCA_030674185.1 Monoplex corrugatus
ATAATGAAGTTATTGTTATTATTAGTTTTGTTTAAAGCCCAGCTGACTGCGTAGAGCCATATCAGGGCTGTAACCGTTTCAAAACATATACAATACCTTAACAGGGGAAAAAACTCATAAAAACCAGAACACACATTACTAATGCATTCGCCTACACAATCTAAGTAGATACCTCGGGGTGTTGACTATTTTGTCCAATTTATCACAAAGGGGATTAAAAAAAAACATACCTGAATACAAATATTAAAAACAGCTAAGGACACTAAAACGTCTATAAAAACGGGTCTAAATTACCTAAAATTGCTGCCGCATATCTAATTTTCCTAGAGTCAAAAATGCACTCAATACATGTACCCAATTATCAATCCTACAAAAAGTACGAAAGACTTTATCAAACACACAGAGATGAATGAACCAGCAAGGCAGAAAATGATAGGAATAAATGATAGAAAGCAAAGGAATAAGGCAGAAATAAAGAGAGTGACAGAAAAGAGGAAATTTCTAACAGAATTTCCAGAAGGTGGGGATACTGTTTATACTGAAAGAGCCCCTGGTATCCCCACAGGGGATGCTTGGTCCATACTTAACAAGGCAACAATCAGCACATAATCCTTGCTGAATAATTAAGAGATATTACACAGATAGACGCACTGAGACTAATCACATACGTGTATACATGGCAAGGGCAATCTTGATCTCTCACTGTATTATACAGCGAATGTGACGACCCTTTTGAATTATCAGAAATCTAAATATGAAAATCGTCGAGACAAAACTAAAATTATTGAATAAATAATTAAGTAAGTAAGTAAATAAGTAAGTAAATAAGTAAGTAGATAATAAATAAGTAAGTAAATAAGTAAATAAATATGAAAGCAAATAAATAAGTAAAGTAACTAGGTAAGTAAGTAATAAGTAAGTAAATGAATGAATAAATAAATAAATATATAAATAGATAAATAAGGGTTCTGCTTTGATGACTGTGCTATTGGTAGTGACGAAGCAACAGACAGACACAAACTCACCTTACAAGCGGGACATCTCTGAGCATTGATCTGATTAACACCTTCCAGTGTTCGTCTCCTGGTCCACTCTATGAAGTGCCGATCATCCCGGCGGAACTCCTGACAACTGAGCCTTTCGTGCCAGGGGGCGTGACAAGGGAAGCACCAGACCAAGGCGCACGCCTGACATGTGACCGGAAGTCCATGTTCCGGTGTCTGCAAATCTTCTTCCTTTACCTTCCGCTCTTGACCGCAGCGAGGACAGGTCTTCATAGTTGGGTCGTTTTGCGCATCGATAAGGAACTGGTGAAATTTCTTCTTCACGGAAGATTTGGCAAGATTGACAGCGATTTCGTATTCCTTCAAGCGGATGGTACAATCGCTACCTGGACAAAGAATGAAGACTATGCCTTCTGAGACTTTAGTTTCCAGGTAGGTTGCCAAGCAGCCCTGGCATAGCTGCAGGTGGCAGCAGGGTCTACTGATAAGGGAAGCCTGTTTGTTCAAACATATAGAACACGTTTGCAAGTCTGGCGCTTTGCTGCTATCTGGCACTTCGCTGTCCTCATCATCACCGGTGCTGTCGTCACTGTCCATGCCGTCCAGCTGTTCTAAAGACAGGTCGTCCGTTGCCATCTCTGTCAAATTGTTGGTCCTGGAATAATAATTATAGACCATCAGTTTTAACGTGTGTGTGTGTGTGTGTGTGTGTGTGTGTGTGTGTGTGTGTGTGTGTGTGTGTGTGTGTATGTGTGTGTGTGATGTGTGTGTGTGTGTAGTGATGTGTGTGTGTGATATGTGTGTGTATGTGTGTATGTGTTGTGTGTGATGTGTGTGTGTTGTGTGTGTTGCGTGTGTGGTGTGTGCGTGCATGCATGTGTGTGTGTGTCTGTCTTTGTGTGTGTGTGTGTGTGTGATGTGTGTGTGTGATAATGGTATGTGTGTGTGTGATATGTGTGTGATGTGTGTGTGTGTGTGTGTGTGTGTGTGTGTGTGTGTGTGTGTGTGTGTGTGTGTGTGTGTGTGTGCGAGAGAGAGAGAAAGAGAAAGACAGACAGACAGACAGAGAAAGAGAGAGTGTGTGTGTGTATGTTTGTGTATGTGTGCAAGTGTGTGTGTGTGAGAGAGAGGAGAGAGAGTGTGTGCGTGTGTGTGTGTGTGTGTGAGTGTGTGTGTGTATGCGTGTATGTGTGTGTGCACACGCGCGCGCACGAGTGTGTTCATGTGTGAATGTGGGTGTGCGTTTGTGTGTGTGTGTGTGCGTGGTGCGTGCGTGCGTGCGTGCGTGCGTGTGTGTGTGTGTGTCTGTCTGCCTGTATGTATGTGTGTGTTTGAGTTTGCGTGTGTGTGTGTGTGTGTGTGTGTGTGTGTGTGTGTGTGTGTGTGTGTGTGTGTGTGTGTGTGTGTGTGTGTGTGTGTGTGTGTGTTCAGTAAGGCAGCTTTGTCTCATTTTATGTTTAAGGTTAAGAAGTAAACAGATGAGACATAAAATAATCTGATTCAGTGCAATGCATAAGGTAAATATTAAATGTTAAATAAAGAGTAAACAAACATAACACAACGCATTACACTTCTTGTATATGCAAATCGTTATTGTATCGTACTGGTCTCCTATCTTATTTAGCCTTACTGCACATTATATGATCAGATATGTTCAGATTTTTTAGTGGAGCACAGAGAACTCTTCCTGTTAGGCGAGCTGACCACACTCCACCATGTTGTTGTACAGTTTGTATCTTTGGTGGGCGTGCATGCTGAGTGTTTGACTGTTTCCAGAAGCCAGCCACTGGCATGTGTTATAGAATCGTTAACGTGCATACCTGATAAAGTGCATATGTGTTGTGTTTTCATATGTTTATAAGCCAGCCACTGACATGACTTACAGGATCTTTAACTCACATACCTGATAACGTGCATGTGTCTTGTTTTCATGTGTTTATCAGCCAGCCACTGGTATTTAAAAATCAAACCCGAATAAAAATAAAAACATAATTAAGGATACTAAGACATGTATATTAAAGCCGGCCTAAATTACCTAAAATTGCTTCTGTACATCTTATCTGCTTAGAACCAAAAATGCGCTTAATACATGTACTCAGTTATCAAATCCTAAGAGAAAGTATGTAAGGCTTTATATAACAGTTTCAGTTTCAGTTTCTCAGCGCTCGGAATGAATTCCATATGCACTATCGTCACAGGTTCCGTGTAATGGTGATCATGGCACAAGTCGTAAGCCTGCACATAAACTCATGAGCTGACCAAGTCCTGAGAAGAAAAAAATTAAGTGTATTGAGACCTGGTCACAACAGGAAAGCTGGAGGGAAAGAGAACACCAGATAGACCCAGGAAGAAAATATTGGACGAACTTGCAGGGTGGCTGAGGACGGAAAGAGTGGGAGATGTATTTTGCAGCAACAAGGGACAAGTTTGTATGGAGGGCCATAATCACCAACGCCATGCCGCAGGGCACATGATGATGATAATGATGATGACTGGGAAACGAACCCGAGCCACGCGCGTGGCAGGCGACTATTCTACCACCAGACCATCAAAGCTTCATAGAAAATATTAGTGGCCCACATGGGGGTCGAACCCACGACCTCCGCGTTATCAACACATACATGTGAATGAATCAGCAAGGCAGAAAATGTGATCCTGTTATCAATGTCCGTCCGTGGTAAGCCTTTCATAAGTCCCATATGACAGAGTGTGACAGAGCCACTTGCCATTCACCCTGTTACCAGTGTCTGTGCTTGATTGATTGATTTGCTGTGGTCAGTAAGCCTTCTTATAAGCAATGTTGACGCAACAACATGTGATCTGTGACGTGTAAAGGCGTTCTATTTATAGCAGCTTTGGTGTCGCGCTGTTTCGCAATGCAGTCATGTATTGCAGCTTGACAGACCAACCCGTGACAGGTTCTGTCATTGCATTCTTCTTGTGACTGGCACACGTTCAAAAGTCTTCATTGTAAAACCGACACTAGGCTGACGTAAACGATCAATGCGTCTGACGGCAGTGTGTGCGTGTGTGTGTGTGCGCCCGCGCGCGCGATTCTGTGTGTGTGTGTGTGTGACTGTATGTATGTATGTTGTGTGTGTGTGTGTGTGTGCGCGCGCGCGCGCGCCCCCGCGCGCGTGATTCTGTGTGTGTGTGTGACTGTATGTGTGTGTCTGTGTGTTCATCCACTGTATAACGTATTGAAACCTACAGCAGTAAAAACGTCGGACTTTCATTAATTTCAATGTTTACCCCAGCACTTAACATGACTACCGCGGTCTTCGTGATCTGAATGACACAACCCTACACAAATTCTAAATCATACACAGACAAACAACAACAACAACAACAACAAATGCTGACCTTCAAAATTCATGCAGTAGGCCTATGGACGAGATTCGATGTTTTTCAACGTAGTTTGGCCGCTGGTACTGTTCACCTGGCAAGCGTGCTGTTACAACACATCAGTCTGTGTACAGTAGGTCTACTTAGCACTAGCACCTACCACCACTCTACGAAGCAGAGCGATGTGTGTTTTGTCATACGGGTGAAATGCAGTGAAGCGTCGAGGTACCACCAGTCCACCCGTCAGTTACCAAATATAGCATTCCACGTCTCAGCTTATGAGGTGGTATGAGTTGCCTTGCGTTCCAGAGACTTTAACCCTTTAATTTAACTCCCCGACCCTATCCACCACTGAAAAAAATTAACCCTTTGACTCCTCACCTATCTTCGGAAATCTGGTTGATAGTATGAGGGAGTGAAAGGATTAAGTTTACATTTTGTTATTTTGCATGAAGCTGGTGGATAGGGTGAGGGAGTCAAAGGGTTAAGTTTTTGCTTTCCTAGCATGTTTTTGCAATGCAGGTGCCGGTGGACAGGGTGCGGGAGTTAAACGATTAAAGTCTACCACTCTCAGATTATTATGAGGACGAGTCACACGAATGTTGCTAAAAGAAGATTTAAAACATTGATCTCTGCCTGACTTTGTGATCC
>JAPXFY010000017.1:52052456-52054956 GCA_030674185.1 Monoplex corrugatus
GACAACGCCGCAAAAAGACCATTTACACACTGTCGTCTGATGTAACAAGACGTTTGGTCTGGTCTCTCAGTGGCCATATACTCATATAGACAAAGACCCGAGACAGCTAGCGCGTCTCGACTCGAGAAGCCATTAACAGTTAGATCAACGTAAACAGACTGAATCCAGTGGGATGATGTTAGGGGCATGTGCAGATATGCTACAGCCGGACAAGTGCAACACCTTTTCCCTTATTTCCATGCGAAATGACTACAGGTCGCTGACATCATTTACGGAAATTGACGAAACGCAGTACAATGGACTGAATGGTACGTTTTTATATTACACTCGCTCAGAGGTCTTTACAGCAGTGACTAACTAGTTTTAATTGTTTTGTTTCCTGTCCCGTCATTTTCATGCATCTGGTTGAAATGTGATGAATCAGTTCACTGGATGAAATTATTTCCTCGTATTTTTTTTAAATTGTCTACCCCCACCTCCCTACATTTTTTTGGGAGATTCCTTGCTTGGCGCAGGATTATCCCCAGAGGCATCTCTTTTAAGACAAAGTATCCGAAGCAAGCAGGATATCGAATCTTCAGTGCACGTAGATATGATATATACATGTATATTCATCTGTTTAACCTGTGCAGTGTACTATATCAGTGCACGTAGATATACTCCTAATCATAATTTAAGGGCCACTTCTTCCTTCCTCTCTAATTTTAAGTTGAAATAATTGACAATGTTTAGAATTGATTCTATGTTTTATTTCATCATTTCCACACCTGTTTTGGAAAAAGAAATTAGCACAATGACCCATTAGTGAACAGCACATGCATTTAAAGGAACATCCCCCCCTTTTCAAAAAACAGAAAGTGTCAGATTTGGCCAATCTGTTTTCAATATCGCGTGTGTCCGCCCCGAGCCTGGATGCATGCTTCACAGCGCCGATGCATCGACCCCACAAGGGTACGGAGTGTGTCCTGAGGGATAGCCGCCCACTCGATCTGCAGGATGTCGACCAGCCTGGCCAGGGTGCCCGGTGGGGGGTGGTTGTCCCTGATGCGCCTCCCGAGCACATCCCAGAGGTGTTCAATTGGGTTCAGGTCAGGTGAGCACGCTGGCCAGGCCATACGGACGACTTCATGCTGCTCCAGGAAGTCGGTCACAAGGCGTGCTCGATGCGCAGGTGCATTGTCGTCCTGGAAGATGGCGCCTTGACCAAGGTCCACAAGCGCAGGCAGTGCCACGGCCGCCAGAACCTCGTCCCGGTACCGGACCCCGTTCAGGATGCCGTCAATGGGGAGCAGGGGGGGTCCGGGTACCACGGCTCATGCCACCCCACACCATCACTGACCCGCCGCCGTACCGGTTATGCTCTTGGACAGTGGCGTCAGCGAACCTCTCCCCTTGACGTCGCCACACCCGAGCCCGGCCATCGTTAAAGGTCAGGGTGAACCTGGACTCATCCGAAAACAAGACCCGGGCCCACTGTTGCCTTGTCCAGGTCACGTGCTCCCTGGCCCAGGTCATGCGGCGCACTCTGTTGACCGGTGACAGCACGGGTCGGACGGCCGGTCTCCGTGACCTCAAGTTTGCCTCATGTAGCCGTCTTCTCACCGTGCTGCAGCTGATGTTAGCACCTGTTGCGTCCCTCAGCTGACCCCTCAAGGTCACCGCAGTGGATGCCCTTTCCCTCAGGACGGAGAGGGCAAGGTAGCGGTCTTGCTGTCTTGTCGTTACTCTGGGTCGACCCTTCAATAATGACGTGTAGTATACATATACTACACGTCATTATTGAAGGGCCAGGAACAAGGCAACAGTGGGCCCGGGTCTTGTTTTCGGATGAGTCCAGGTTCACCCTGACCTTTAACGATGGCCGGGCTCGGGTGTGGCGACGTCAAGGGGAGAGGTTCGCTGACGCCACTGTCCAAGAGCATAACCGGTACGGCGGCGGGTCGGTGATGGTGTGGGGTGGCATGAGCCGTGGTACCCGGACCCCCCTGCTCCCCATTGACGGCATCCTGAACGGGGTCCGGTACCGGGACGAGGTTCTGGCGGCCGTGGCACTGCCTGCGCTTGTGGACCTTGGTCAAGGCGCCATCTTCCAGGACGACAATGCACCTGCGCATCGAGCACGCCTTGTGACCGACTTCCTGGAGCAGCATGAAGTCGTCCGTATGGCCTGGCCAGCGTGCTCACCTGACCTGAACCCAATTGAACACCTCTGGGATGTGCTCGGGAGGCGCATCAGGGACAACCACCCCCCACCGGGCACCCTGGCCAGGCTGGTCGACATCCTGCAGATCGAGTGGGCGGCCATCCCTCAGGACACACTCCGTACCCTTGTGGGGTCGATGCATCGGCGCTGTGAAGCATGCATCCAGGCTCGGGGCGGACACACGCGATATTGAAAACAGATTGGCCAAATCTGACACTTTCTGTTTTTTGAAAAGGGGGGGATGTTCCTTTAAATGCATGTGCTGTTCACTAATGGGTCATTGTGCTCATTTCTTTT